>JANIHY010000005.1:21504947-21517731 GCA_027479065.1 Erythroxylum brevipes | reverse complement strand
CATATTTATAGTCATTGACAATTGACTACAATATATATATATATATATATATATATATGCTTTATATGCAATAATTCAAACATTATTCAATTTAGTTTAACACTCATAGCACATAATACTCAAATGCATCATTCATGACAAATTAAAGATGCAATGCACAACAAATGACTCAAGGGTTCCATGGAAACAAAATGGAGAAACCGAAGTTTACCTCATGAATAGAATGAGTCCAATTTCAGAGCTCATATGTCATAAATAGGCAGCCGGAAGAGGGCTCTTGTCAACGTACACATGACGAACAGTGGTTCCACTCTCGCCCAAGCAAAGGCACATATTTGCTTTCTCATATGTTCATACTTTTATGCTTTGTCTTCATTTTCATTTAATGCAAAAGTCATGACCTCTTTTGAGGTAAAACATAGTCATATTTCATCATGCATTTTTCAACATTTACAAACAAGTCAATTTCAACAAATCAATTTCATCATACACACATTGGCAAGAATTTTCCCAATTACACTATAACCATAAATATGTTACCCACCTAATTAGCTTGAGAAATCCAAGTCAAGCTTGCCTTTCCCTTTGCTCTTGGGTAGGATTCCCTTGGTTTCCTACAACAACCAAGGTTCCATTCAAAACAACATTTCAATAAAATTCATAAACTTCAAAAAATCACAAAATTTTAACAAACACAAATTGAACTCAAATCTAACCTACCCATAACCCATCTAGGTTAGAAAACCTAAGACTTAGTTTAGAAACCCTAAAATTAAATGGGTTCTCCTAATCCATCTTCTTCCAACACAAACTTTTCATTCTCTACACAAACCCTTTTTCCTATCTAACTCTTTCATCCACAACACAACTCATTCCTTTAATAAAGCAAAAAGAAAAGATAGTTAACCTACCTTAACAACCTTGATTTCTTTTCTTTTCTTCTTTCACCGAAACCTCTCTTCATCTCTACTATTTTCGTTTTTCACTCGCCTCCCCCTTTAATTCATGTTTTTCTCTTCTTAACAAGCAAGACAACATATTCTTCTTCTATTTCTACCCTTAATGAGTCTAAAAAGCCTTATAAGCTTATGTTCTTTTATGCTTAAGTGATCTCCCAAAAATTTCCTTGACATCCTTATTACATTAACACTTTACTTCCACTTACCCATTCAATAAATCCGACTAACTTTGACATAGTTATAGCTCTAAAATTAAATCTATCAAAACTCCAAAATTATTTTTAAATCATGCTTAACCTAAAGAAAATTTTTTAGGGTCCAACACTAACTAGGCCTAAATATTTGTCCTTGTTTATTAGATATCTCATATTTAATCCTAAAGTTTCTTAAACTTTACAATGAAGTCTAACTTGATCCTCTAGTTTTATATTCCATTACAAATGCAAGGAATTCCACCTTACTCGCCTCAGTTTTACAGATGATCTTATGAAGTTTAGTAGTGCTAATCATAACTCCATCTCTATTCTACATAACTCTTTGTATGAATTTTGCAAGATTTCTATTCTTAGTTTCAATTGACCAAAAAAAAATATCTTTCTTCTAATGTCACTAATATTGAAAGCATAAAGACTATCTTTGGTTTGAATGCAAACTACTTGCCTTTTGAATACCTTAGAGTCCCTATCTCTTTAAAGAAAATTAATTTTGCTAAATGATTTCCTTTGTTAGAGAATTTCAAGAAGAAACTCAATCTTGGAAAAATGGAGCACTCTCTTAACGAGAAAGGGTCTAACTCATCATTTCTATTTTGAATAATCTCCACACTCATTGGAGCTCTCATCTTTTCTTACCTAAAGAGATTAAAAAAGAGATGGAAAAATGTATAAAGAACTTCCTATGGTATGGAAAATTTGACAATCCTAAGGGAGGCAAAATTAAATGGGAAGGATTATGCTAGAGAAAACAAGAAGGAGGTTTGGTTGATCTAAACAATGTTAGCACCAAACAGGATCTAGAGGCTTTTCAATGATAAAGAGGCCCTTTGGAGTACGTGGACCATTGAACATTACTTGAGGGAATACAATTTTTAGAAATTAAGTGAAGATAAGGAACATTCTTGACTTTTGGTATAAATGCTTAGGAAAAGACAAACTACTTACCCCTTTTCCAAAATTCATATTAGAAATGGAGAGGACTCCTGGTTCTGATATGATAAATGGGATCCTTTATGTCCTCTAATCTCAAAAGGTGATCTTTCATCATTTGCAGCAAGAATTCCAACTTAATCTAGAGTTTCCAGATTCATTGATCAGAGATTTTGACTAGCTAATGATAGAGGTACTGATAGACTGCTTTCTTATTTTCCTAGTTACTCCTACAATCCCTATTGAACGATAAAGCAATCTAGAACCTCAATAGTAATGAGGAATTCTCTAATTCCTTTTGCTTAGTTGTTATTACCTTATATTCCCACCATTCCTTATTATAATATTGTGTGGAAAGGATCTTTAATTCCCAAAACTTCTTTTACCACATGACTTACTACTAGAGGGAGACTAAAAACCAAAGATAGGCTAAAGGGTTCCACTGACTAGATATGTTGTTTTTGTAATCTACTTCCTGAACTTGCATATCATCTCTTCTTTCGATGCTATTTTTCTAATTACATATAACTTCTTTCAATGTTGTTTTCTTACTTCCATATAGGCCAGATTATTTCACAATATGAATTTGGATTGTCCATATAGAAACTGGGATGAAATCCTAGTATGGGCTGAAAATCAATAAAAAAGAATTAGAAAAGATCAAATATGCCTAAGCCGAGGCTTGATGTTTTTCAGTGTATTATATATAGAGAGAAAGGAAAGTAAGAATTTTCAAGAATATTAGAACATACAAATATGCTCTTGCTCACAAAATTCATTATTGGATCAGAGAAATTCTAGTTGCACATAAGGCCACTCTTAACTTGAGCTCCTCTCTCAGGAGAAGACAGAATTTGGCATAATCAGGATTGTTTCATTTAGTAGTCTTAGGGTTATAGTATGTAAAATTATTTTATTTTGTCGTATCTTTTGACTTCACTACATTATAATTAACTTTTTTCCCTTATGGGATTATTAATGAATTCATTTTATCTTCCAAATAAAAAGCAAGTTCTATAATCATTCATCTATGCATGATAAACACACAACAAAGAATAATAGAGAATGAACTAATGATATATTGTTTTTAGGCTCAAAATCTCACATTTAGGCTTGTTATATGTAAATACTTTGCAATTTTCATTCAGATTAACTATTTCAATAATTACTAAAAGCATAATAGCTTATAAAAGAAAGTCTAATCCAACTTTCATCCTTTTCCATACCAATTCAATTCAATAATCGATAACCTAAAGTGTTTGGGATATGTAACTAAACTGGGATGACAGTTAAAATGAATAAATAATAAAGAATTAAAAGCTTAATAAATTTGGAAAAAAAATTCTTTAAATTTTCCTTTAACCCCTTTCCTCACGCTTAAAATGTACATTGCCCTTAGTGTATATAATAGAAGTACAAAAAAAATAATCAATGAAAACTTAATAAGAAAGGAATATGATTTGGTAATTCCCTAAATAATATTTACAATTTCAAAATTTTTGTAATTTCCATTTGATATTAAGTACAGTTATCCTTATAAATGAGAAAAAAGGGGATAAAAAGGCAAAAATAAACTAGAAATAAATAACTTACAATAAAATAAAGATGTAATAACATTACAATAATAACATTACAAATAACCTCCTCCATCCATCTATCATATGCCTCCAGCTACATCACCTATGTCATCAGCTCACACTGGTCATCCTATATAGCAGCCTACCTTCCTAAGATCATTCATATACACTTCTTTAATTGGGCAATCATTAGTTAGTCTCGAAGTGGATATGGTGTCAAACTCCTAAGTTTGCTCATGCTCTCTAAGGGTTCAATTTATAGCTCAGGCTCTCTTATTGGTAATGTTGGTTGAGGTGAGTTCAGTCCCAGTTGTTACTTTTGTATGATAGGACAATCCCCGTATACTCCCATAGCTGCTTTATCTTTCTTTAATTCAATCTATATATAGATATCCCTTATCGATGCCTATCTTTTGTACACCATATACATATTCTTCATAATTTCCAAGCTTAGGGGTACCATATGTTGAGCAATGGGTAGTCTACCAAGGACTCCCATCCTCTTTACTATTCGTGTCATGTATATCCTAATGCATATTGTCCCTACCTTCATATCCTAACTCTAACTCTTAATATACTGGGCTAAGGCATGGCCTAGGTGTATTTTTAGCATCCTCTCACTTATACTCTACAATCTATACATTTGTTAGTCCTAAACTTTTTGTTTTTGAGCCTCTAAAATTGTGCTTTATATGCCTCAATATTGAATTGTAAAATCTCGCGTCACACTCATAGTGTGCAACAGTCTCTGGTGGTAAACAAGCTCTAATTGACTGTCTAGACCTTCACCCCTTTGTCTTTTCCGTGACTTCTCCTTTTCCCTTCATTGTTGCACTGCTTTTGTTTTTCTTGTCTTTATACCTAAAATGAGTCAAAACTTGAGGAAGTAACGAATATTAATGCAAAAAGAAAATTTTTCCCACACTTCATTCATACACTTATTATATATTATGCAATTACAAACATACATAAAATTAAAAATCAAATTGAATTAAAATAATAAAATTCACAAAAATAATTTCAAAATAAAAAAACAATTAAACATGACGTTAATCAACTAAATTAGACTAATTTCACAATTACTAATGCAATTTCTAAAAATTTAAAATGATATTGAATAATTAAACAATTAAATATATACTAAATAAACAGGCAAACCCTGAATTATACAAAATGTAGAATAGTTATAAAATTAAACAAACAGACATTAACAAATTAAAGGGGAAACACTAGTTTATGGAAAATCTAAGGAAACCCATCACAATTCCGAGCATAGTGATTAAAGTCAAGGTCCCAAAATTGAATTTTATTCAGTCACAACACAATTTATCAAATAAATAAAAATCTATAGAGAGAGGCATGAAATTTAACTTACAATTGAAAAACAAGAAGAAAATAAAAGAAACATAACTTAGATTCAAGAAAATGAGAAACCTAGCAATTTGAGGCAAGAACATACCCTAAAATGTGAAGGAACACCCAAAATCCAAGAAGAATTTGATGTAAAATACAAGAAAATCTAAATGAGGTGTCGTAAACGGCTAAAACAAATGCTAGTTTATGTTAAGGGGAAGGGGCGCATAGGACAAGGAGGGCAAAAGTGAGAAAGAAGAAGGGTTTTAGGGTTTAAAACAAAGTATATGGTAGTTTAACTGATCATGTAACTCACTGTAAATGTGTGCAATTAGTAATCAAGCATGTCAGATGACACATTTAAAAAAATTAGGGAACATGAACATGTCCTTTGCTTGCATAACTCATTGTAACCATGTGGAAAATTTTTAAAAGTTCAAGATACGAACAAGACCATGTCTAATGATTGTGTAAGTCACTATGACCATGTCCAAGATAAAGAAACACCATTTTGGTGGATGTGAGCATGGAAATAGGCTTGTCCATGAATGTATATTCTTATAAATTCTTAAAAATTTAAAATTTTTCACACAACCTCAAGGAAATTAAATAAAACACACTAAAAACACAAAAATAGTTAAAATCATCAATAAGCATGTTTATAAACAGAACATAAAAATAAATAAAATCATAAAATAAACTCAAAATAAAATAATCAAATTAATCAAAATTGTCCTACTTCTTAGGTTTCCTCCTAAGTAGTGCTTTTTTAATGTCTGTAGCTAAACGTATCCATGCATGATCAAGGTGGCTTATAATGATTAAGTTTTTTCTTTCTTAAATGTATTCTTTGGCCTTTAAATAGGCTTTATCCCCATCTTTCTTTTTACCTTAAACAAGAAATAGCTCCTGTGGAACTTCAGAAATAAAGTCTTATAAAACATCCAAAATTGCATCATCAAATGAATCAATAGAATAATAGGCATCAACATGTCCAAGGGGATTACATATGGCATTAGACATTTTAAATGTAACCTCCTCTTCTCTAGCTCTAAACACTAATTTACCCTTATTAACATCAATAATGGATCTAGTGGTGGCTAAAAAGGGTTAACTTAGAACTAGAGGTACTTTTATTTATTTATTTATATCTAGAATTAAAAATTCAAATAGGAAAATAAACTTATTGACTTTAACTAAGAATGTCTTCAATAATACCCCCATGATACTTAACAGATCCATCTACTAACTGAATGCTCATCCTAGTAGGCTTTAGCTAACCTAATCCAATATTCTTAAATAATGTATAAGGCATTATGTTAATATTGGCCCCCAGATCAGTTAAAGCCTTATCTATTGACAAATTACCAATTAGACTTCCTTAGATATTTAAGCCTCTTTGGTAGCTTGCTTTGAAGAATCATTGAGCATCTTCTCCTTAGTTTCATAGTAGCCAACTACTCCTACTTCCTCCTATTAGCTAGTAACTCTTTTAAAAATGCCTCATACCTTGGAACTTATGAAAACAAAACCCCAATAAAAGGTTAGTTAATGTGAAGCTGCTTAAAAAAATTTAAAAATTTGTCAAACTACTCATCCCACTTTAGCAGGATAAGGGATGGCAGGTTGGAATTCCTTAACTTTGGAAGGCGCTCTTCATCTTTAACTTTTTCTTGACTCTTGGTATCCCTCTTTTCTTAACTTTGTGTCTTATTCTAATATTGCAGTTATGTTCTAATCTTAAAGGTTATTGTCCTCACACATTTTTTATAATTTGTCCTTATGATACTAGGAAAAATCCCTTATTGACTTTCAAAAACTAGCTTTGCAAATTAACTGATCTAAATTTCCAAGCAATGTATAAAAATCTCTTGATTTCTTCATAAGGTTTTAGTAGCTTGAGATCTTTCCTCTAAGGTTTAAATAAATCCAGTCATAAGGTCTTCGAAGCTTAGATTCTTTTTTTGAGGTAGGTGTTACTAAAATCCTAATGGATGGTTATTCCTTAGCTACCTTAATTCTCATAAAAGGAATTTAGGTGATTCCTC
The DNA here is from genome assembly GCA_027479065.1 of Erythroxylum brevipes. Lineage (NCBI taxonomy): Eukaryota > Viridiplantae > Streptophyta > Magnoliopsida > Malpighiales > Erythroxylaceae > Erythroxylum > Erythroxylum brevipes. The sequence continues at coordinate 21,510,649 of JANIHY010000005.1, read as the reverse complement.
AATCCTAGGTTGCATATAATAATGTAAGGATTATTTTAGTGTCTAGGAACATTCCTTATATAATCAATATGCTTGGCTTTACCATCACCTACAATATCTGACATTTTTTATGTAGATACCATAACACATACAATTAATTAGAATAATTGAGGATTTATCATCAATCCATCTATATTCTTGCTCATAAATTCAACTTAGATTTCCAACAATGTAATTATATTTACATCATATACTTTTGTTGGTTGTTAAGTTTTTCTTGAGAAGACAACCATTAATGGTTGTTGATCTCCATATCTTCAAAAAGACCTTAAGCTAATTCTAGTGTTTTGTTTTTCAGACTACCTCATCATTTGTAGAATGTTTGAATTTACATCTACAATGATAAACTATAATGTGGGCACATTTTTAGTATCTCCTTAAATCTCTCTCACGTGTCATGTAAATTTTTTAATCGATCTGAGTGTAGGAAAAGATGTTGTTCCTTAGCTTAGGAATCTTAGTTGGTGGAAAGTACTTCAAATGAAACTTCTCTACCATATGGTTCTATATAGTGATGGATCCCTTAGGTAGAGAATTTACCATTATTTATCCCCATTCCTTAATAAGAAGGGAAATAATCTCAGTCTTATTGCATCTTTATTGACATTATTAACTTTAAAGGTATTTTAAATTTCTAGAAAATTTTCTATATGAGCGTTGGGATTCTCATTTTAAAGCCCGTCAAACTAGACATACTATTGCACCATTTGAATTGTTCAATTTAATCTCGAAGTTATTGATGGTGACACTAGGTCTCACAATGTTAGAATTTGTCCTAGTCAAGTCTAACTTAGCATAATCAAACATACTCCTTGGTTAGTCTTCCATGGTTTCTGATCCTTTGGTATAAATCTGACATTCCAAGTCCACCATTTGTTGATCTAGATATACCTATCCAAATAAGGTCCTTTGAAGATTTCAAAAAACCGTCATCTTAATTTATAGATCTTTGTCAACTAAGTAAGATGGGTTTCCTAAATTCATAAACAAAACCAAAGACTAGAAGTCACAAACCAAATAATCAACAAAATAATCTAATAAAAATAAAAAGAAATCAAATGAGTAATAATAATTGGATTAACAAAATGTAGGTGTTCTTAATTTTCTACTCCCTAACAACAATGTTGAAAACTTGATATGGTTGATCTTTATCATATAGATCTCACAGGCAAGTGCACCTATTGAATTATAGTATAATGTCAGTACTATTAAGTGTCAATCCTACAGAGACTACAAGTACTAGTAATTACCTCTTTTTTATTATCTAACTGACAAAATAGGATGATAGTTTAACTAAAATAAATTTAAAATTCAACATAATAATAAACAAGAATGTAGATGACACTAAGATTAATAATATCAAATAACTAATACTTAGGTTATGAATCCCCTCAAGATTTTTTAAGCATTAACCCTTTATTATTTAGTTTAATTACTAATCATTGGATCGTGAAATTTTTATCCTATATTAATATCTTTCCCAATACTAATAGTAACTAATTCTCAATTGATTAACCGAAATATATTTCTAGTTAAAACTCCTAAGATTGTATTAAATGATACGTGAATTTCATTATTATGTTTGACCATTATCTAGAGGATTTATGTCAATCTATCTCTAGGTTTACTTGTAACTCCTTATGGTAGATCTATTTATATGAAATGATTTTTCAATCTCAAGATTGAAACAATATCTAGACATATTAATTCAAGATGTAAAAAAACATAATTGAATTACAATGAATCAATAATCAAATTGGTTTAAATAAAGAATCAAATCATTAGGTCCATCCCAATTTAGGGTTCATCATCCCAATTAGAAATCATTTTCTAGCTGGATTACAATTTCTTACTTCTAGAACTTTTTTAAAATAAGTTTTTCTGAATTATAATAATTAAAAATAACAATTTCTTGAAAAAAATTAATTTTTTAAAGGAGTAAAGATATTTGGAAATAGTTTCAAGTTGAATTTGAAAATTATTTTCAAATCAAATTAAATTTCTATTTGGCATATAAATTTAGATTATTTAAGAATCAGTGAGTTTAATCCAATTTAATTATCTAAAGAGTTAGAAATATTGTCTTAGATTATAAAGATCAATAACTAGAGTCAAACAAGATTTGATATATTTATGCATATAATTTGATTATATGTGCAAAAATTGCGTGCTTAATATAAATTTGATATAATATGCATATATGATTGCATATTTTATTTTTATGATACTATTACATGAAATTTTATATTTGATGGGATGAATAAAATTAATCTCTTGTTAAAATATTAAGTACATATTTTGAATATGATTGTTGCTTTCTATTGTTATAAGAACAACCTAGAGTTATATTTGTTTTGACACTTGTTAAGCAAACTTAAGACTACTATGAGGTGAATATTTTTAGTCTTGTAATATTGGGTCTAATTTAATTGAATCTGTGCGATTTAGATAAGCAAACTCATATTGGGTCTAATTTAACTGAATTTGTGTGATTTAGATAAGTAAACTCATAATCATATGAATTTAGAAACAGGGTTAGGAATTATATATAAGATGTGTTTTGGTTACAATTGTCATCTAACGGATCTAAAAGTCACACAAGATGTGATTAATAAAGTTGTTATTTACCTAATTTAATTTTAGTTGTTTTTTTTCAGAAAATTCAAAAACCACTAAATTTAAAAGGGATACTATCCAATTAGAGAGATTGGAATAATCTTTTTAATAGTATAAGGATTATTATTTTAGATAAAATAGTAACAGTGACTAAATAAATGATTAAAGACCTAATCTTATTTAGTAGTTAGTGCATATAACCAATTACTTATTCTTCTTACATTTATATTTGTTTTGAGTATAAATTACTTTGTTTAGTATATTTGATATTAAATTTGTGAACTAAATTTGTTGGGAAAAGGTTATGATTGAGAAAAACTCTTAAAGTTAGATAGGAAAGTTGTATGTCTATTATATAACTTTGCTATAAATCGTTGTTAAAGATTTTGTGATAAAGTTTTAAAGATATGTCAATATCATGTAGATAACAAAATGTAATGCCATTTTGAATCAAATAATATCATATAAACTTCAATGGCATCATTTAAGATATACGTCAACACTATGATAGCACAATGCAGTAGGTTGCATAGAGTAGAGCTGAAAGGAATAGTACCTTAATAGAATTGTTTCGTTCAATTTAGCCTACAAAAGGCATAACCATGGACTAAAATTGAATGCATTTTCTATAGTATGATAATAGTTTCCTTTAGAATAAAAATGATTACATGACTTTTCTTACTTATACGTAATATGATAGCAATCATATGTATTTCTAGTTCATACTTATGCGTATTTGATACTAAATATGAGCGTTGGGATTCTCATTTTAAAGCCCGTCGAACTAGACATACTATTGCACCATTTGAATTGTTCAATTTAATCTCGAAGTTATTGATGGTGACACTAGGTCTCACAATGTTAGAATTTGTCCTAGTCAAGTCTAACTTAGCATAATCAAACATACTCCTTGGTTAGTCTTCCATGGTTTCTGATCCTTTGGTATAAATCTGACATTCCAAGTCCACCATTTGTTGATCTAGATATACCTATCCAAATAAGGTCCTTTGAAGATTTCAAAAAACCGTCATCTTAATTTATAGATCTTTGTCAACTAAGTAAGATGGGTTTCCTAAATTCATAAACAAAACCAAAGACTAGAAGTCACAAACCAAATAATCAACAAAATAATCTAATAAAAATAAAAAGAAATCAAATGAGTAATAATAATTGGATTAACAAAATGTAGGTGTTCTTAATTTTCTACTCCCTAACAACAATGTTGAAAACTTGATATGGTTGATCTTTATCATATAGATCTCACAGGCAAGTGCACCTATTGAATTATAGTATAATGTCAGTACTATTAAGTGTCAATCCTACAGAGACTACAAGTACTAGTAATTACCTCTTTTTTATTATCTAACTGACAAAATAGGATGATAGTTTAACTAAAATAAATTTAAAATTCAACATAATAATAAACAAGAATGTAGATGACACTAAGATTAATAATATCAAATAACTAATACTTAGGTTATGAATCCCCTCAAGATTTTTTAAGCATTAACCCTTTATTATTTAGTTTAATTACTAATCATTGGATCGTGAAATTTTTATCCTATATTAATATCTTTCCCAATACTAATAGTAACTAATTCTCAATTGATTAACCGAAATATATTTCTAGTTAAAACTCCTAAGATTGTATTAAATGATACGTGAATTTCATTATTATGTTTGACCATTATCTAGAGGATTTATGTCAATCTATCTCTAGGTTTACTTGTAACTCCTTATGGTAGATCTATTTATATGAAATGATTTTTCAATCTCAAGATTGAAACAATATCTAGACATATTAATTCAAGATGTGAAAAAACATAATTGAATTACAATGAATCAATAATCAAATTGGTTTAAATAAAGAATCAAATCATTAGGTCTATCCCAATTTAGGGTTAATCATACCTAGGCACTAAAGAAACATAGTTAATAAAAATATAAAACATAATCAAAACATCATAAGAAGAACTAAATAATAATAATACATTTTATATCCATTTTTCTCTAATATATCTGAAACTTTGATGGAAGAATGATCTTTATTGAATCTCTGATGAAATCTTCCTGCTTCTATCGTCCTGAGTTTAAAATTTTGTTTAGAACTTAAATTTTGCTTTCTAACTTCCACTCCCTATTATTATCCTTCATAACTTCCTTTTATATCATGAAATTAGGGTTTCTATAGTGAACATAATTAGCCAAACAGCCATGTGCATGACCATGCCCTTAAAAAACTCTTCAAAGTCATACATATAAATGTTCTCAGAAGCTTAGACGGACAGTGGACACAGCCATGTACATGACTTACATGGCATGTCCAACTTCATACAAACAAAACATCTTTAAAGTTGTACACGCTCATATGGACATACACAGTCCTTCACTTGACTATGTTCAAGGCTTAGAAAAGTATGTCCTTATCAGCACGAGTATGTCCCTTAAAAACAGCTCAAATTCTTCCATTTTCTTTCTTGATTTTTCACTAATTATTATTCTTTTTATCTGTAAAGGCAAATGGGATCTACAAACATACTAAGAACCAAAAAGTGCTTAAAACAACATAAAACTATCAAATCAACAAGAAAAGCACACTAAATATGGAAATAAAAATATAGCCTATTAAGTATTTAACAATTCAAAATCTTAGATCAATTCCATAATTAAATAAATTATTTTCTTAATGTGAATAAGATTAATAATTATATTGATTCCTAAATTAAAATTTTAGTAAAGCTATTTCTAGAATAAGAATTAATTATATTTCACTTAGAATGAAATTAATTAATTAGACTTTTTAAAATTATTTGTTTTCTTACGTAATTAAGAAAGGTGTTAACTAAAGTTTATTTATTTCAATTTTGTTGAGATAAACTGAATTTATAATTTTATAAATTTATTTGTTTAGAGAATTATTATTCTATTTATTTAGAAATTATTTTTTATTTATAAGTAATAAGTTTCTCAAATTCTTAGCAAAGTTATTTTTCTTGGTTAAATTGAAAAATATGTTTTCATTTATTAATTAAGAAAAATGAGCTTTC
>JANIHY010000005.1:21487019-21500193 GCA_027479065.1 Erythroxylum brevipes | reverse complement strand
TTAATCATATTATAAAATTTTAAATAAAATTCAATTTTGAGAAGTCAAATGTTCCTTCTTAATATCGAATGTGTTAGAGAATCTCGTATTGACTAAACATGAAAATATTTAAAAAAATTATAAATAATAAAGATCAATTATCCAAATGATTAGTTTTAGTCATTTTAACAATGGTTGATTAAATCTATTTTTTTAACAAACTATATTTTACCTATATTAAAAATTCTAACATGATATGTGTCCCAATTTCACAAGAAGATTTAAATTCTACCAGATTAGCTCACCTACCAAGAAAATTCATTTGCTTGAATTACCGAAGTTTTAGGCGCATTAGGGGATTCGAGAAAAGGGTTTAATTATCTATCTATTTTTCTGAAGCTGGAACGTATTGAAAAAAGAAAAAAGAGAAAATCCGGCCTCTGAGAATTCATGGCCCTTTTATATTTGCAGCTTCATGAAACAATACTTACTTTTTCGTTTATAGATGGGTAAATTATGTAAGCAATTCATCAATTTATGGCCTAACTTTGTAGATATTATAGAATTATTATATTATGTAAGAAATTCAATTTATGGCCTAACTTTTTAGATAATATAGAATTATTACATTATCTAAGTAATTCAATTTATGGCCTAACTTTTTAGATAATATAGAATTATTATACAAAATTCTCACTTTCCGGTGAATTTTTCAAAGAAAAGTATTGTTAATGTATCCAACAATTTATGTCATTTGTTAGATTTCATTTAACTCATTAGGTTAAGAGTTTATACTATGAATAGTCAAGTAATTTAGATAATTTGAAGTTTCATAAACTCTAACTTAATAAGATCTAATATATAGGTGAACTAATTTAGATTAGTTTAGTATTAGAAGAGGTAGGGATTAATGATTTAGGGTCTGCTATGACTATATGAAGCCGCATAAACTAACAAAATAGTTCTCCAATGGACAAATTCCAGCTTCTTAATTTATATTAGCACGTGACGTCAAAATCGTTATCATCTATTCTTTCCGTCCAAGCATGGGAAAAGAAAAGAAAAGAAAAAGTAGATACGGCAGTATTGGTACATTGCATTTTTAAGATAAAAGCAATAAATGATGGCGACCCTAAGCATATGGAGCGACAAGAAAGTCAAATAAAGAAATGTAACTCGCAAGGGCAAGATTAATTAATGATATTATCTGATCCTCCGGTAAGATAACAAACAAATATGCACTTTCACAGTTAACAAATTTACCCTATTGTTAAGAAGGAAGCAGCAAGCTTTACAAAATTTATATGCATGTAGATCAAGACTTGAGCACAGGACCTTTCCGTCTCATTCTGTTGTGCATATTTTATTTGAAAATAATATAATCATTTTCGAATTCACATTTGATTTAATTGACGCAATCTAATCATAAATTTATCTGTCGACTGCTTATAGTTGTTTACATTATCTCTTAGCATCTTATCTGGTCCATTTTATGTATACAATAGGTTGCCCAAATTGAAAATCCCAATTGTCTAAAACAACCAATAATTGTATAATAACGTATTGAATACAGAATAAAGGATAATAGAAAGAAGCACCCACGTAGCTTCCTAACTAAACACGTTTGGATTTTGATAAATAAATTAGTATAGTTGCCAAATTTAAATTTTCTAGCTGGGACCAAGAACTCAACTTACTACATTGTCGTTTAATGAGAAATTTCAGGACAAACATTGCGGTGCACCACACGTGGTGACTCTGATAGGCAGCTGTTTTTCTAACGATGATAAGATTGAGGGTGGAAATTTCTTTGGTCAGAGTCAAATTTGACCAAGAATCGTTCAGCTTCAAACTTTGCCATTGCCGGCTCACGTTCTTGTATAATGTGCCAATTTTAATCTGAAATTGCGTCAAAGCGTTTATATTGCTCCTTCAGCACTTTGGCTTCATTCCCCTTCTTGGATAAAGAAATATCTTGTAATCGATCACTCTTAACCACGTCGAAGGTAAAAGCAGCTGCTAATTATATGTTAATTTCAGACAATTAACATATAATTATCAAAAACCAGATTGTAAAAGGGTGATAATGTCACCTAAAAAGTTGAAGTATATGCTGGAATCGTAAAATCTCGGTTAAGTAAACCACATTTTATGGATAGGCCACATTTTTATATGTTATAGGAAACAGGCTAAATTGTATGATATGATATCAAATGAATAATATTATTAAATCAATAGAGGTTATACTTTATGTTTTGATGATAACATTTTTTGTTAATTTTTTATTTTGATATTTCTTAAAAATAAATTATTTAAGTATATAAAACAATTTATCAAAAAATATGTTATATATGAAAGTAAAGTCAGAAGTGAAGTATGTCAAAAAGAAAGATAGAAGATATTTCATTTTATAAAATTAATGTAATTTTGTACCTTTAATTTGGTTTATAATTTAGGGGTTCTTTATATATAAATTATCTCATATTCAATTTCAATGTATAAGCATTTTTGTTATCAAAAGAAATCAATATTATGATTTCTTTAGAAAAATCTATTGATCCTTTAAACAAAATTTGGAAAGTTTACAAAAAGGTAAACTCCAGTTTTTATTAAAATAAGATGGTTTGATATTTTTGAAAAACTTAAAAATTTTAAAAGTCAACTTGTAAAAGATACTTATTAAATTGTTAGTACCGTATAAAAACATTCTTCCTAAAGTAGTTATTAGAGGAATATATAAAATTTAACATAGTAAAATAAAAAAATGAAAGATTTCGTTGAAATTATTCATTCGGAAATTTTCCAAAAAACAAAACTAATCATAGATTCTTCTCCCCGTTAGAACAATAGGATCATTATACTCGTTACTAAACTTTCAATGATATGGTCATACCAGTTATTCTGTTGTTGATGTGATCAAAGAAGTACTCCCTAATTCTCATCTAGAAAGGTCATAAGTGATCAAAACTATTCCTAAGCAGTGGGAGGAGCAAGAAGCACTTAAATGAAAATTATTCGCTTTATATAAGGTTTGTGAATAAGTGATTGTTTGATAATTAGCAAGGAATATTTGTCTTAATCATCAATAATAAACTTTTTGAATTGTCAATCGTAATTCAAATTAAACTTTATTCTATCTTGTAAAATTCATTCTTTTTCAAATTGATTTGAAGATTATTCATTTATAAGTTCTTTTGTTTGATTTATTTTCAATATATTTCTTTTTTATTTTCTCAATTGGAGCGAGGTCAACGATTACATTAGTTGTTCAAATAATCTCAATTAGCCCTTCTCACGGTCAAAGAACAAATAATAACTATTTATACCAGAACAATGGTTATTTTAATTCATTAGATTTTGGTAAATAATAAATACAGAAGTTATGGTCGTTGTTTGATGCTTTAAATTTTTTTTGAAATTGATGTATGATGGAGTTCAGTCAACCTCGGGGTATTGATAAGTTAGTCCACAAGCTATTAAAAGGTTACAAAATATTTAGAGTTCAATCATGGGGGCATTTTCCAAAAGTTACAGCAGGATTGAATTTAGTATTATTAGCTAACATCTCAACTATCAATTATGAATATATTCAAAAATCAATTATTATAATGGCTAATTTGTCTTTTAAGGACTATTTAAAATGTCATAAGTTGTAAATACTTGAATTTTGGTTGTTAAACAACTTTATGACATCTTTTATTACAAGAATAATTTGATGCATTCAATATGTGAATTGTGAATCCTATAACATTAAAGTGAGGAAGCAAGACCAATTGAAGGTGATTTCTTGTGATCGTTTGATTCAAGAAAGTTTTTAGCTACTGCTTACCGTGCAGGACATATCATAAATTGGTTTCTCTTTTTCTGAATAAACAAAATTCTTACAAGAAAGTTCCTTTTTGCTTAATTGAAAGAATATTTTAGAAAATTTTCAAGTAAGTGTTAGAGAGTGGACGTAGGTAGTATTTATTTGTCAATTTACAATCCTGAATTTTTATTAAATTGTCTTTCTATTTAAAGTTGACCAAATTATATTTTTATGTCTTAAAAAAACACTCAATTTACCCTCTTCAAAAATTAATTAAAACCAACAAATATTTTTAATTAGTTATATCAAAACTTCATGTGGTACTATTGTTCTAATGAAAACTCATATAGTTTGAGATATTACTATGCTAAATATAAATTTAATAGTGAATAAATATAAATATGATATTACGTCGTAAAGTAAAATACTAAATAATTTTTAATGAAAATTCAAAAATAACATTTTAATTTATAATTGAGTATAGTACATTTCTACAACTAATAATCCTAAAAAAATTTAGTGGTTTAATGAGTTTATTTTCCTTTCAATTGATATGATAAATTTAAATTCTAACAAAAAAGGAAGGATATTATTCCTTTTTTTATTTTTATTAATGTAATAGAGATATTAGAGCCCTACGTTTATGACGTCCAATAAGCTTTGAAGCCAAATTAGACCATCTCAAGTTAAAGCTAATGTCGCTCTGTTATGTTACTCACACGCCTTGAAGGTGGCTCAGAATGTGACTAAAAAGAAGGGTGGCCACTGGCCATACATTTTCAATATTCATTTATCTTAATGGACCCATTGAATTTTTTAAAGACTTATCCACACACAAAAATATAACTATGTGTCTAGGCAAGTTGCATCCCTTCCGCAACAAGAACTTCGTTTTCATGCTTTTTCCTCGGCCATTGCCAGTGTTCAAATAAATCATTCTATTTCATAAATAAAAGCGTTAAAGAAACTTTTATTTTAACATATTGTTTTAGTTAAAGATAACTCGTGATTTTATTAAACTTTAAATGTTATACTTACTTATACTTAATAAATTAATGTGTAAATATCCTATTATAATCTAAAATCAAAACAAATTCAATTTTAAAATGAGATCCATGAAAAATAAAATAGTTATTTTATAAGCTGTTTTGATCATTTAATACCTAATATAGCTGAGAAACATATAAGGGCTGTTAGTAGACAGAGTTTAAGCTATATTTTAGCTTATTAAAGAGTATTAGTTGTTTGATTATGTCAAACAGCTAGTATATATGTTTAATTATGAGCTGGTTAGAATGGTTGATTCAACTCAACCAATTATTTTTTAAAAAGCTACTCCAATTAGCGTTTCAATCTATCAACTAATAAAAATCTTATTTAAAGATAATCATACCCTCAAACTTATTTCTTATCTTAAGCAACTGATAATCTTTAGATTTTTCACTTTAAAAAGAGAAAGTTATGATTTGTGTGNNNTCTTTATTACTCTTATTATTGTTATTATTATTATTATTATTATTATTATTATTGTTGTTGTTGTTGTTGTTGTTGTTATTGTTGTTGTTGTTATTTATTATATATCCTACGTTTTTATTAGAGTTATAAACTTATTAAATTCTATAAAATTAAATATTTAAAATTAACATTTTAATAAAAATATTCAACAAAATAATATTCATGTTCTTATAATTTTTAAAGTTATGTCTTCATTCTTCATTAGTCATTTTACACGTAAACAGTTAATCCTAAATAAATAATTTTACCAAACATCTTTAATAAATAAATGATATTATTTGCATGTCAAATTAATTGATATAATCAACTATCAGTTAATAGTTAATATAATTAACTAACGGTTAATACAATCAGTTGATTGTCAATAAGGTCATAATCAGTGAGAAGTTCTAAAATTAAACTCAACTTATTTATTAAAGCTCCACCAATTTACTATAAATCTTTGGAAAATGTTTAACCAGATTCATATATAAAGTTTGAAACAAACTTCCGCTTCAAATCCAATACATTAATTTGCAGTCCTGTGAGAGATCGAAGCAGCTTCTACATCCGCTAAAATAATAAAAACAAAATATTTGGTTGATAATTTCAAAGGAGAGGATCAAACAAACAACAAATTGCTGCTAACGATCTATGCCGTCACCTCCTCCCTTCTCTTCCACCAACTCCAAAGTCCAAACCTGTTCACGTTCATTTAAACACGTGAGTTATTTAGAAAAATAAAAGAAAAACCAAACCTTCTTTCGAAACTTCGACGAAGGCGGTAACGCCGCGATTCTAACAGCAGCAATTGCATCACTTGCGTTTATTTTAGCACATTCTCTTCCTCTGTACATGCACTCTTTTTTCTATATGTAACCCTTCTCAGACTGTCCGCTTTCTCAAGTTAACATAAGTAACACACCACTTTTTTCTCTCCCGTCTAGAACACATAAAGATCACAACTTTCTTACCTAGATATTCAATAATGTACGGACAGAGCATGGTTGATTCCGATTTCTTGATTCTTGAATCAATTCGCCGTCACTTACTCGGCGAATCAACAACTCCTATTAACGTTAATACGACTACTTCCGTGAATGCTGGTGTTGCCCCTGTTTATTGTAGAAGCTCAAGTTTTTGGAGTTTGTATCCATGTTTAAATGAGAACTGGGGTGAATTGCCACTCAAATTCGAGGACTCCGAAGATATGTTGCTCCACAGATTCCCCAGCGACGCAGTCACAGACGGGATGATCCCATCTCTCAAAACTGAGCCTCAAGAGGATTTCAATGATTTTTCGGTAGTGAAGCTGGAGCAACCAGAGAGTTCTGCCGTGTTGTCGTTGACTCCGGCAGCGATGCAGCCCACTGAGAGGATTGCCACAGCAGCACCGACGGTGGTTCCGGCGAAAGGGAAACATTACAGAGGAGTGAGGAGGCGACCGTGGGGGAAGTTTGCAGCGGAGATTCGGGACCCGGCTAAGAATGGGGCTCGAGTCTGGTTAGGGACTTTTGAGACGGCGGAGGACGCTGCGTTCGCTTATGATCGCGCCGCCTACAGAATGAGGGGCTCCAGGGCCTTGTTGAATTTCCCTTTGAGAGTAAATTCCGGTGAGCCAGATCCCGTGAGAATCACTTCGAAAAGGTCATCGCCTGAGCCATCGTCGTCGTCAGGAAGTGGATCGCCGAAAAGGAGAAAGAAAGTTGGTCGTCGTTGTCCGCTTCTACTACAAAAGTTAAGTGTGATGCAAACTCAGAACTGAGACACTTGGCTAGCAGCTATTGGTTAACCGGTGAATGTTGTCATCATTTTGTGCAAAGACAAACATGAACAAAAATAAGTACCCAAAAGTATTCTAAAGAGGATCAATTTTTTAATTGGTAGGTAAAAGAAACGAGGAGAAAAGGAGCGAATGTATTGAAATTTGAACATCTTCTTTTCAAATGTAACTTTTGGCACTTTTAATTCTGAAAGTTTTTATTCGTCTTTTACTCATCTATGCAAAATGAAGTTGTTTGGATTACTAAAATAATAATAATATTATTATTATAAATTAATTTGTATCAAACAATAAATATATATACAAATATTTATTCAAAAATTACTTTATCCAATAAATAAAATAGTAGAAGAATTATTCTTAATAAAACAACATGATAATTTAGTATCTTATAATTTAGGAGGTGTTATTTCCATAGTAAAAAAGATATTATCACAAAAATGCTTAGAATCAAAATTACATAAATCATTAAGATACAAAGATATTCAGCTATGTTATTCTAGATATTCAGAAGTATTTCAACAATATAGACGTGATTTTTTTACCTATCAAAAACAAAGAAAATATAAATATAACAAACATAAATGGTAAAAATATCCCAAAAATAAGTATAAAAAAATTCCATTTAAACCTTATAAAAAATTTAGAGAAAAGCTTATAGACAAATTAAAGCCAAGAAAAAGTATTTTCCACAAAATAAGAAAACATGTAAATGTTGGTTATATAAAGAAGAAGGTTATTATGCAAACATATGTCTAAACAAAATCAAAATAAATACAAAGAAAATATTAATATTTTAAATTAAACATTTAAATATAATTTCGAACCTATTGAATCAGATTATGAAACAGATTCAACAATCTCTTCATTATGTTGCTATGAATTCCAAACTTCATAATCAACAAATGAATTCGAATACGACATTTATTCAAGTGATTATTGATAATAAAAAAGTCAATGCTTATATAAATATAAGTGCTACTATTTGTATAACATCTAAAATACTATTACAAACCTGGAAAAAGCTAACAAACGTTTACAAATAAGAATAGCAGATGGAAGTATTAAATCTATTTGGTATGTAAGCTATTATAATAATATCATTATTGAAAATTACATCATTATTACTATTTTAGTATAGCTTATTAATCTATCTTATTTTTGTTAAATGCCTATTTGTACTACTTGTAGAAATATTCATCTAGTAATAATATATATTGAAAGAAAGATTTCACTTAGTAGAAAGAAAAGAATCCTACAAGCATGAAACAAATCAGGAAGGTTTCGTAGTAAAAACAAGTTACAAGTCGGGCATTAGTGTTTTGTGTTGTAACCAATCGTGCACGGTGCATGTAGTTGGCGATTTGCTTGGGTTAGTTTTGTGTTGATGCTAGGACGTTGTTCTCACATAGTCGGCTCTCTACTGGGTTTGGGAATTTAGGTCTGAAGTTAGGGTTCTATCAAAGAAGCTCTGAGGGTCCTCATCGAAACAGGCGATTCACCAAACTCGGGTCGGAATGGAATCAGGCTTGGCCAAGATGACAATCCATGACCAGCAAGGCGACGAGGGGACAGTGATTGTAGAGGAAGGGGGCGAAGAGGAAGATCTGAGACCCATAGATTACCAAAGTTATCTGGTGGTCAAATTATTCACGGACAGGCCATATAGTTTGCTGGCAATGCAAAGAACCTTGCTCAGATATGGCGCCAGGGAAAGGGAGTATCGTTCAAGGAAATAGGAGACAAGAGGTTGATGATCCAATTTTATCACATTGTTGACTGAAATAGGGTCTTATCTGGTAGTCGCTGGACTTTTAACAATAATGTTTTGTTGATAAATACGATGAACAAAGATGACAACCCGACGGAGGTAAGTCTTTCCACTATCGATCTCTGGGTTCAGGCACATGACTGCCCCTTGGGTTGATGAGTGAGTGGGTGGCCATCCAATTGGGGGACGCCATTGACAAATTCTTGAAATTTGATATCGAGCTCAAACCAGAACAGAGGAGGAACTACTTAAGGTTTAGAGTTGCAATGAATGTCTCCTTATCCTTACTGAGGCAGAAGATATCGAAGCGTCAGAATGGGGACAAAATAATTGTGAATTTCCACTATAAGAGGCTACCAACATTTTGTTTTATTTGTGGTAGACTGGGGCACTCAAACAATGACTGCAAAGTCCCTTTTAGTACCTCTGACAGAGTTGTAGGGAAGGAATGGGGTGTATGGTTGAGGCAGAACTCAGATAGCCAATTCAGTCAATACCAAAACAGTGGATCAAAACGTGATTTAGGGACAACATGGTTCTCCACAATAAAGGGGCAAGTTCTAAACACAAGGCAAATACAGAGACTACAGGGATTAGGGAAACCAAGGTACTAAGGGTAGAACATGTTAAGAAGAGACAAAGAAGCGAAGGGGATATGTTAATGCCTGAGGAAAATACATAGACAACATTGACTGCGACAATAGCACAAGCGGCAATCCTGCTGAGCCAGAAGGTGTCAAAGTTGGAATTGTCGGGGACTCGACCAGCCCCACACAATCTTAACTCTTAAAGAGCTAATTCGAAAATTCAGGCTGAAAGTATTTTTCTTAATGTAAACTTTAATACACGCAAAGAGAATTGAGGCACTCTAGCACTACTTGGGGTATGATGGATGTTTTGCGGTATATAGGATTAGTAGAAGGGGCGGACTAGCCTACTGGTGGAGGAAGAAGGACTTAGTAGATATTGTCAGTTATTCTAGCAACCATATTGATATGACCATAAAGCAGTTGGGTAGTGAAGAGTGGAGGTCGACGGGCTTCTATGATTATCCGGAGCGAAACAGACGATATGATTCATGGTCATTGATCCAAGCACTGTCTCGAAGGAGTGAGCTGCCATGGGTAATTATCGAGGATTTAATGATATGCTATCTATCACGAAAAAACTAGGTGAGCGTGAACATCCACAAAGCATTTGACAACTGTGTGGAAGACTCGAATTTGATTGAGATACCCCTCAACGAGGAGCCTTTTATATAGGAAAAGAGCTGGGGTACCTCATCGACCATGTTTGAGAAACTGGACAGGGCATTCATGACACAACCGTGGATGAGTCGTTTTCCCCACCATAGTTTGCTGAACATACCCACCAGTGTTTCGGACCATAATCCACTTATGTTGACAGGGAAGGAGGCTATATATTCGAGAGCACGACGAAGGTTTAGATTTGAAAATTGGTGGCTATTGGAATCAAGGGTAGCAGATGTAGTTAAACATAGCTGAATAGCAGAAGGATCGGTTCCCATCATAGCCAAACTGACCAAATGTTTTGAAGACCTGCATAGTTGGAGCAAGTTGGTTGTTGTGCCCCTTCCCCACCAGAAAAACGTTCTGCAGAACTGTTTACAGCAAAGCCAACAAGCAGGGGGATCTAGGAGGACATATCTCCACCATTAAAGCATAGTTAAATCATGTGTTGGACAGGGAAGCTACGTTTTGGAGACAACGAGGCAAAACCTATTGGCTAAAATTTGACGACAAAAATATAAGAAATTTCCATAGGCAGGCGACCCGCTGAAAACAATTCCAGTCCTTAAATCCCAATATGGTTAATGGATCTCAAATGAACACGTAAAGGCTAAAATTATACGTGAATACTTTTCCAACTTATATTCGGACAGTGCACCATCGAATGTGGAAGGTTTTCTACAATGAGGGCAACTATGAGTGAGGAAGATAATAACCATCTATTAGCACATTTCACAGAGGCAAAGTTCAAAGATGTCATAGATCAAATGCACCCTAACAAATCGCTTGGGCTTGACGGATATAATGTAGCTTTTTACCAACATTTCTGGCCTATCATCAGGTTGATTGAAGCTATCAAGCCTGGCTCAATACTGGTCAGTTCCCTACATCTTTAACTCACACATATCTGGTCCTTATAGCCAAGCATGATAAACCACTACATGTTAAGGATTTTCGCTTGATTGCGCTCTGTAATGTTCTTCACAAAATAGTGGCCAAATTCTTGGTTAAAAGATTAAAAATTATACTACCTCATATTGTGTTTGATGCTCAATCTGTTTTTATACCTAGGAGAACTATTCATGATAATGTCATTGTGGCTTTCGAACTGATACATTGCATGAAAAGGAAGCTGAGAGGGAAATTAGGGGCAGTGGCTTTAAAACTAGATATTAGCAAAGCTTATGATAGGATTGATTGGCAATATTTGGAATTTATTATGGGAAAGATGGGTGTTCACTTAAAATGGGTTGCCAAACTCTGCCCACATACAGGATAAATGTATTTTTGCTTCCCATCACCACATGTGATGAACTCCTTTTGGTGCGGTAGCAAGACCAATGGAGGAGCTCGAATGCACTGGTTAACATGGGATAGAATGTGTGGGTCTAAAAATACAAGAGGATTGGGTTTCCAACACTTACACTGGAATAACTTAGCAATGCTATCCAAGTAGGGATGGAACGTTATACACAACCCTTCTTCTCTTCCAACAACGATACTCAAAGCTAAATATTTCCCCAAGAACTCCTTCCTGGAAGCACCAAATGAATCTAATCCTAGTTTTATTTAAAGGAGTATATTACACGCTAGAGAATTGCCCAAGTTAGGCACACGATGGAGAGTCAGCAATGGTGAGACAATTTCTGTTTGGAATGATCCGTGGATACCGCACGAATCGGATTTTCTAGTACAGTCACAAATGGTGGAGGGACTTAATCATTTAACAGTGAAAGACCTCATACTCACTGAAGAGAAGGCATGGGATTTCCATTTCTTACAAGGTATCTTTTGCAACATAAATGTGGAATCAATAAAGACCATTCCTTTGATCAGAACCAACCACACTGACAAAATGATATGGCACTTCACCACAGATGGCTTCTACTCCGTTAGGTCCGGATATAGAGCAGCCCTCTAATGGTTAAGTACCATAGAGCACAAGCGTCAAGGGGGTTCGTGGAAGAAGCTGTGGAAACTTCCCCTTCCTCCCAAAATAAAAGAATTCCTATGGAGAGCTTATGGAGGGATACTTCTGGTGTGAGAGGCTTTACAACGGAGGGTAGTGGACATAGATGAACAATGCCCATATTGTGTTGAAGCAGAAACCATTTCTCATGCATCGTTAGCATGTGTACATGTGGGAGCATGTTGGGCATTAATTGATGTGTATCTTGTTGCCCCACATTTTGTTACATTCTTGCAGGATATATTGAATGGTCAACTAGAGGAAGTGGGGCGTGTGTTCTACTTTGGCATCTGTGGAAAGACAAAAACTCTTTCATCTGACAGCAACAAAGGCTCAAACCCAGGGTCTTAATGTCAACTTCAAACACCTATTTTGAAGAATGGAAGCAAGCCCAAGAGTCGACAATCACTTCTAGAATTCCACAAAGAGTAGAGGACATTGTTGTGCGATGGTCAAGCCCTACCGCGGGATCAATAAAGTGCAACTTTGACACAGCCATTCAAATAGCTTAGGGGACCACGTCGTGTGGTATAGTAATTAGAGGTGCAAATGTACATTTTCTCAACTATTTCTCTGGTTTTGCGATATCCAACTACGCACCATTTATAGCCGAAGCTATGGAATTTAAGGAAGCTCTAACATGGTTAACTCATTTGAATTTTACCTCAGCAGAGGTGGAAACAGACTGCCTCCAATTAGTGTGGCGTTTTCATGGTGCACATTTTAGAATCAATGAGACGGGAGCAATATTAGATAAATGTAAATTACTTTTTGGTAGATTTCAATCTTGCTCGTTTACATGGGTTCCTAGGAATGTTAATATGGTAGCCCACTTATTAGCTAAAGTAGCTATTGGTTATCCTAATAGGTTTAGGTGGGACATATCGCCAGAATTTTTGTTAAACACTTTACGGGTATCTCTCGGGAGCAGAGCGTATCCTATGTGACCTACGAACTTCGTCTGTTGTAGAAGGTTGAACTGTTACTTCATCTGTATGAGTCACAGTTTCAGGTTCAGGCAGTTGATCTGCATCTGTTCGAGCATCTTGAACTTCTTCAAGTTCAATTTTGCTCCCACTGTCTTCTTGTAAAAGAAACTCTTTCTCTAAAAAGACAGCAT
>JANIHY010000005.1:21397344-21416492 GCA_027479065.1 Erythroxylum brevipes | reverse complement strand
AATGTAAGATTTTGGAAATGTTTTATGAATGGTTTGAAAAGTGAAAGATTTGAAAGATAAGCTTTGAAAGGTTTCTATCGTGAAATGTTTAAAAATGACAAACTTCTTGAAAGTAAGTTTTTCCGCTTATTGTTCAATTTATAAATATATTATCCACGAGCTTTCGAGCTCACCCCCCTTTCATCCCCATCTCCAGGTTTCGAGCAGGAGATCGGATGAAAGAATGTGAAGATGTTTGGTCCGATTTTGCATCGTCTGTATTTTTATGTGAATTGAGATTGGATATTAATGTTGTTTATGGCTTGAATTTCCGTTAAGTAAGTGATTATGATGTATTTCGAGCATGTATTTCAGAATGTATGAGGATTACGAATTGATGTATGAGAGTATGAAATTGTATATGAAATTTTATATGAGTTTGGGAATGAGATTGAATTATAAGACTAGTAGATTGAAGTACAATTATGAAAGTGTTTTAGAATTAGGTTTGTGTTTGTGTATGCTGATATCTCGGACGTAGGGTCCGGTTGATTTTGATATTTGTATGTTTTAATTGGGAACTTTAGAAGTGTATTATTCCCCTTGCAGGTTTTGGGTTAGGTCAAGGGCAGCCGTTATGCTGCCGAAATTTTGATAAAAATTTCTATAAAGATGAATTTTTGGGATTTGATTGTTTGTATAAGCAGTTTGTATGATTTGAGGATTTGATTGATGATAATTTTCCAAGAAAAAGGGAAATTATATGACTTGCATGAATTTGAGTAAAAACGGATAAAAGAGAAAGAAAAAAAAATTGTACCAGATCTGGATAGTCTAGGTTTCCAACGCGATTCAGTGTATGTGTTCGGATGTCGGATCCGCTTTGTTTATGTTTCGCTTGATTTCCGATCCAATTTTTGTTCTGCCATTAATCTGTATTCATTTCACTTCGCTATATTTGTTTTCACTTCGAGCCAATTTGCTTTTGAATTCGATAAGTCTTTGTTTTACTTCCGATTTATTCTGCTTTTCTGGTTAGGATCCGGTTCCTGGATCTGGTCCCAACACATCTACTTGAACTTTCAGAAATAATACAAATCTCCAAAATAATCAAAATTATCAAAAACTAATAATTCTTTTCCCATGAATTTCTTCAAAACATAAATACTTTTTATTTCACAATACATATATAAAACCACTCATTTAATTTCACTTAATATTTCTAAATTTCCCTCAAAAATCGGGGTCCAACACTATGTCTCTAGTTTATTTAGAGATAATAATCATCTCATTTGGAGATCCCATCACAAAGTTATGGCTGAAAGAATCAAACAAGGCTTTGACCTCAATCATAAATAGAGTAGATGTATGATCAAACGAATAGTGTATAGAAGAAAAAGTTTAGATCACATAAGCAGAAAGCATACGAAGCAAAAAGCAGACGAAACAAAAAAATAGATGAAGCAGAAAGTAGATGAATTAGAGTCAACTTAAGATGAAGCAAAGTTAACTTAAGATGATGCAACTCTTAAGAAAAAGCAGAGTCAACTTAAGATGAAGCAAAGTCAACTTA
The DNA here is from genome assembly GCA_027479065.1 of Erythroxylum brevipes. Taxonomy (NCBI): domain Eukaryota; kingdom Viridiplantae; phylum Streptophyta; class Magnoliopsida; order Malpighiales; family Erythroxylaceae; genus Erythroxylum; species Erythroxylum brevipes. Next base: position 21,414,940 of record JANIHY010000005.1, on the reverse strand, counting down.
AGACGATACAACTCTTAAGATAAAGCGAAGTCAACTTAAGACGAAGCAAAGTCAACTTAAATCAATACAACTCTTAAGACTAAGCGGAGTCAACTTAAGACGAAGCAAAGTCAACTTAAGATGATGTAACTCTTAAGACAAAGCAGAGTCAACTTAAGACGAATCAAAGTCAACTTAAGATGATGTAACTCTTAAGACTAATCAGAGTTAACTTAAGACGAAACAAAGTCAACTTAAGATGATGCAACTCTTAAGACTAATGATGTCATCACAAATGATACAATCTGATAGACGATATGACGTCATCACAGACGATACCACTTTATACTCCTAAACATCTCCCCTTCTAAGAACAATAACTTTTACAACTTTCTAGAAGGTACATTTGCCAAAATCAACCTTGATTAATCTAGATCTTCTCCTGACATCCAAACATGAACTTTTCCCTTATGAAAACTTAAAAAAGAAATGAACAAACTTGAGAGAGAGAGAGACATGAGCAAAAATGAAATTATATTCCATTTACATTAAAAGATAAGAGTTATACACAACTTTAGTAGGCATTTCAAGTCGCAAATACATTAATATCTCAAAATCTCAAAATACAAAAGATACATGAATCATGAGTTGCTTAAAACGCAACTAAAGTCTTGATTTACAAATTTCCTTCAAATACAAAATAAACAAAGATCGGAGTGATGCCTTGACCCTTGACTACTTGATATCTTGCTCATCACCTGGATATGGGGGAGGAGAATGAGCGGTGAGCTTAAAGCCCATAGGTACAATTTTATAATCAATAATAAGTAAAACCATTTATAAAATCATTTCCAATGCAGAAGTTCATGTTTATACAAATTATGTATACATCACTCTTATCAATTTATCATGAACACATAAGAATATCAAAATCGTTTAGGTGGATCCAAAACAGAATGTACTACATATTTCCACATAATGGTCTTGCGTAGCCGTGAACTTATGGGAGTCCATAAAGGAGCTCCATATCACTAACAGGCAACAGGAGAAGCGTTTTTGTCAAAATGCACTTGACTTATGTAACATCCCGATGCCAAAAAAAGGGGTTAGAACCCTACAAATTTGGTATATGTGAGATTAATCGGAGAAATTGGGACAATACATCTCATGCTCATGCATTACATAAGGTGCACATGTTGGACCCCGTTTTCGGAGCCCAACATCAGATATGAGAGCGTGGTACTTGATGCGTGAGGCGAAACATATAAATTAAACGGAGAAGGAAAAACCCTCGGAAGCTTAAGGGGCCCGCACTGAACCAACTTGAAACTTGCTTTCATTTGATTGAAACAAACACATCCATAATTCATTAATATCCAAAAGATGAGATTTACAAAGCTTTAATAACATTTCAAACCAAATTACAATCTTTGAGTTCAAGAGACAAATATAGAAAATACACTTGAACTAATAAAACTTGAAATGTAACTAAAGCCTTGATTTCCAAAAGTAAAACTTGAAAATACATAAACATAACAAAAATAGAGTGCTGCCATAACTCGTGACTCACTCGGTCTCTTGCCCGTCACCTGAATGGGGGAGTAAAGGGGGTGAGCTATAAAGCTCGTGGGAACATATTTATAATACAGAAATAAGAAAAATTATTCAAAGATAACTCATTGTCGTAATACTCTTTGAAATTCATAGCAATTGAGCATGTAAACGTCATTATCTCGAAATGCTTGTTCTTTAAACAATTATGAGTAGAATTCAAAACATGAATGCATGAAACATAAAAACAGATCATAAGCACATAACATAGCATAATGGTTTAGGTTAGTCCGGTTCATGACGTACTACACATTCCCATCGAAATGGTTGTGTAGTCGTAGTTTCTTGAGGGAGTCCTTGTGGGGAGCTCCGTGTCACTAGCGGGCAGGCGAGAGAAGCCTTTTCATGGTCGACGTGTACGTGACGGTTCTTGGGACTATCACAAACCCACATATCATGCATGATTCAAAGTCTTGTAAACTTGATTGGCAAACTGGCACTTGCTTGTAAACTTGCTTTTCATACATTTTGGAATACATGATTTCATGAGTATGTATTCTTGAAAATAGAAAAACCCTTTTTGAAACCTTTTCAATAGTCATGAATGCAAATCATATAGCAAAATATAATCATTTCACACTAGCACATAAGGTAACATTGATGATGCAATTTAAAGCATTAAATCTTTCTTGATTTGAACAAAACAATGAGTGACCTATTTACTCTATTATAAACATGAACCCACCTTGAATTCCTTGCTTATTCTTGCTTAAGAATGAGCTTCCTCTTGTTCCTCTTGCTCCTCTTGCCTCACTTGATATCCTTTATCAAATAGCCAAAATCCCAATCAATTTGGTGTAGAAGTCGAAAAGTCAAACTTTAACAATTTAAACTATAACCACAATTGAAATAAGAATTCCATGCTCAACTTCCCTCCAAAATTGAAGATTCTTAGAGAGTGATTTAAAACTTCATTACTTCATGAAACTTGTAGCCCTATGTCTCTAGTTTACAACGCATCAAAAGTCACCTCATTTGGACTTTCATAGCAAAAGATATACCCAAAATACCAAAATTCATCTTTGCTGGAATTGGGGGCTCGCCGCGGCGTGCACGCAAACGTGCGCCGCGATGTACGAAGGGCATTTATGTGCACCACAACGTGCACACTTTCGCACGCCGCGGTGTGCACACCTCCGCATGCCGCGATGTGCTCATGAGCACGTCGCGACGTGTGGGTCTGGGAACCCCTCCCGAACTAATTTTTCTTGCATTTTCCCACTTCAATCCTTCTCTTTTGCACATGCAACACATTTAAACCTTGATTCATATCCTATACCTCAGTTGTAACTTATTCCAAGCTTAAAATCAGTCACAAAATCATCAAGATCACCAACCTAAGGAAATTTTACCTATTTTTCCGAAAACCTCTAAACCATCGATTCTAACCCATTCCAAGCAAATTTAGGTTTCATTCAACCCAAACAAGAGTAAAAGAACTTGAACTTACCAGAGATTGCTTCAATCCCTATGAAAATCCTCTAAGCCTAGCTTTCCTCTCTTTCTCTTCTTCTTCCTTTCTTCCTACGACTCCCTCTTCTCCTTTTCTTTCTTTCCCTTTCTTTCTTTTCTTCTTCTAATTCCTTAAGCTCTAAAAGGTAGCACATGGACTAAAATGGCCTTCCTTCTTTAGTCTTAATCTTCCCAACTTAAGTGAACTTCCTATAATGCTCTCATAAATTTTTACCCTTTCATAACCACTTATTCCATACTAAACTAAAAAATTCTTAATTTTCCACTAACACTACCAATAAAATCAAACTATGCAATAAATCATACAATTAACATAATTCATACTTAATAACATCAAAAAAGAAAATTTGGGGCCTAACAATAATTCATTTATTATGTTTCTCCATAAAGTTAATGTTGAATTATATGCAACAAGTGATAGAATTTTGGAGTACTCTCTTGTGTATGTATGGTCCATATGATTCACAACATTTTAGAAACATTGTGATGGTCTGTTGTTGTCCATTGCCTCTATAATGGGCAGAGCAATATATGGACAATTGTGGGTTTTTTTTTGGTCCCTAACCTTTTGCTTTTGTTTTAGAAAAATTTACAACATTAACTTAAGAGTTTGAGAGGTTAGAAGATTTAGAAACACTTCATTCGGTAGTGGGATTCAATAAGTGGATAGAGTTTTCGGGTTGCAATGACTGGAGGTATAGTGTTCATTGTTTCAGTTAAGCTTCCGCCTATTTTTTATATATATGCATATACATACATGATGTTTATATATATGTGAGGACTTGTATGTGATACGTGAAATGCATGCACATTAAATTTTTTATATCAAAGGAGAGCACAAAACATAGAGGAAGACTACGGTAGAAGAAAGAGAAGGAAGAGTTTTCATTTAAAATGAAACGAAAACAACTTTTGTCATTTTCTGAAAACATAGCTAAAAGTTCTCCTTTTGCGACGAAATTTTCAAATTATTACTAAATATTCGACATTTAAAATCTCTAAATTGTTGCAAAAAGTCACTCCTTTTGTGACAATTAGTAAAACTTCACAAAAGGCCAAACTTTTGGTAACGAATTTGAAATTGTTGCCAAAAAATCGTAGCTAAAAATGCCTTTTGTTGTACTAAATCCTAATTCGTTTAATATTTCTTTTATAACAATTGACGAATTAGAATTCCTTGTAAAAATGATACTTATTTCCTATTCTAAATTTTTTATTGCAAAAATTTAGAGTTTAATTTAGGAGCAAATGATGACAACACCAATGCCACATGTCAAATATCAAGTTTTAAGTTGGGAAAACTATTTGTTTGGTGATTTACACGCTAGGGTTTTGTGATTTTTTTAAATTTCGTTCATATAGGTGGTGTGTGTAGTTCAAGGGTAAAAATTGTCTCCCCCTTCTCCTCAATGGGTGGTGGGTATAGTTCAAGGGTAAAAATTCTCTCCCTTCTCAATGATTAAGGTAGAATTGAAGAGGAGGCTAGAAAATGCTGAGAAGACAAAGTTGTCTTCTTCTGTATTGTTAAATTCTCCTTTAAGTTCTTGCAAGATAATTGGTGAAATGCTCTGGCTCCAGATGCTTCAGATGCTGCTCTTTTCTAGTGTATCCAGATCCCTAAGTCCTCTGATATTTACGAACACTAAAAGGAAAGATATTACATGTATGTTTTTTCCTTTGTGTTCAAAATTAAATTGTTAGATTCTTGAAGTCTCCAATAGGCAATATATGCTTGCAAGGAAACAAGAAGCCATAGTAGTTGCCAGTGCTCAACTGTACCACAAAAAGGAAAGGACCAAGTTATTGCATCATTCAAGAGGAAGTGGAATAATGTTGAACAAGGGAATTACTAAAATGACCACAAAAATCAAACGAAACAATGAGAATGGAACTCTACCCACCATTGGTAACTCAGGAAGCACTAGCAGAGATAATTAACAAAAAGACCAACAAGAGGCTTCCTACTGTTTACGGTCTAAGAACCCATTGTTCAAGTCGGAGCTGCTTCAGAGGTCTGATATTTGGCTTATCCTTCTGAGGACAGCGCCATTTACCAGTGACCTCATCCACGTAAGAGTGTTCAAAGTTGGTTCTTTCTGTTAGCGCCTTTTTCTTCATTACAAAGTCCTCACCGGCTGATGGAGTAATCTTTTTATTTCTTGGGCAAGCTATTAGAACTGCTTGTGGCCAATTAGAAGAATTTTCTTCACTTACTTCTAAAATTCTGTCCGTCCTTCTTGTCACAAAACCGTTGCCCAGCATTTTATTTCCTTTACATCGATTCTTATCACTTCCCTGAGGGCACTTCCTGACTGAAGCAACATTTACTTGCCTGAAATTGGTATTGTTTCCAGTGGATTCTGCTTCAATCTGAACTTCCAAGTTCTCTATGGAATGATCACCACATTCTAAAATGTCACCAGCTTGTGGAAAATTTCGAACATCTTTTTCAAATGCTTGACCTTTCTGCTCACCGTCACGGCATAGATTAATCCAGAGCGATGAATTTTCTTTTCCCACAAACTTAGTTCCCTGAAGTTTGAAAACACGAAAGTGGCTTGAAAAGGAAACCTGAATATAACTTCTGCTAATGGCAGCTGAAACAGAGAAGAAAGATGGAAAAATATACCTTTTTCACATGCATTTTTTGCCGATGACCATCAGGAGAGCTCTTAAACTTCAAATTTTGATTTGAGAATACTTTTCCATCAATAAAATCTGAATTTATGTTTCTGCTTGGAGTGAATTTTTGCAAATCTATTGCCTTCCCTTTCCTTTTATCTTGTTCAAACTCATCCCCTTCCCTACATTGAGTTTCTTCCAGAAGTCCTTTGATTTCGCTTGGCACAGGAGATTCATACGCATAACTGGAGAACCAGCTTCTGATGTCAGACGGTTCTGAAATCCAAAGAATCAGTAGCACAAATTAATAACTTTACGTGAAGTACATATATATATATATTCTCATTTGACTCCAAACCAAACCCTAAAAAACGGGAGATTTTCTTGTCCTCGCTTTTGCAGATTTTCTCAAATACAGACAATTGACAGTTTGCAAAGCTCACGAAAAACTTGCAATGCTACTAACCAGAAGTGAAAGAAGATAATTGCTGAGAATCTGTAATCTGCAAAATATGAAGAGATGATAACGTTAAATAAAAATCTTTTACTGCTGAGACTCGAGGATTTAGTGAAGCAATCAATCGCACAATTGTGATTAAAGAGCACAACAACGAACTAACTCATGCTAGTGCAGAATATATCAAGAGAAGAATCAAACAACAGCACCTTATTTAGAGACTCGTTCTCTGCAACAAATCTAGATGCACTCTTACTCTTTGCAAAGCTAAATGAAAACGCATTATCACGAGCACCTAATTTATTGTTGTTTCCAGAATTGCTCGATTCCTCAAATTTCTCTTCTCTCTCGTCGATGTTCCCATTAACATGAATAGGGAAACCATCTTTTTGGCATTCGCCTCCTTCGGTAACAGACTCCTCGTTATCAACAAATGTATCCAGTGGAGATTCAGAAACGTAGCTCGGAAACCAATTTCCCTCATGAGGGGCCGCTGACATGAAATACCAAATAGTAAGATACAATCCCTTGATGTCTTCTCCAGGACCATAATATCATATGAGAAGTTTCAAAGGCTCATGAAGTTGTTAGCCCTTTGGAAAGAAAACGTTACTAACCATAATGTAGCGATGGGGAGTCGGTGTTATCTGGTGTCTTTGACACAAAGAAACATGAGTTAGATAAGAGAAATTGCAAGCATATGTTCTTTTAATAGACTGCAAGAAGATTTGGATGAATGAATCAAACAAATAGCATCACTGTACTGAACAAAAGCAGAATTTTTAACAGAAGTCACAACTTGTGCAATGAGATCAAGTCCAAATAAATCAGCATGGCACTTATAAAAGGAAAATTACTGTTGCTTTAACCAGTGGAAAATATGGGAAAGAGATTGAAGATTTTTATCAAGGGAAAAAATAATGAGAGACCACTCTTTCGTTGTTTCAACATACCTAAAAACCCAACCATTAGACAATGCGGTTCTTTCCCACAGCCATAATCCAACCATTATAATTAACAGATTGCCTTTACTAAGAACAAAAATATGCAGCGGAAATGGAGGATGAGATTACCTCGGTCAATAACTGGTTTCCACGCTTACAATCACTGTCACCATATCTTCCAGAAACATACAAATTTCCTTCTTTATCAATCTCCCCGACAACAGCATCATCCTCATCTCGTCCAGAGTCACTTTCTTTGAAGATAGAACCTCCAAATTCATCACAAGTATCCAAAATAAAAGATTCATACTTGTAACTAGAAAACCAATTCCCTACATCAGGCGGCTCTACGACATAAACCATAAAAAATTGGTCAGGATCTGAGAAACCCACTACAATTGAGAATGATTTATCGACATTATAAAATAGGGGCGTCCGTAAAAACAATTTGCACATACCAGAAGGAAGCAAATTGGAGCTGGAAATCTGCAGCCAAAATATCGTGTTAGCAATGAGAAGCTTAGAAGAATTTAAAGGAAGCCAAAGATTTGACATTTACTTGAGAATCGCAAGCGTTATCCATCAAACAGCTTGTCTCTTCTTCACAGAGCTTAAGTAAGCTCGAGTGTAAATTTTGTCATCTTTGTTCGAAAGTACGCCGCGCATCTGTTTTGGCGCCATTAGTGTCGTGGGATGGGCTCATCGTGTCTGGGCTCGTCAGAGAATGGAGTTTATTGCTGAAAACAAAGATTTTAAGAGCCTCAGCCGACCCAAAACATCGACCACACAGAATAACTATTTTTATGGGAGTTAAAACTAAGGTTTAGTCGAGTTTATTTGACTTAATTATTAAAATCCTAATTGAAACCAGAAACGCTTGATTCACTAAATAATTTTCACCAATTGATTATTACCTTGAAATATTATCACATCCGCTATATATCTTAACAAACATATGATAATGTACAAATTGAAGCTAAAAACCTTTTTCTTTACACCATTTTATAATAACAATTCATAAAAGTTAGGATAGCTTAAATTCCTAATTTATACAAATTATCAGTTATGTCTTTTACAAGTATGCTCCTTCATATTGAATAATTAGAATATTTAAAATTTTCATATTATAATATCAATTTATTAATTAAAAAAGAAAAGTTTATTCACTAATTTATTGTCACTTCTTTAAAAATAGTATTCCCTTTATGAATATTTTTTTATAATTTTACTTTAATGAGATTAAAAATGATTAATTTTTTTATTTTTAAAGTGCAAAGAGCAATTTTCTCAATTAATTTAAATAAAAATATTTAAAGTAATTTCTTGGTTGAAGAAGCGTTGATTGTCGTATTCATATCTTTAAATAGGTTTTAATCCTGATTTTCAATCTAAAAAGTTTTAGGGTATGCTTAGTTCACTTGAGGAAATGGTAAGACTTATAATGATATGGTGAGGGAGACACTATTTATCCAATCATGATATATTGTCGAATATCCTTTTTCATTCCTTACTCTTTCCTTACTTCTTATACCAACTAACCAAGTACTCCTTTAGTTTTTTTTTTTCAATCCTCTAAGAATATCAAATTATAGATAGTTGTAAATCATCAACTTTGTTTATCTTCATCAGACTAAATACTTTTTATTTAACTTTAGTTTTAGCTTATTGAAACTGACTTATTCTTTTATTTTCATAAGTTTAGATGCCCTTCATTTCATATTTAGTCTAACTAGTAGATTGGATTTGGCTTATCTTCTCACAATTTATGGGAGGAGAATTTTTTGTTAATATCATCATTCCAAAACCATAATTTGATTGGCTCTAATTGCACTTAATTTGGAAGACTTCTTTCACTACACCTTTTTATCTTAGTTTCCTTCTTTGCTCTTAAACTAGCAAAGAATTTATGAAATATGTTCAACATACCTATAAGAACTACGCAAACTCTTTCAAAACAAATATTTTTACTCAAATATCTTTATAACACTTAAAGAAACTTATGAATTAGTTTCTTATTTTATAGATCTTCCCTAGGAATTAATAGATGCAATGTCACTTATTTTATATACTTCAAACTCTTGAATGTTAAATACTATTTTTTTTATAATATTACTTGCCTAAAAACTCTTATTTGATATATCTTTGCCTATTAGTGATGATTACAAAAATGAGATGCTAAAGGCAAGAATTATGAATAAAGTCTTAAAATTTTATTGTCATGATGATGATGATGTGTCAGTTTGAACTTGGAACATTTCAAATAGGATTAGAGCATGATCCCACTAATATGATGTTAGGATAATAAGGGTGGAGAGTGGCACAAGTAGAAAGTTCACAGGAAATAACACCTTTAGATAAGCTTCTCATTCAATTCCATATTAGAAAACGAGGAGAGATTATATATTGAGAGAAATGCAAGAAGATTTAACTGCTGCTAAATACAGAACTTGACCTTACGTTAGTAACCATCAGAGAGCAACTAATGGCATATACTTGGAATCAAAAGCACGGGAAAACAAGGAAGTTCCTTCTAATAATCTTGACTGTAATTAACTGTTTTTAAGATAACTAAAATGAAAAAGAACAGTTCTATTAGGATATCTCCAGTTGTTTGTGGCCAGTTAAGGAGGATATATTATTATTATTACTACTACAAAACACACAAAAAAACCGCTGAGGCAGTTAGCAAAGAATGGACCATAGAGATAGATGACGACTTCATCATGGCGGTGTGTACCCAAGAGGACACTATATCGCACTTCTGAAGTACATAATCAGAATCAGGGAAAGACAGGCTTGTATTGAATATGGTTAGAACAGAGAGGAGTCAGAATTTCACTTCTCCAGTACATAAAAAATAATTGAAGTCCAAATATTGTTCAATCATTTTGGAGGGTTGGGCACAAAAGAATGGGTTAGAACAGAAAATCAATGTCATGTACCCTGTCATCTTGATGTTTCCTCCACACCATCATTGACCATCTTCCTTTTCACTTTTCATGGAATTAGACCCCTCATCTCTACATCTTTCAAGGATCAAACTGCAGTTGTTCATTGTGCTTGCGTCAAGCAACCCATGGTTCCACAGCTTGATCATGAATAACCTCCAACACCTATTCCATTAGTATTGCAGATATCAAGGTTTTAAACAACTACTGACTTGTTAATGGTTAAATATATGTAAAGAACTACAAAGTGAATAGACAAGAATAAAGTATAGCTTCCAGCATTTGTGAAAATGGATATCTAAAATTCTTGCCATGTCTACAAGTCTAGCTCTGATATGCAAAATTGAACCACTTTAACTTCATATTCATAATTATCTGTTGGTAATTTGAAGCAGTACCTTTTCTTCCTTAATAGCTGCTTAAATTTTGTTCTTTAGTTTTGAAGTTTCCTTTCTTTTCCTTTCGATAACAAAAGAATTAAAGTCATGACAGCTAACACCAATTACAAAAGGTCCTCAAATGTTCCACACTCACCCCCAACCTCAACCATCTCTAAGACCATAGTAACATAGCAGCAAGGAGTATGTATGAAGAAGCAAACGACTCCATAATCAACTGGAACAGCAATAATGAACTTGAAACTAATCTTAGAGTTGCACATTCAACTGTTTTGGAATCATGCTGTACATAGCGAGCCAGTCCTACATCAGTTGAGTATTTAGTTGAAAAGATAGCGGACACTTGGCTATTTTCTCTGAAAGAAGCAGTATTCAAACATCTTTTCCCTCTAGATTATACAATTGTGTACCGCAAACCCTTACAGGATAGCTAATGGAAGCAATCAGCATGAGAATTGGTTTTAGTAGTTAGATGAATCTGGATGTTAAAGCTCACTTTTGTTACCAACATAATTATGGTAAATCATCATGGGACCTTCAAATGGTGATTACAAAAAAAATTCTTAGTACCTAAACAAGTATGAGGAATTAACAACCATGTGCAGGAGCAACGACAAAAGTATGAGAGCAAAGAAATTAACAGAAGTGGTACCAAAAGAGAGCAGGATATAACATTAATTCCTGTCCATGCAGTTTCGAGAATGCCTCACATGCCCAAGGAACGTGGCCATCAGCTAGTACTCTGCCAAAGTTTTTAAAGGAAAACAAAAATATCATTTTACATCAGCTAGCACTCTGCCAAAGTAATAAAACCAAAACATATAAGCTACCATCAAACATTAAGTGGGCTTTATCCTCTTTAACAAGCATGTTGGTATAAGGGGGGAAAATAACATCAGAAAAGAACAGGGCAAAAAATGAAAGTGGTTTAGAATGACGAATGAAAAGGATGAAATAGAAAACGAATGGCTAGATGCAACCACCTTTGCTTTCTCACAAACGAGTTCCAAAGATGCATAAGTTGCTTCTCATATGTGCTGACATCCACAAAGTCATCAAGCATCTGCAATACATTGGCTCAAAGTTGACATCTTATTATTTTTATCTTTTTCTTGAGCTTTTTGTTTGTATTTTTTTGCGAAAGGAGCATATGCTTAGTGATCCACAGTTAATCATATTAAGAAATATAAATCAAGCAAATATAAATCTGAAGCACTTTCTTACTAAGAACAATTTCAACGCAATCTAATTGTATATGGATAAATTTACATTTTCTCACGGATACAAAGAAAGCAAACTACATGGCAAGGATGCAGTGTTGATGACATTCAAACGTAGTATGGTCCCATATGGAGGATTGCTTAAATGACTATGTGATAACTAAGTCAAGTTCATCATATAACATTATTGTCTGATTATAATCGATATTTGTTACTAGTGGATAAAAAAGAGGAAAAGAAAGTGACCTTTTGTAATGCAGTGCAACTAAAATATTTGTGAAATTTTAACTACAAAAAGTTTTCACCATGCTGCTACTTATGAGTCTCTTAACAAATTATGAAAAAATATTAAACCCTTATTTCACATCCCCTCGGCTTTATCCCGCCTCAAGTCTTCTTGATGCAAAAATATTAGTTTAACTTCAAGAATTAAAGGAAACTTCCCAACCACATTGAAGGTTATAACTGTAATGACATTTAACTCATAAGCATACAACTCTCCTATAAAACTACGATTAATTATCCATTGGAAAGTCCTAGCTTAAGATTAGTAAACTGAATTCCAGTGCATGGGCATTGTAGTGCTGATAATTTAGACATGCATCAAGAATTAGTCTTGCAAAGCAATGGCTGACACTGGAGAGGTAAGCAGAACAACCAACTGCTTGCTAAATTCATATATAAATTCCGTAAAGGTGAAGTTATTAACAATTAAAAGAATCTCTAAACAGAGAAAACAGTAACATTAAATATGACACAATGTTTAGCATACCCTTCTATCATCAAAATCTGCAATTTCATCATCCACTTCATCTTCACTGTCTCGATCCGACACTACCTGTTCTATTGACATAGGCTTCAAGCACAAGATTGACATGACAATGTTAAACATAATCATCCATAATTATTTATCACAATGTCTTTATTTTAAGAAACTATCCAAAATAAATCTGGGAAATGTCGAAACTCCTCAAAACTATAGAATTTATGCTTGTTGAAAAAGGTTTATCAAAATAATGAATGTTTTGAAATTTTGGTTGAAGTAGAGAAAAATTTGCATATATGAGCTTATTAACAACCATAAACAAAAGTTTTTGAGAGTCCAAGTATCAATCAGTTACCTGAACTCTATGAGAGTGATAGAATTGTCGTTTTAACAAAAGGGCTCGGCTGCATAAAAGAAAATAATAGACAATGATCAGAAACCTAAACAAGATAACAACAATATAAACATTCACAAACAAACAGATACACTTCTGTCGTAAGAACTAGTCCAGTAAATTTGCCTAGGCTTCACAGTACTTGAGTTGCAAAAACAAAACATCCATAAAGCAGAAAGAAGTTGCTCTTATAATCTTACCTTATTGTAAAAAGCACACAAATCCTAGCCATTAATAGGCCTACCTGACCCAGGGCATGCATCTGAACCTAAGTGGTTACAAGGGTCATTATGCACATGCTAAAGCAAAATGATCTACTTGAATGGTACTATGTGACTGTTTTTGCTGGAACTCTATTAAGCATATAAGGCAACATAATACTATGGAATGGTCAACAACAGACAAAATTGGCTTCACATACTTTCTGGAATCTGATCTTTCCAATGATAACTTCCTTGTTTTTGCTACATGAAGCACGGCAGACAGTGAAGGATCATTTGTGGATTGTGGTCTAACACATTCAGGTTCCAGAGAAAATTGATCCTTGGCCGTTGAAAAACCTGCAACATTAGAACTAGAAGCAACAGGCTCCATCAAGTCTGTTGCACTTGCATATTCAGGACCAAAATTTTCTGCTTCGTTCCTTAACTTATGCAAGTCTTTCTCACTGGAAGATGACCTTGAAGCATTCTCGCCTATACATAATAAACACATAATGCCTAAAGTTCAATGGTAAGTATAAGCGGGAGAGAACTAGGCTGCCAATTGTCCCAATTGTGCAAACCTTTCAGGGTAAGAGAAAAGATAAAATGCCAACACAAAGTTGATAGCTACAATTTTATTAACAGTGGAATCCATCATTAGTAAGCCATCTCTGAGTTGCAAAAACAAGTAAAAGGTTTTCACAAATCTGCATCAAGAACTCGCCAATGGAATTTCTCACTCCTAATGTGAAAATTCCTAAAAGATGATAAAGAAGAATAGGCAATGTTGCATGTATAACAAAATGTTAGCATGCTAGGGCAGGATAAGTAATATGAGCAAAACTTGGAATAATAAGGTAGGATCAAACAAATAGAATATTTCTACTTTACATTCAAACCACAGCAAATAAGAAATCAGGCCATAAACAATGCTCCATTAATAGACAGACTAGTTGTCAGGAAGATTTGATTCATAGCATGATCAGTATCAGCACTTGTACATAAGTCCTTTAGACAAACTGCAAGAATATATCCAAAAGACTCACCAACGGAATGATAAAAAAAGTAGAATGACCCAAGTTTTGGCAATTTGTCAGCTAGTTCCTTTGTTTAAGATAAGCACACAGTGTAATCTAGCACCAAATGCCTTTTAAGAGCTAGGTATGATAACTAGACATGTTGCCCATTGGCATTCAGATTTTTCTTTCAGAAAATGATTCAAATTTTAAAATCTCCTTTCTAAAAGACAGCACACTCGAGCACAAAAACACTTCAGCAATTCCTATGAAGTTGATTATTATTTTCTTAAAAACCAACCAGATTAGGGGAAGTAAGAAATTGATCAGCAAAGGGTGAGTAGTGCTCCAAGACAAGCATATCATATCATATTTTATGCTCCACTTCTAACATGCAAATTCACATCTTGATCAATGCTTGGCTTCTAATATACAAATAAAAATTCAAGGTTGAATTTAACATCAGCAATCACAGCATTTTACACTCCTGGCTTCTCTTCACTTCTACAATTTATGCTTCACTGAAGTTTGAAGTAAATGCTTTGTACATAACGGTTAACAACATATGTTGACATACTCTAGATTACTAACAAAGCTTACCATCTTCATAAAATCAGGATACAGAGTAGAAATTTATATGCAAGAGAAGAAAAAAGGAGTATTACCATCATCCTTCCATAAATATCCATTGTTTGTGCCTTCCGGACATAGTTTTGGTGAATCCAACTCCAAGAACTGTATACAAGCTTGCTTTTCGATTACATCAATGTTTCTTGACTTTCGTCTACGTGGCCTTGTGCTGTTCATTAAATTTATTTTACCCTTGCAATTCTCAGTATCTTTGCTCACATTAAAATTTGCAAGTTACTAGAAAATGTAACCACATTTCAAGATTTAAATTCTACCAGAAGAAGAATGACTGCCGTCGCTGCTCAACTCCATCTTCAACAGTCTGTGTACACATTGGCAGCATCTTCTTAATTTAAAAATGCATAGACATGTATTGAATACTGAAAAAGTGACTTCTGCCAAACTATTAGGGACAAATATAAGTCTCAACAAAGAAGCTTCACACAAGAAAAGTAGCTACAATTGTGATGTAAAAAAAAAAATATATAGGTCAGAAGAAAAAGAAGGGTTTAATTTTTCATTTACTTTCATTTTCTTCTTATTCAGATTCATGGAAAGACATGTTGCATAATCCATCAAAAATTAAGGAAATATGCTAACCTCAGAACAGAATCTATCAATTTTGACTGACACATTGACAGCTTGGTACTCTTCGGTAGCCTAGAATAAGATTTATGATTAGCGCTTCAAGAAACCTCAATGCTTAAAAAGTAATCAAACACTGATGACCAACCCAGAACTCGAAGTCGAACAGATCATGAGAAGAACACAAGTGATAACGCAGACCCTGCCAAAAGAAGTGAAATCTATGCTAAGTGATAGAAACTTATCCTTCAAAAATCTTGATTTCAAACAAAACCTCATAAAAGTGTCACAATAACAAAGAAGCTTTTGTGTCTCAGCAACAACACGTCAACTATATGATCTTCTATCATCAGCCTTAAACCAAACTTCCAATCAAAGAATCTCTTCATCATTTATGCATAGAATTGGAACATCTGAAAGTATTTAAAGATGGGAAATTTCACCTTAAAGCTTACACATAGCATCAAACAAAATGGGCAGGAAAAGTCTTCAGTTACTGCACATTGAGAAAGCATAAAGCAATGTTCAGCTATTCCATCAAAACAATTTGGTACATCATGTACACAAACAAAAACTATATGATGGAAATAAATTCTCATAACAATTGAGAAAAGAGAGATTAAACAAGCAAAACTATTGTAGAACACTTGATTTTCAAGGAAAGTTCCAATGCTGACGTAACCAAAAAAAAAAAAGTTACAAATGCTGAAGCAGTATATACTTTGTAGTTACATAATTTTTGCCAATAAACTCATCTTTTGTTCGAAGAAAGAAAGAACGAAAGAGATTAGAAAAACAAATCTAGATCTTTTCAACAGTTTCCAATATGGCATGACAATTGAGGGGAAAACTCTATCAAGTAGTGGTAAACCAATTTGTAAACAAAATATCAACATTAAAAGAAACATACAATGCGTTTGATTCAAAATCTTCAAAAATGCATTCAAGTAATATTTTCCACGTTTTTTCCATTGAATCAAATAGAAATAAACGGATAGGAAAAAAAAGGGTACCTTCAAATAGAAATGGATGGATGGGAAAAAAATATACCTTCAGCCTTTTGAAACATGTTGTCGTAGTCCCTGTAGTTGAAAACCACAATACCAGTCCCCAACCTACAAATGAATTCGTAACCGAATGTATCACCAGTGCTCCTATTCATTCAAGTTCTCATGTAAGCTTTTGTAACTGAATTAAAAACCTAAAACAACCTAATTATTCAAAAAAATAAGACATCCGTACCTCTTCCTTTTACGGCCCACTTTCACTTTGTAACGCAAACATCTTCTAAGAAAGGAAGGCTATAAAATAAAACACATGAACACAAAATCAACCACACGAGACGGGCTCTAATCACACCACAGCAAATGAATGTGGTAAAAGACATAAATTACACTATGTAAGGCACGGCGGCGAAGAATGTTATAAAGCTCCACAGGCTTGCAGTAGATCAAGAGACTTTCGTCCGCCGCAATGGCATCTTCCGCCGACAAATGCACGCAACAATTCTGATGGCACATCGCACTCAAACTCAAAATGCGATCAATTCGATTCCTGTTCCATTGAAGATCAAGACTAAGAGCTTGACTTTCTAAAAGCCACCAAAATCGAGAAGCAACAGCCGAAATCGCACCGGAATTTTACTATCCAATAAGAAAAAACGAATAATTTAGCTAAATTGAAGACGTCGAATTTCGATTCCAGAAAGAAGTGTAGAAAAGAACCATTACCAAATGAGAAATTCGTTATGATCAATGAACCAGCTGCGACGATTCTGAGGGGAGCAACGGGTGTGGAATCAGGAAGTTAGACTTTAGGTTACCTAACGGAAAACGAATCAGGGACGTATTATTGGGTCCCTGGGGACCAGGTTGAGCACTGGTGCCAAAATTTATTTGCATTTTCACTTTTTCCCTAAACTAAAAATCATTAATCGTAAAAAAATTTATCTTGGCTGCAACCTGTCATCATATCAGCGAATATGTATATTCAAAAGATCGTGTTTTCATTTACCTGGAACCTTCTGCTTCTTTTCTTGTTTGCTGCGTGGCTTGGACCACACTTTGTTTTGTTTGCATTTTTCTTGCTTTTAATAAAATCAGGCCCGATGGTATTAAAATCAAAAAAAAAAAAAGATCGTGTTTTCATCAACTCTTAAAACTGATATGTTTATTTTTTATTCCAAGGATCGTATTTTATCTTAATTTTTTTGGAAAATCCCTATATATTTTAAAAGTTCATAACCGATCTCTTCTCACTAATTTTTTATTAAAACACTGACACTCTACCCAGACTAGCAGGCTAAAATTGCGTGATGTGCAGTAATAATATCCAATTAATTTAGTGGATT
>JANIHY010000005.1:21095449-21118395 GCA_027479065.1 Erythroxylum brevipes | reverse complement strand
CTTGTCTATCTTGACACTGGATGACTGTATTAGACTGATATTGTAAATTTTAATTTACTGATTTCTGTTATATTGTGGTTTTAATTATTGCGATGCCATGTGGATATTATTGGAACTGTTCGGGTGGTGCACCTTTATCGTGGGATACGTGTCGGGCGACCCGATGTGTACCCTACGGTGAGGGGGCGCTACAAATTATGCCTCAATCTCATCTTCCTACGAATTCAAAAATATGAGCTTCAAGCATAATCCTAACAGTTATAGCTCAAACCTTCAATCACTTATTTCTACATCCTTAGCAGCTAAAATATAATCTTAGCATATTCCTACTAGGATGTTTATCTTAGGTTGTTACCTAATCTTCTCGAACACTTTCTTTGCTCAATGATTTTAATCGGATATACGTACTTTATATTTTAATCACCAATCACCAATTATCATTTTTACGATTTCACTCGAAAGTTCATATTCGTTTTTTTTTTCTTTTTCCGGATGATTCACAATTCTGAATTCTTTAGCTTTTGGTTTCTTACTTCTTTCTAGTAGACTTGATCTTAAATTTCAATGCAACCAGTAACACTTTATTTTACCCCATATGGCTCTCAATATTCTGCACTACTCATTATACTAAATGTGGAAACCTCAATATCTGAATGTGAATTATTCCATTATAGAATTGTCCATTCGGTGTGTCTGATTACACACTAATTTTACCAGTATAGCACTCATTTGTGTATTTCCTCCAAACTCAATAATTTCTTCAATCTTACATAATGTACATTTCAGAAATGGCTTTGTACATCTAATGTCTCCAAGATTTCAAAGCGATTTCTATCATAACAATTCTAAAACATGTATCAAAGTCAACTCATAAGACTTTCATTATCATATGCACATCAAAACCCACTTTTCACTATTACAATAGATTGTATCTTAATTTCTGACGCGAAACTTCATTAAGCATTGCACCATCTCCAAATTCAACTGATATTTTATCATTAGTATCTTATTCTTCAAATATTCAAAAACGCCTCTTTTTACTTTTCAAATACACTCAAAATACCATCTATGATCACAGCCACTAATTGATACAATTTTGCTTGGATCACTTAAATCTTCAATATCATAATATCATGGGAGTATCATTAACTATCACTCACATTTTTCCTTATGTTAATCTCTTGCAATTCCATAGGTGATTAATTCCCCCAATGAAAGTAATATTGTCTCATGTCATTTTCAGTCTCCACTTGACTTCTTGTCTCTAATGATTTTCTCTTTTCCTTCGAATTCCTTTAATTCACATCGGCTTACTCAATTGCCTATTCATTCGTACTAGTTCCTCCACACATTTCAATTTATTTGAAAGCTTCACCTTGTGTGTTGGTATTTCATTCCTCAGATTGAATTTGTATCTCCCGAACATAGTTATATCGAATATAAGGGGGACCTACATTTTCTCCACATTTGCAATAGTGTCACCTCGAATTTATAATCCACTCATGTAGTTGGTGTACACACTCTCAGTGGCATATTCCACTTTTTATGCCTGAGTTTCTACTTAGGATATGACTCCATTATTCACTTTTGACGTATTACATATTCATTTCCGATTTGTCTCTTCATTGGTTACTCTTAAATCAAATCGTTAGATCAACTTAACTCAATTTAGGGAGATTCTTCTTTGAAAGAAGATTTCTTACTACAATCATCAACACTATTCATAAAACCTTATCAATCAACTATTTTTCGTCATTACACATCAGTCATTCTTAATACCTCGAGAAGATCAATTTCAACTATGCATAATATCTCAATAAGGTCAATTTATGCCATAGCTTACATGATCAGAACATCCCTTGTAATGAGGCTCTGTAGGGCACTTAAACAATTTCATTTACTCTAATATCTTGGCATAACTCATGTGAAGCTTAAATCTCCACTTCACAAATATATTCTCACACTGAATCGTAAACTCTTATATCGATAATCAACTTAACTTATATACTTTCGTCTTATTATTTCTATTTATGTCCTTATTTTTCTTTTCAACAATTCATGACAAGGTATTCACATTTATATCTCATCTTCAAGGACATATCTATCTCCTGATACTGAATTATAACCTCTTATCACAATACTCACATAACCATTTCGATTCCAATTTCACCCTTTTTTGATAATAACAATTTTATGATTTCACTTCATTCTGTCTATACACATTAGTCTCCTCATTTCTATTCATATTCTTATTTTCCCCAATCAATCCATGGCAACATGCCGATTCACACTTATTTCAACCCCAAAGGACATATCACCTTCAAGGATATGTACCCTTTTGTGGGGGACTCTTATCTACCATGCAAAACCAGATACTATGTCTCATTTCCAATATGTCCATAAACCTTATTTTCTCACATTCAGTCAGATCATCAATTTTCTCAATGCATTTAACCGCTCAAACTCTTAAGGAAATGCTCATGTATGTGACTCATACTAGGGATCAGTTGCCGCTGTCTTCTATGACATGACTAATATGCATGTAACTTGACATATATTTCAGAATGTAAAAACCTAAACACCTGTATAAGATCTTGAAAGCATCTAAACTTGAAATAAACGTGGGAAAGACACAAGAATTAAGTTCATCATCAAACTTTTAAGTTTTAAGTGAATTCACGACCAAGATTTAAGTTTTAATGAAGAATATTTACACTTTGCTATGAAATACAACATCCAAGTTAATTCCTCTCGCTATATTTCTCCTGACTACATGCATTTTTCTCACATTATCACCTACAATTGGCCCAAAAACTATCGTAATTATAAAACAAAATGCAAAAATATAAATTAATATGACGGGCTCATTCAGGCAGAGAAGAGTGTGGGGCAAAGTCACGTGTTAGCATATCGGCTGTCATTTTCAACGATTGACAATTTCGGGTCCACCAATTCTGAGGTTTAATAGAAAGATTAGCAAAAGTAAATGAGTCTCAAATCGCAGTAGCGAAGCCTCTTAATTTGACGATTAGACAAAATGCAGCATAGCCATCACAATCATCACTTAATATAAATTGAATATTTTCAACGATAGCATTAAATATGCTGGATTTAAAACCGTAGAGCAAATTTGATGAAAAGTACACGTACATGTACCCCTTTTTATTACATGGATTAATAATTACTATTGTAAGTAGTGTTTTAAAAGGGTAACTTAATGGTACAAGACCATGCTAAACCCTTTTTCCTTGTCCTGGCCTCCCTACTATATATAGAATTAGCGGTGGAGAAAGAAGTGCCAAGACGAAAGGTGGGTGATATAGTACTCTATATTACATAAGTAAACTCCTAATTATTGCTGCTTGAACACTGTTGGAGTCAGTTGAAGCCAAAAGTTCTGATAATCGGTCGCTAAGATCATCCACTTCCCTGTGCAAGTTCCTAATATAGTTGCAAGTCTCCTGCAG
Organism: Erythroxylum brevipes; assembly: GCA_027479065.1. Taxonomy (NCBI): domain Eukaryota; kingdom Viridiplantae; phylum Streptophyta; class Magnoliopsida; order Malpighiales; family Erythroxylaceae; genus Erythroxylum; species Erythroxylum brevipes. The sequence continues at coordinate 21,114,928 of JANIHY010000005.1, read as the reverse complement.
CACATTTGATGCCGAAACCTGTTCAGGATAAGCAAGTCAAAGAACATTAGTGACTTTAGGGATTTAGCTGAAGACTGAAGTAAGCTTGAACGTAATTAAGCATGCATATATAAGCATAAGAAACTCTCTCTCTCTCTCTCTCTCTCAATATATATATATGAGGACCAGTTAATAGCTAGGGAACAACAGAGTCCCACACCTCAAGTTGTAGTAGCTAAATGTGCTACAAGAAAATAAATGAGGCTGTGGAATTATACGACTTATCTACTATATTGAATGAAGGCCACACAAATGTGGAATGGAGAAAGAGATAACGAGAGAATGAGAAAGAGAGAAAAAGATCAAACTATATACCTTGTCGGAGCGCCTATTGCGAATCTCAGGAATAAGTTGTTGCAACTTGGACACAAGATCGTTGATCTGATCATCAGTAATCCTCGGAACGCCTGACTGCCTTGAACGAGATCTTCGGCTTGACATTATTGGTAGACTATTAAAAAGAAAAAACTGTCAGTTATGTTAACCGAAGTTATGGAAAGGAGCTAAGAAGCAGCTGTAGCTAAGCTCATGCTTGAGAGACAAAATGGTGAAGTGGGTTGTCAGAGAGAAACAAAAAATGAGAGTTAGGATAGATATAGAAACAAGGGTAAAAGAGCCTAACGAGGTGGACAGATTTTAGAGACAAAATGGGAAGGTAGGCAGAGAGAAAATGCGAAAGAGGACTAGGGAAACGGTGATGGTGGCAAAGAAGACATGTGCATGGGAGAAAGCGGTGGGCTATAGAGCTTGTTATTAAATAGGGTTTTGAAAGAGAGAGAGGAATCTTGTTAAAGAGATACGCCATACTGTCTTTCTCTGAGTGTCCCCAAACTGGGGTCGTGTTTAAGTGGGTTAAGATGTTTATCAGGCATACGGGCCAAATCGTGTCAGTCTTAGCACGCAAGCCCACGTTATCTTTTTACTTCTTGTCACTTGAATTCTTACAGCAGTCTCAAACGGCAATATTGAGACCATACGTTCATATCTAGTTAGCTCCATGCAAGCAAGAGGATTACATGATGTTTGGAACTATATGCAAAACTTTCGTAGCAACTAGGAGCCTGCATGACAATGTTGACCGGTTGGATTAAATACTCCCATGCTCTTCCACATTTCAGGTCACGACGTGAGAAGGGCACGTGTTGTCTCGTTATCGTTGCAATATTTCACAGATTTCGAACCCTCACTCTGTGGTTCCTCTTTGACTAGTTATCGCAATTTGTGTTCGCGGTTGAAAACGGTCCCTAATCCTAGAAACACACCTTTAATATCCCTGTGGCTTCAATTCTCGATTGACAGGGACGTTAATTTTGTCACTTTAACTAAAACCTGGGTCTTTGTTTCCACATATTGAACTTAATTACTTGGATACTGAAACTTCTATTAACTATTGAAGCGATAACGTAATGGTCAATTCACATGGTAATGGGATATATAGTTTGAAGATTTTCTGGCGAGATTGGTGGCACAAGTCGGTCTGTCGACGTTAGGAAGGACTTGGAAATCGGAGCAAGGAAGAGTGTTCAGGGTACATTTGTTCCATCATCACTGAAAATTGTCAAATGCTTTCTTCCAAAAATCTGATTCATAAGCTAAATTATAAAATCAATGGCCAAGTCAGTTACTTTCAGTTCGCTGACACTTACATAGGAAGCAAGTTATTCGTCTCCCAATCCTAAAGTTGTGTAAGAAAGAGCTAAAGTCAAATTCAGTACTTAACGCATTTATAATCCTAGCACAAATCTTATCAATATAAGTAGTGAATAAAATATAGAAAATAATAATCATAGAACTCAAAACTAATTTCAACTAAGTTGAAGAATTTTGTTTTCGATTCCAATAGCACTTTTTCTTACTTAAGTCGATTATTCCAAGAATAAGTGACTTCTTATGAATCGTTTAGAGTTGAGAAAATAGTTATTGGTAAATTTAATAAAAATACTGTTGAAAAAATATTTGTTGTAAATTTAATAAAAAAAGTTAGAAGATGAATCATTTCACTAATCGACATATTGAATATGTGAAAATTAAATAATGCCTAGTAGAAATGTCACAAGTGAACTGTAGAGAAGTATAGTAAGTGAAAGCATTTCTTGTTGAAGTATATGGTTAACAATATTTAATTTTTGCAACAATATCAAATATATGATAAAATTAATCAAATGTATGTTTCATAGAATTGTATATAAAAAATTAATTGATGTATAAAAATTAGAATTTATGAATAAAAATGACTAAGAATATTATAAAGAGTAAATAATTTTAAGCGATTAAATTACTTAGAAACTGTTGATCATGATCTTTCATATTTTCAAAATTAAAAAATCTCTCTTTTTTTTTTTTTATAGACATCCAAGATATCTACCTAAATATGGAGGAATTAGTACTTTTTTTTTAAGTTGAGCATAAACAATTTTATATAGCAAGATGAATAAGTAGAATAAACTATTTACAAAAATATTATATTTGTAGTCGGGCTCCTAAATGAAAGGAAATACAAGATATCTATAAACCCAGAGTAATTACAGAGGAAAATAAGAATGTTATAAGTGTTATTAAGTACTTAAGTGTTATTTACTGAGTACTTAAGAAAAACTGGTATGGGTCTCCAAAATCGGTTCTTCTGGCAGCGTCACTTAATTACTAAATTGTCCGTTTAACATAATAATGGAATTTAAGTTCTATCTCTAGTACTGATAAGAAAATTATAAAATAAACAGTATTTATGACTTAATCTATGATATAGACTATAATACTAACAGGCAATTTTCAAATTGAACGCCGTTATGATTGCCTATAAATTTGACAAGTAATATTGGATAAACAAAGAAAATAAAATAATAATATAAAAAGTTGTAATTAAGAATGTTAAAACTTGCGACTGTTAAAAAAGAGGTTGTCTCAATACACAAGATTTTCTGTTCTGCGAAGGCTAGGAGAAGGTTATCAATTATACACAACCTTTCTTTTGTAAGAGATGATTTCTTGTAAAGATAAAAGTTGAATAAGAAAATTTTGAAATCAATAAAAAAGTGTAGAAAGAGTTTTGTAAATTTTAGGATTTGTGCAAGTCTCTTATCTTGTGAACCAAAGCAAAAATTTGTAAATAATTTTTGTTCAATTGACTAATAACACAAGTATGTTTTATGACATTATTTATAAATGAAATTATCTTCAACTAATCACATTAATTCAACGATGATCCATTTTTTAGCACGGTCTTGCTTCATGTTCGTCCCTTCCTTTTAGGTTCGTTGAAATTCCCAAGGAAAATCTTCGTCGACTCAGTCTCATAAAACGTATACTTCTGGGTCCTATAGCTAGTGTTGGTGAACTTATAACTACTGATAGAACAATGATCATGTCGTATCGTACATGATTGATTAGTACAATTAATTTTTAGTTACACTCGAACACTATATCCACTCTCATATGCTTATTGAGATAAAATGGAAATGGTCCAACTCTGACAAACCATACGAAAAATGATTTTCAAGGTAGCAGACGTAAAGATCTGCTTAGTTATTGCAAGATCGTGAAAGATCTTAATCTCAGCGTGTATATTTCACTGACATGGGTGAGAATAATATCGAGATGAACGTGAGTTGAGTTAGGTCAAGAAGATTGCGGGATTAGTTTAGAGATCTACTGGCAAGGATCACATGGAACCTGAACTTATGACAGAAATGTGCCATCAAAATTAATTCTAAGTTGTTGTTTGTCATTGTTCAGCAAATAATAAATTCATAGGCGCGCTTACTATGCTAAGTGCTAACACATACAATTGTTCTTCACAGAACAAGCCGAAATGTCCGTAGTCGTTCTTCTTTAATGCCTATGGAATGTTCATGGTGAAATCTTTTGATTTGAAGCATGAAACTCATATATAGTATCTGATGGCTTTCTAAATGTCGCGGATCTCATGAATGCCACATTGCTTTAAGTCATGTTCTGGTTAATCCAAGAAAAAAAGAGTCCACCTAGCCTGTGTCTTGTACTCGTCAATTTTGTTCATGAGAATAGTGGCTAGTACAGAATAGTGGAGTGGAGTGGCCACATACGTTAATTTCACCATAACTGAGGCATTGAGGCGCTTGCATGCACATGTCTCATATGTGAGAGTTCAATTGACGCAATTGCACTGCCGACTTCAATGCAAAGTGATTTTGTTTAGCGGTTCGAATGCATACAAATAGACTCCAAGTTATGTCCTTTGGATACCAATAGCCCTATCTGATTGCATGTTGGATGCTATAAAAGCCAAAACTACTCACATGTTAATATTGCGGTCCGATGATCATTCTCGTCTTATGTTAGGACCAAAACGAAGAATGGGAATCAATTAGCTTTCCATCACTCTTGAACGGTTGACTGATTTCGTAAGCTGACAACTTGCTGGATGGAATTTCCAATTTGTATACTTGTAAGAGTTATTAAACGACCATTTCACCACAATAGCTTAAGCTGATGTGTGAGGCCAACTCAATTGATTTTATATATTCTCTAACACACCCCTTCAAGTGAAAGCTCTTTGGACTTGAAACTTACACAGGCCTACTTTACCTTATGATTAATTTAATTAGAATAGGTGGGTGGTAGGATTCGAACTCATGACCATTTGATCATAGAGGCTCTGATACCATGTTAAGCGACCATTTCACCACAATAGCTTAAGCTGTTGTGTGAGGCCAACTCAATTGATTTTATATATTCTCTAACAAGAGTGAGAATAACATGTAGGCAAATGGACTTTGCTGCCCTTTTCACCTTTACTCTTTTTATATACAAACGAATTTACAAAACGATTTATGACAGATTGCCTCTCTTTACTATAATACAAATAGTTGATTAATTAAACGAGAATAGATAGCTAAAAATGATAACGGTAGATACAAAATAAAAGCTGAACACAAGATATTTACGGTAACATCCTCCCTAAATTGACGTTGATTGATTAAGAAACATTAATTTGTCGATAAAAAATTTATGCTTCTCGTTTGAAACAATTTTGGTGAATATATCTGCATAGGTTCGTGAAAACATAAAGAAGATAAACATGATGATTAGTCACAACTTCACGAATATAATGACGGTCAACTTATATTTAGTATGTTCATGATAAACATGATTAATAGTGATTTGCATAATAGTACTATTATTAGCATAGAGAGAAGTCTAGTGAGATTGTGGAAACGCCAAATAATCTTAAAACAATAGAAAGATATAGCATGATGCTTCAATTATGTGGATGACAGTAAAAATAAAATTTTATTTTTTGCTTTTCTAAGATATGATGGAATAAGGAATCTTGAAGAATCATATATGATCTCATAAATATTGATTGCTTAATGTTAGAATAAGTTAATCATAATTGATTGTTTAAAACAAGAACAACTCCATCGAAGTGATATAATGAAAGGAGTGATTATAGTGACTTTGCACAAACTCTAATTGAGATCAGGTTTGTGAAAATATAAAAGAAGAGATGTTTTACTCTTGTTTTTCATTACTGATAAATGATATTCTTATATATAAGAAGGAGCTTGAATTAGCTCTTAAATCAAGGAAGCTAAAATAGGATGCAAATCAATACAGATTAAGCCATAAATCAAGGACGTTAAATATGGAAATTGAATATTTACAGTTGACTATTGCTAATTCACACCCTCAAGTCGGAGCATGGAGGTTATGAATGCCCAACTTGCTAACAAGAGATGGAAATTGATGAGAACCGAGAGCTTCGGTGAAGAGGTTAGCAAGATGGAGTTTAGAAGGAATGTATGCGGTAGCAATGGATCCTGATTTGATATAGTCTCGAATAAAGTAACAGTCGATCTCGATATGTTTTATGCGTTCATGATGCATGGGATTGGCAGCAATGTGAATGGAAACACAATTGTCACAATACAATTGAGGAGATGAAGAAATAGGAATCAATAAATCATTCAATAAAGTGCAAAGCCAAATAAGTTCACAAGCGGTAGTTGCCACAGAACAATATTCAGCTTTAGTAGAAGAGCGGGAAATAATAGTTTGTTTCTTAGGTCTCCAAGAAATCGAAGAACAACCAAAAGAATAAAGTAACCAGCAAGTGAACATCAAGTAACTAGATAACTAACGCAATGGGAATCACAGTAAGCATGAAGTTGAAGATTAGATTTTGATGGTATAAATTTCCTTTGTCCAGGGGAAAATTTAAGGTATCTCAGGACATAAATAGCTGTTACCCAATGGCCATGACGAGGTTCATGCATGAATTAAGAGAGAATATGAACTAAGTAACAGATATCTAGTCAAGTGATTGTCAAGCAAATGAGTCGTCCAACATGACGTTGATAGGCCCCTGGATTATCAAATATAGCACTATCATCCAAGGCTAGTTTGTGATTCTGTTCTATAGGAAAATTTAAAGGTTTGCTACTAAGGAGACCTGCCTCTTGCAAAATATCTAATGCATATTTGCATTGAGATAAGACTATGCCATTAGAAGATCGAGCCACCTTAAAGCCAAGGAAGTATTTTAGAGGACCATGATCTTTAATGTGAAACCAAGCATCCAGATAATCCTAAAGTGCTTTAGTATGTGCACTATTGTTGCTAGCATCTAGATAATTCTTAAGTGCTTTAATATCTGCATTATTATTGCTAACATCATCCACATATACAAGCAACTTAGTGAAGGAATTACCTTGACAATAGATAACGAGGGAAGTATTTGTCTTTGATTCAGTAAACCCAAATTGAAGGATAGCATTAGAAAGTTTAGCAAACCATTAGCGTGATGCTTACTTCAGATCATAAAGAGGTTTGCGAAGGTGACAAACATGATTGTCAATGGAAGAAAAATATCCAGGTGGTAGTTTCATGTACACCTCCTCATCAAGATCTCCATGTAAGAAAGCATTATGAACATTAAGTTGGTGTAATTCCTATAATTTGGCTGTTGCTACTACCAATAAAGTTCAGATCGTGGTAAGTTTTTCAAATGAAGCAAAAGTTTTAGTATAGTTGAGTCCTTCAACTTATGTGTAACCCTTGTCCACCAAGCAAGCTTTGTACCATTCAGTTGTTCCATTATAATGGTATTTTGTCTTATAAACCCATTTGGAGCCACTGGGTTTCTTGTTAAGCGGTAAAGGCTCCAAAGTCCATATATGATTTTATTCAAGTGCCTCTAATTCTTTTTGCATTGTTTCTCGATAGTGAAAATCTTTAATGGCCTATGTATAGGATTTTGGCTCATCATGTTGAGTGATGGCTGCCAAAAAACTAGTATGGGAAGAAATGAAATTAGAGTATGAAATAAAGTGCGATAGTGGATAAGACATGCCTGAGGATGCATGATTAAAAGAGGTGAACCAAGATGCATATGGCTTTAGCAACTCAACATGAAAGTCATGGAAGCAAGATGGCAATTTTGTAGTGCATGAGGGGAGTGTGGTTGGTGGCATAGGAGGTTGAATGGTAGTAGAAGTGAAAGATGTGTCTGTAGGTAAGGTAAGTATATTAAGGCCAGTAGGAACTGTATGACTTATGTTTAGAGAAGGTGGATCTATATGTTCAGAGGTTGTATGGGGAATAAGTTCAATGGAGTCATGGTTAGGAACAAGTAGAGGTATGGGTACATTGGTGGATTAAAAGGAGGATGAATGCGATGGGAGAGGCGTGTGGTGGTGAGAAAAGATGTGTTCATAAAACACAACATTTCTGGAGATAAAACTTTTATGTTTATGTAAGTCATAGACTTTGTATCTTTCATGAAAATGGCGATATCTAATAAATAGAAATGATGTGGCACATTCAAAAAATTTATCTTTTAATGTAGTAGCCTCTTACCATAGGGTATACACCGGGATGCCCGAAGGTCATTCCGATACATATCCTACGATAAGGGTGAATTACGAACAATCACTATTGTACCTCTCATGACATAATTAATCATAAAGCATCAATCTAAAAATCACCCCTTACCATAGGGTATACACCGGGACGCTCGAAGGTTATTCTGATACATATCCTACGATAAGGGTGAACTACGAACAATCACTACTGTACCTCTCATGGCATCAATAATCATAAAGCATCAATATGAAAATCACTAATTTCTGAAATCATAAATTTTTCTCATTTCATATCATCAAAAGCAGTAATTTACAAAACTGACAGTTTTTTTCACTGTCTGTACATTGTTCCAAAAGACATCTACTACAAAAAGCCTAACCAGGTCATCCCTAAAAAATACCAGCTGACCGACCTGTGAGCCATGACTTCTCTTGCCAACACGATCTACACGGCAGGAAAAGTCTCTCTGGAGCTAGGAGTCTACTATCTCGATCCTGAAAAATAAGTTGCAATTTTGGGTGAGTTTGCGAACTCAGTGAGAAACCATCGTCGATGGTTCACTCAATTCATGGATCACATAAGCAATTTACAGATTATGATACAATAGCATATTCAGAAATAGCACATACCATTGATCACACAAGTTTAAGGCATTGTGCCTTTTTCCCAATCCAAATATTCAATCAAATGCATAAGAAATGCGTACATGATATTTTTCCCAATTTTAGTTTGGTGTTGTGACTGAGCATCTAAACTGTCCCAATATGGGCGCATTAAGCGGCGAGCCTGAGGCTCTGAACTGTCCCATTTCGGGCACATTAAACATTGAGCTTGTAGCTCTGAACTGTCCCATTACGGGCACATTAAACATTGAGCTTGTAGCTCTGAACTGTCCCATTACGGGCACATTAAACATTGGGCTTGTAGCTCTCGGTGGCTATTCCGGTCACAACGGTTATTAACTGATCTTGCATTCATGCATAGAATACACATATATCACATTTGAACAATATCACATTTCAATCAAACCCAAATTATCGCATTCAATCAAGTAAGTCACAATTATTCACATTAAAATCACAGTCACAATTTATCACATGGAATACACGAAAGTTTCACATTCTCAGACAATTACACTTCTATGTCATAACTCCCAATCCCTCAGACCTTTGGTCTGGAATTTCAATCATAAATAATTCACACATGCCCACCATTATTCTTCACAGAATTATAAGTGCAGAAATTTAAACAATTAATGATTGAGGAACCATCTAGGTTACTCACCTATAACTTTCGAGCTAATGCTTGGAAGTCCCAGCAACGTCTGTGGAATGACGCTCCAACTGTGCCTCTATAACAGTCAAAATAATCACAAATTACCAAATGCACAATAAGAAATATTCAATAATGCACATGTAGCAATTAAAAAGTGTACAATGCATGTTCGTGACATTCCCGGCACTATTCCACAATTTCCCTTTTTCCTATGACAAAATCTAACTTTTCTCTCAATTGTCCAAATATGACTAATTTGATATTAGTAGGAGGATCATGGAAACTCCACAAGTTTCATTCCAAAGATTCTGCCCAAATTTTACCATGTCATACAACAATAAAATATTTAGACAATATACTAAAATTCTCAAGAAAGACCTCAAAACCAATGTCACTTTTAACTAGATCAAATTCACCCATTGGACTTAGTTTCAAAAACTCCAAAATCAGTTAATTTGCTTTCAAAGGCCAGTATTTGTACTCCAAACATATTGAGACTATCCTTAGGTTGAAATAGAAATTTATATTCAACTTTCCTTCAAAAATTTGAGATCTTACAAACCTGAATTAAAACTCTCTTTCTTCATATCATTTGTAGACCCTTGTCTCTATTTTACAACGAATCAAAAATCACTTCATTTGGAGGTCTACATTATCAGTTATGTCCAAAATATCAAAACATATCAGTATAGAAAATAGGGGCTCATAGCGGCGAGAGCCCTTGCACATGCCACGGCGAGCTCTTTCTCGCCGCGTCGTGGCGCAAGCTCACCGCGATGTGCGATACTAGACCCTTCTTCTCCGATATTTTTTTCATCTTCTCTCTTCAAATTTCATTGATAAATCATCATAAACTACCACAAGCTTTCACAATTAACACCATAAATGCTTCTAACTACTAAATGAAGAACATAAATTAATTTCTTACCTAACAAGCTTCCAACTCTGCAAACCTTCAAAAACTTCTCCAACTCTTCCCACTCACCAACACCTACGACCCTCTCCTCTATTCTCACAAATTATCATCATCTCAAGGGTTTAAGGCTAGTCTCACACATGGAAAAAGAAGCAAGCAAGAAGACAATCAAAAGTCTTGTAGAGAGGGGGAATCAAGAATCAACAAAGGAAGGAGATGAAGTGCCCTAAAGTGGAGGAAATATGTAGCTGTCAAAAAGATTTTGGTGACTTTCCAAAGAGAATGCCGTGAAGACTAAGGACACTTAGGTGATTTGCAACCTTTAAACCTAAAACAAGTAGGCAAGTGACATATGTCACTTGCCACCTGTATGTTTCTCAAATCCTATTAAAGTTCTTTCTCTTTTCAAAATTATTTCTAGTCTAATTTGTCCCCAAATTTCAATGGCTCAACATCATAATTCCTAAAATCATGTATCTAATTTTTCATTGCCATTGGACAGTCATTTCCGTACCGTAAAGTCAATCAGTCCGTCACTTAGAGAATTCTCCGGTCCGGACATTTTCTCCCAACATTTCCAAGAAAATTACTAAGAGTCCCTAATAACTGAGAAACACTCCTAAAACATTCCAATTCAGATTTTCAAACACAATTATCTTATAATTTACAAAACAATTCATATTTAAACACATATGCCCAAAAATGTCATGAATGCATTTACAAATATGTGCACGTGCAAAATGTATCATTCCTCTATATTTAGAGGCCAAAATATATGAACATATCAAAATATGTGTTCTAAACTCCTAGCCTGTCCCAAATAGCCAATTTATCCTTCCCATCGGTGATGGGATGTTACATTGAACAACTTGGTTGTATATTTGGCACAATCTTAATCGATGTTCTTCTCGTAATCGGATAGATTGTATACCGACCTTTTGAAATCTTCATTGGATATGGTTCTGCCTCGTTATCTCACAGAATACCATATAGTCTTCGTTCTTTATGACTGAGAAGATGTATTGACTGATCGCTAATCAATATAGGTTCGATTTGTACCTTGAATGTCTTCTTCAAAGGTTCTCTGATAATAATTGAGCTTATATTTCAAACAGGTACTAATTCTTCTATAATCTTCATTTTCAAATCCTTTTTGTTGATTAGTTGAGAAGGATTGTAAGGTTCCAATTGGTGTTCAACCGTCTTAGGCTTTTGTTGAACATTAGATGAAGAAACCTTTTTCAGACTAGGCTTCACCTTCTTTTGTTCTTCTGCTGGTTTAGAAGAAAGTTTTTATTGAGGTTTTTTCCTCTCAAATACTAACTTCCTTTTTATCTCTGTCTCTCTAGATAATTTTGCTGATTGACTTTGCAAAATAGAGATAATTGATTTGGTAGACTGCTGTATTTTATCTTGCTTTTCAGAATCTCCACCAAGAATTAGAGCTTTCTGCTTCTTTTATTCTTGTTGTCGTAAGGTCAACAGTCTTGGTGACCTTCTTGACTGTTTGCATTTTTTTGATTGAAGTGTTTTAGCCTTTCTCTTCAATGACACTTGTTGTGATGATTGTTGAGCCCGTTTTTTCTCTTTCTATAGAATCGCCTTAGCTTTTATTAGTACATTAGACAATTTTTTAGTCTTTTCTTCTACGGATGTTCTTCTTGTCGATCGAGGTTTTATTTTTCTTTTAGACATAACACGTTCACTCCTACTCTGTCTTACGACAAGCTCCCCCTCAGACCTTGCTTTCAGTGTAGAACCTGTATCTGCTTCATCTTCAAACTTTATTCCCATTTTGTGAAAAGTAGTGGCGTTAATAATGGTCTTTATATCCATTTTTACCCTGTTACCTCTGTCGAGTAAGATTTCAAATTCTCTAAAAATCCTTGTCAACAACATACCATAAGGTAAAGAGTTAGAATGTCCCTTTAACTTCATCATGTACTTCAAAATCAAGTACAGAAGATTAATGGGTTAGTGATTGAGTAGGTGAAACAAACAATGTTTATCGTTCATTGTCACAATATTCTTTGAGTCTATTCTTGGTAGAACATAGTGGAGAAGCAATGAATGTAAAACCTTAGCCTTCGAAACAAGGGTTGAAGCCTTCTTAACTCCTAGATCACTACTTCCATATAGTTGTCGATTGATGTGCACTTTATCTACACTACTTTGAGTAATCCATTTTGTATTGTTAAACAGCTTTGCTCCAATACTAAGACATCCAATAACCCTCTCTATAATATCTTGTGTCACGATAACCAACAATCCATCTACCATTGATACTAAGGTGTTGTCCACCACCTTTGCATTCTTCTAGAACTCATATATCTCATTCAAATAGACTTTTTCATGAACCTTGCAATCTATCTACCATTGATACTAAGGTGTTGTCCACCACCTTTGCATTCTTCCAGAACTCATATATCTCATTCAAATAAACTTTTTCATGAACCTTGAAGAAATTTTTCCAGCCAACTGCTTCAATTTCTGGTTCAATGTCCATCTGATTTTTCTTCAAAGAGATGAAATCAACGTGTCTCCCATAGATAAGATATTGCTCCATTTGTGATCTGTAATAAATAAAAACAATTTTGTCGACTCCAACGATTTTGCCCTGCTGGTTGTCTTCAAAAATTACTGATCATTCTTGATTATTTTGGAGATCTAGGAATATGAACCTTCTTTCTGTCATGTGTCGCGAGCATCCACTGTCCAAGTACCATTAGTGCTGGTTGCTTTTTCCAAGAAAGGAGGTCTGCAGTATATATTATGTCTTTCTTAGGTACCCATATTTTCTTGGGTCCTTTGGGGTTAGACTTACAATTATTCCTCAAGTAATAAGAATATTGTTTCTTTTTCTTTCTGTTAGGAACAAAACTGTTATTATGACAAACATTACTATTAGTAAACCCTAAACCACTCTTATCATTTGGATGTCTATATTTTCCAATCATATCATTCATCATTTTTGTACTTTCAGTATATTAGTCCTTTGTTTCAGTTGATTAATTTCCTCAGATCTATCTACAGTTACCTTTTTTTTTTCATATCGTCTACTTGTTTCTTAAGGCAGACGTTTTCTTTTTCTAACACTTCCGTGTTCTTCAAGCTTTCAATAAATTCCCTTTTTAAAATCCTATATTGTTTTAATATAGCATATGAATCTTCTAACAATTCTAAATATGCCTCTTGAAGTTTATTAAAGTTAGAAGTTACCTTATCTTCGCATTCCTTTTCAGCTACCAAGCATATATTTGCTTGTTCTGATGCTTCTGAATCGGAGTCAGATTTAGACCAATCCAAATCTTCCTAAGTTCCATCATGCTCTTTTTGTTTTCTTTACTTTTGTTCTGTTTTCTTTTGAGCAATGGACATTCATACTTGTAATGTTCTGGTTTGTTGCACTCATAGCAGATGATAGAACCTTTCTCATTCTTTAATTCATCTTTGCTATTCTTCTTAAAAGAAAAATCTTTATTCCCTTCACTTTCTTTTTCACATCCTCCTAATCTTTCTTGAAATGAAGGATAGTTCATCATCATCTTCACTTGAATCTTGATCAGATTCACTAGCATCATCATTATTCATTTCTTCAATATTTAATGCTTTTGAAGATGTGCTTCTATTTTTCTGGTTCTTTTGACCAGCCTTTAATGTGATAGATTTATCTCTTTTAGGTTTATCTTTTGCACCAAGCTCTACTTCATGTATCTTTAGTGAACCAAGCAATTCATCTAGCTTCAACTTACTTAAATCCTTAGCCTCTTGTATTGCTGTAACTTGGGTCTCCATCTTTTAGGAAGACTTCTAAGAATCTTTCTGACATGATCTTGATAATCGTAGATTCTCCCAAGAGCTTTAAGTCCGTTAACGATCATTTGAAATCATCCAAATAACTGGTCAATAATCTCCTAAACTTTCATCTTGAACAACTTATACTAATGAACAAGAATACTGATCTTGGACTCTTTCACTTGATTTGTGCTTCATGTGCAATTGCTAACATGTCCCACATTTCCTTTGCAGATTCGCATCTATGAACCTTATCATATTTACTTCTGCTTAGGGCACAACTTAGAAAGAACTTGGCCTTTAAGTTTAACTGAAATCGAGCTTTCTGATCGGCTGACCATTTGTGACGAGAGATGCTATTGCCTTCGTCGTCTGTTGGTGTATATGATGATATCCCAAAGATTAATATGCGTGGATTCTATAAAGAGCCGCATCTTGTCCTTCCAATAATGATAATCCTCACCATTGATGCAGGAGGTCTTGTGACCGAGGCACCTTCAGCTATAAAAACATATGATTCAACCATAGATCATTGTTCTCACTTTGTAACAGTGTTTCTTGGAAACCTCGCTCTGATACCAACTGAAGTAAATCACTTGTTAATATAGAAATAACGTATAATATGTAAAATACACAATAAGGGGGGTTGAATTGTGTAGGCTTTTCAAAAATATTAATCTTTTTTAAAGATATTAATCTTTTGACATTTCTTGAATATCTTTACAGAATTCAGATGATCACAAAAATACTTTACTAAAGTTGATAAGTAATGCAATCACAAGTAATATTATCTACTCTTATAACAACATTAAAATTAAAAAATAAGGGTTAGAGAATAGACACCGCGATTTTATACTGATTCACCCTAAACCTTGAGCTACGCCTAGTCCTTAGAGTTTGTCTGAGATTTCACTATACTCTTCAACTTTACAAGCATTCTTTCTACACTTGTAGAGTCTTTTCAGGTCTCTCTCACAAAGTGTTCTTTATTGGCTTTCTTAGCCTCTCTAGGCTCTAGCCTTTCTTTCTCTCTCTAGGAAAGAGATTTTTTTGCTTCACGTTACAAATGTATTCGTTCTCTTCTTTCGCACTTTGAATACAAAATTTATCTAAGTATTGACAATAAAATTTTCTCTCTTGCAAAAACGTTATCTAGTCTTCGACTAGAACTAGTATTTATAGCCTAAGTCTTCAACTGTCTTCTTGAGAAACTGCTTCTTGAATCTTCTAGAAACCATTATTAGTTGGGTCCTGTAACTAACTCCAACTAACTAATTGACTGCCGTTCTAGAATAGCTTTCTTTTGTATTGTCTGGTATAATAATTCTTTTGTAATCATGCTTCGTTTGGTATTGCGCTTAGTCCGATATCGCGCTGCGTCTAGCATTGCGCTTCGTCTTGTATTGCGTATCGCCTGTTGCTGACGTATCGTTTGATGCTAATGTATCGTTTGATGCTGTGGTATCGTCTGTTGTTGACCACGCATCTTCTGAGTTTGACTAAGTGTTACTTACATTTTTCTGCACACTCAACAAACTTATCAAAACAGTTCATACATTTATAAGATTATTATTATTTGATTGTCATCAAAATTAATAGAAGTGAAGTCTTCTTGACTTAACATTATTAAATTCAATACCCATGCATGATTATAGATGAACTTAGTCACCTTTTTAGCTTTCTACATAGTTTCATCAATAACAGAAAAATACCTAGGATCCTCCTATATTATCCAACACTAGGTCAATGAAATGTGCAAGACAATGAATAAAAAAAAGAATTATACTTATTCTGCAACCTTTTTCCTGCCATTTTATAAGCAACATCATTTTCAGTAATAAATTTAACAATGTTTTCTGACCCTACTTCATTCACAACTTTATCAAATATTACAAAGTCTTAGTATTTCTAATAAGATCAGATGCTTTAATAAATTTCAAAAACATAGAGCCATTTGTAGATTAAACCAAAAAATTAATAATAGGCTCTTGTCTCCCATTTGTCCAACGATCACACATGATTGAACGTCCATAAGTAGCCCAATTCACTCTTATTTCTGCCAAATAACTTTTAATTTCAGAAATAAAATAACTCAATAGTTTACCTCTTAAGTCATCAATCGAAGGATCTTTGTATACCGGACCATAAAAGCTATTATATCCGTCATAAATTGATAATAATAAGATTGAGAAACATTGAATGATGAACCTGAATCATACTACCATCTAGCTACTACTGTATCGACAATGTGATTCGTATCTCTTGATTACATTGCACTACAAATTGAAGGTAGGGCTCTAAAAGTTGTTTATGGTACAAAAAAACAAGTCACCTGCCTTCTTCTCTTCCCTACATCATGTTTAGGTACTTCTTCTTAAGCCTGGGATGAAACATCATCACTACCACAACCACTTTCAAAATTGAACCTTTCTGTTCTATCTCTCTTATGTTGATATTTTTCAAGCAATGTTTTCATTTGCCACTTCACATCATGACTGACTTTTTTTTACAGGTTCCTCCACCTTTCAAATGCTTGTTACAAAACAAATAAATAGTATGGTTCCTCATATCGGGAACTAACACAACATGAGCCCAAGTTGGATCATTGTATCTTCCTAAAATGGGTTAATCAAGAGTACTTAAACTTTCTTCCATTTTTCTATAAAAAAAATGAATGCATATATCAAGATAAATAACACAAAATTTTATTACACAATATGCATGTCCATTTTATATAATGTAACTCATTTTCGATGATTACATCATACACAATTCAATTTCATCAAACACAATTCACTATAAGTCAAAAACTAATAATTCAATTATTCAACATATATAATTATACAAAACTTACATAAATAATTTTTATTTCCAACAATCACAAACATACATAAACAATTTTTATTTCCAACAATTTTCAACAATTTCTATTTCCAATAATCACAAAAAATTCATAAAATAATTTTCATTTCCAACAATTTTCAACAATTTCCATTTCCAATAATTACAAAACATTCATAAAACAATTTTCATTTTCAACAATCTCAAACATACATAAACAATTTCCATTTTCAACAAATTTTAACAATTTCTATTTCCAATAATCACAAAACATTCATAAAATAATTTCCATTTCCAACAATCACAAAACATACATATACAATTTCCATTTCTAACAATTTTTAGTAATTTTCATTTCCAATAATCACAAAAATTTCATAAAACAATTTCCACTTTTAACAATCACAAAACATACATATATCAAAATAAATAACACATAATTTTATTACAAAATATGCATATCCATCTTATATAATATAACTCATTTTGTATGATTACATTATACACAATTCAATTTCATCGAACACAATTCACTATAACTCAAAAACTAACAATTCAATTATTCAACATATATAATTACACAAAACATACATAAACAATTTTTATTTTCAACAATTACAAAACATACATAAATAATTTTCATTTTCAACAACCACAAAACATATACAAACAATTTCTATTTCTAACAATTTCAAACAATTTTAATTCAAAGTTTCAAACATGAGGATCAAGTTGAAATGACTTACATAATCGCCAAATAATGAATGGTGTATCTTATACAATTGTTCATACACATCTATTCATAATATGATGATCAAGTTGAAGGATATATTCATAACATGAGGATCAAGTTAAAGGATTTAACTTTTTTGGAAATGCTTTTTTTTTCTTATTTAAAGCTTTGAATCTTCTTTTCATTTCTAACAAACCATATATTATATACACAATTCTATATTTGGTTCTTAAATATATAAGACACTTTTACAATTTTTAATTGACATAAATAAGTCTTAATATAAGTGGTTGGAGCCTACAACATGTTCACAATTTGGAAAAAAAAGTTCCTTTTGGACACATTCACATCAATACTTTCACAAGTTATCTATTATAAATATTTATGATAGCCCACACTTTTATATTATCAAATAATTAAACATATTTTATACTCAATTTATTATTTACCGAAAGCTAATACCTAAATACTATCATTAACTACAACCGAATTATTATTAATTTACAATAGCATAATTTTATACTTAATTAATTATTTACCTAAAGCCAATACTCAAATACTAAAAATGAAATACCATTTCACAAATTTTAAGAATGTGTCAATTGATTATTTAAGTCTTTGCAAGTTTGAAACTTTAATATTCTCATTTTAAAATTTTAATTTAAGTTGTTTCAACTTATAAACTTTCAATTGAATCAATTCAATTCATCAACATCATTACATAGTCACATCAGGCCGTGCGTTTTATTCATTAAAAAACTTAACATAAATTTCTCTTAATCGGTTAAACTAAACCAGAAATCAACCAAACAAAATTGTGAATCATTCAACTTCAATATCCAATCCAACCCACGCAAATCACAAAACAAAAACAATACTATGAATCATTCAACTCCAATATTCAAATCACAAAACTGTGAATCATTTAACTCCAACATCTAACCCAGATACTCGCAAATCACAAAACCAAGTTCCAACCGATTCACAAATCCAAGTTGTGATTCCAACATTCAACATCCAAGTTCCAATCGATTCATAATAAAAAATGCAATTAAGCAAGAAAAAATCAAAAACTCAAAAATTGCACCCAAAAACCAATTCACAGCTTCGGGTTTTTGGGTTGGGTGTTGTGTTAGGTCGAGACTAGGGTGTACATTTGGTGCAAGCAACATCATTCTCTTCTCCTTCAGACATTCAGTGGTGGCGACGATGTGGTGCAGTGGTTCTCGTCGATGAGGATTGAAGACGGTGGCATATTCGGAACTTCGCATGAAGGAGCTGAGGATCTCTGATGCTGGCATGGATCAGGGAGGAAGATGATAGTTGTCAACAAAAGAGCAACACCACTGGAGAGGGAGAGGAGAACGAGAGAGAGAGAGAGAACGACAGTGAGTGAAAGTGAGAGTTGGTGGGAAAGAGTGAAAAAAAAATGAAAAGAAGTTTTGGGTGTGGGAGGGTGAGGCATGCACCAGAGAGGGGGTGTTTATAGGGTTTAAATTTTTAAAAATTGCAAATAAGTCCTTACTATTTTTCAAATTTACAGTATAGGCTAGTATTTTAAATACCGGTTGATACCGAACGAAAAATAGTAGTGCCGACCGATATCTTTGGCCGGTACAAAATGGTATTGGTTCCTTGATCTAAACTACAAAGATGGTATTTGTCTAACATATTGATTTATTATATTTACTTATCATTATTTATGTTAAAAAGTATAGTCTTAAGTTGAATATATAACAAACATCCAAATTTAAAAGATTTCAAAATGCCTTCAAAATAATAGATTTGCAACATTAAAAAATAATAATTTATTTTTATTAAGGTAAAAGACATCAACTTCCAAGGATGGTATGTATCCAAGTCTCATCCACGTGAAAATGATAAGATGGACAAGTGGGGTTAGTTGAAAATTTTGCAAAAATAAGGGTGGTCAATATGACAAGAAAAATTAATAACATTAACATTTAATTTAATATATTGAAAAAACATAAAAAATTAGTTAATACTGATAATAAATCTAGTATACCAATATTAAATA
>JANIHY010000005.1:20735890-20739163 GCA_027479065.1 Erythroxylum brevipes | reverse complement strand
AATTATCAAATATAGAGATCTTCTTGATAGTGTTATTCATTAAGATAGAAATTCTTCATGATGATGTCGCGCATATACTTATGGTTTTTCTTTAGACATAAAGGACGCTGATCCACTCATTTGATGTTTGCATTTTACTTGAATTAAGTGGTAATATTCCTACACGTTGGTTCGTCATTTTCGTCAGGTTTGAATGCTACTGTTCATTTTCCCGTTCTCAACAAAGGGTGAGGCTACAGATGGACTTTTGAGTTATCTGTTAATTGTGTCTGATAACTAAACCTATTTAGGTTTGGATGTGAGTCTTCCTTTCATTTATAATTTCTTAAAACTTTGCCCTTTTTTAAATGAGTAGATGTGCATCATCTTTCCATAAACCGTAGTTCCCCACCTTCTTCATCGTTTAGTTTTGTGTCTTGTTAAAGTTTCATCGCAAGCTGTATGCTTTTGACTGGCTTTATCTAACGCTAGGGTTTGCACAGACACGCATGAATCAACAAAGAACTACTGAGGAGGGTCAGCTCTGGAATAGTACACACTGTTTGAAAGAGTTTTACTGCTGTTTGTTTGTTCGAATAATCTCCTAGTCTTTAGGGTAGCTGTTGCTTGTGTTTGAATTGTTCCAAGTTTCAGTTACCACTTGGCTTTATTTTCTTTTTCTCTTTCTATTAGGATCACGTATTGAATGGCTATTTAAGCCAATATTGTTATTAATAAAATCAAGTCATCCGGTTTATCGTGTTGTTCTTATTTCTTCTTGAGTTCAAAGTTCCCAACAATCTGGTATCAGAGCCATTATTGGGACTGACAAATCAAAGTAGCAATCTTTGAAGTTTTGTAACAACACTGAAAATGACTTCAGAAGGGAGTTTTATCCAACCAGCCATTCCTCGGTTTGATGGTCACTACGACCATTGGAGCATGCTAATGGAAAATTTTCTACGATCTAAAGAATTTTGGGAGCTGATTGAGTCCGGCTATATTGAATCCTCAAGTACCTCGGTACAGACCGAGGCACAGCGAAAGAAGACTGAGGAGATGAAGCTAAAGGATTTGAAAGCGAAGAACTATCTCTTTCAGGCGATCAACCACACTGTTCTTGACACCATTCTCAAGAAAGATACTGCTAAAGATATATGGGATGCCATGAATAAGAAATTCGAAGTAAATGTTAGGGTCAAGCAGTCTCATCTTCAAGCTCTCCGCAGAGAATTTGAAACTCTTGAGATGCGATCTAGTGAAGGAGTGACAGAGTACTTCTCTAGGGTCATGACAGTGGCCAACAAGATGCAACTTTATGGAGAAGATATGCAGGATGTTAAAGTGGTGGAGAAAATTCTACATTCTTTAAGTGAGAAGTTCAACTATGTTGTATGTTCTATTGAAGAGTCAAAAGATATTGATGCTCTTACTGTTGATGAGTTACAAAGCTCATTAATAGTGCATGAACAAAAGTTTCAACGACGTAATGGTGAGGAACAGGTTTTCAAAGTGACATCTGATGGAGGAAGAGGTCGTGGTTGTGGTACCTTTAGAGGAAGAGGAAGAGGAAGAGGAAGAGGAAGAGCAGTCTTCAACAAGGCAACTGTGGAGTGTTACCGCTGCCATCAACTTGGACATTTTCAATATGAATGTCCTTTTTGAAACAAAGAGGCAAATTATGCAGAACTTGATGAGGAAGAAGAAATGCTTTTGATGTCTTATATGGAATTGTATCAAGCTAATAGAGAAGATGCATGGTTTCTTGATTCTAGATGTTCTAATCACATGTGTGGCAATCGAACTATGTTTCATGATCTCGATGAAAGCTTTCGACACTTAGTAAAACTAGGGAACAATAGTAAGATGGATGTGATGGGAAAGGGAACTGTGAAGCTATTGTTGGACGGAGTCAATCATGTAGTTACTGAGGTCTATTATATTCCAGAGTTGAGAAATAATCTCTTGAGCATAGGACAGTTGCAAGAACGAGGTTTGGCTATTTTGATCAAAGGAGGTATGTGTAAAATATTTCATCTAGAGAAGGGATTGATAATTCAAACCAACATGAGTACCAATCGAATGTTTATCTTGCTGCCTCAGTTTCAAGCTTCCTCTCAAATACAATCTGATTAATGCTTTCACACACAAACTCAAAATTTGTTTCATCTTTGGCATCGGAGGTATGTGCATCTGAGTTACAAGGGTCTGAGAATCTTGCTGCATAAGAACATGGTACGTGGACTTCCTAAATTCTTTGACTCAAGTGTAACATGCGTAGATTGCATCAATGGGAAGCAACACCGTGACCATATTCCAAAGAAGAGTACTTGGAGAGCCACTCAGAAGTTGGAACTTATTCATGCAGATATTTGTGGTCCAATCACTCCTACATCTAATAACAATAAGAGGTACATTTTGTTATTCATTGATGATTATAGTAGAAAAGCATGGGTGTACTTCTTGGTAGAGAAGTCGGAGGCTTTAAATTCTTTTAAATGTTTTAAGACTATGGTTGAAAAAGAAACAGGGTTATTTGTTAAGTGCTTTCGCATTGATAGAGGAGGAGAATTCAATTCAAATGAGTTTAATGAGTTCTTCAAACAAAGTGGGATCAAGAGGCAATTGACCACTGCCTATACTCCACAACAAAACGGTGTCGCTGAAAGGAAAAATAGACCCGTAATGAATATGGTTCGTTCCATGTTATCTGACAAAAATATTCCCAAGCCTTTTTGGCCAGAGGCAGTGAACTGGACTATTTATGTCCTAAACAGGTGTCTTACATTGGCAGTCAAAAACGTTACACCAGAGGAGGCTTGGAGTGGATTGAAACCCTCAGTAGATCATTTTTGGTTCTTTGGTTGCATAGCACACGCTCATGTTCTAGAAGAAAGGAGGACTAAACTTGATAATAAAAGCGTTACTTGTGTACTTTTGGGAGTTAGTGAGGAATCAAAAGGTTACAGGCTATTCGATCCTGTTGGTAAGAGAGTTGTTGTGAGTAGAGATGTAATTTTTGAAGAAGAAAAGCAATGGGATTGGGACATGAGTTATAAAGAAAAACCAGTAGTAGACTTAGAATGGGGCGATGTTGATCGTGCGAATGACGATGGGATGAATGAAAATGGGCATAGAGATACTACTGCTGGAGAGGTAGGAGAAACTCATGATGGGAGAGTAAGGGAAGTGCGGCAATCTCGTGAAAGACAACCTCCTATGTGGATGGGTGATTATGTTAGTGGTGAAGGTCTCTCTGATGATGAAGTTCATATGGTATTAGTGGAGTCAACT
>JANIHY010000005.1:20723390-20733390 GCA_027479065.1 Erythroxylum brevipes | reverse complement strand
ATTGTTATATCATGCTTCACAGCTTCATTAGGATTTATGAATATTTTTTTCTGTGAACTTTTAATGATAAATTTCATGGAGTTTTTTGAAGTGGAATTGACGAGTGATTGCTAGAGTCCTGGAAAAACAAAAACAACTAGATTTAACTAGTGGGCTGACATCTTGTTTCATGTTGTGCACTTTAAATATTTAAATAATCATATTTGAAGTTTGTTTTGTACGTCAATATTTTTGTCTGTCAGTGAATAGGCTGAAGGCACGATTTACCCCATTAAGGTTTTCACCAAAATTTAGGTTAGACTCCAATGTTTGCCAGTGTACAAAAAAGACCCTGACTTTTTACAAACTATGTTATTTAGCTCTCAGATTGCATAATCAAAAATTTTCGTTAGGGTTCATTCAATCTTGGTTATGTGGCCTTTTTTCAAAGCTAAGGGCCCACGTTAGCCACAAAGGCAACTAATGTAGATCCTAATATTGTCTAAAACCCCAAATTAGGGTTTCAAACCAAAACTTATTTGCTTTTGGATTATCTCTGCATTTGGGGCTGCTTCTCTCCATTTGCATTTGCGTTGTTTCCCTGTCTCCATATTGGCTTCTCTCTATTTGGGGCTCTCTCCATTTGCATCTGCTTTAACATGATCTTCACAGCTTTGATAGCATAATGTTTCTTTGCAGCATTATGCCACCTGAGATGATGAAGTTTTTTGCTGTTTGAGGGTTTGATTCTTATTATGAGTGCTTTCGTATATTTCCTCCTACCAGAAACAAAGCAAGTTCCAATGAATGGGATACATGAACTCTTTAAAAAACATTGGTTCTGGAAGAATATAGTGAAGAATGACAAGAATATAGAACCAGAACCCAAATCAGGATTGCAACAGTGTCATTAAATGTCTTTTCCCTGATAGTTGGAGATGATATTAGTGTTTGGTTTCTTGTTCAAGGTGTAGTTCCACAAGGTTTATTTCCATAAATGTCGTTTTTGTTTTGAGCCCATATCTGTTTCCATTTAAGAACACTCGAGTGACAAGACTTGTTAAGTAGCTTTTGCAATTTCTAGCAGCACTCATTACAATAGAAGTGGCAAGGTCTCTACTTGAGGCAGATTTTCATTTCTGATTTGTCAACATTGTACGGGATTCCAGAAATGTCATGGAGATTTTCTTTGCTCAACACTCTCTAGGGTAGTTTCAATTTCAATAAGCCAGCTGATGGCGCCAAAGCTTCATCTTCCAATATTGGTTCATCATTTGCATTCATAGCTTCGGACACATTAACAGCATAACTGCCAGCATTTTCCAATGTAGGTTTGATTTCATTGATCGCCCCTGGGGACAAGTATTCATCTGAACCACGACAAAGCCTCAAATGCAGACAGCATCCATAAGCAGATAAATTTTGGGAATTTAGGGTTTCATTGGAGGGTATATTTTAGCTACCTATGTGTATGTTAGCTACTTATGTGATTAATGTGGGCCCTAACTTAAGAAAAAAAGGTCATAAAAGCAAGACGTGGAATCTTATTGGAAATTTAGAGTTCTGTCAATGAGGACTAAAATGAACATAATTTTGTAAAATGTTAGGATCGTCTTAAACACTGACAAATGCTAGGATCTAACTTAAATTTTGGTGGACACTTTTAAGACTAAAATGTACTTTCAGCCTATAGGAATATGTATATCCTATCAAACATGTAATGAAAACAGTTTCTATCTCTGCAATTGCTTTACGCCAAGACATGGTTGGTTATACGTATCTTGGAATGAAGATGCTCTTACTCTTTTTGTCTACTGTTTTTAATGTTTTATTTTTCAAGTCTAGGTCTGATTTCCATCTATTCTTCTGCAGGAAGCTGGCATTGAACAGTACTTCAAGCCAATAGACAAGGAAGCAGAGGCTTTAATGAAGATGCAGCTTGAAGGTGAAGAGAAGACTATGAGAGAGATGGTTAAGGCGATGCAAGCCCAGGCTTTAATTGA
Organism: Erythroxylum brevipes; assembly: GCA_027479065.1. Lineage (NCBI taxonomy): Eukaryota > Viridiplantae > Streptophyta > Magnoliopsida > Malpighiales > Erythroxylaceae > Erythroxylum > Erythroxylum brevipes. The sequence goes on along the minus strand of JANIHY010000005.1, from coordinate 20,731,408 downwards.
GAAAGCTGAGGTTGAAAAAAACACAACTGCACTTGCTGCAGACACAAGCGGACATAACCCGGATAAGAAACATGCTGAGGTGAGATGATTCCATGTGCTGTGTGGCGTGTGCTGGCTTTTAACAGACCTACTTCTGCAGAAGGCTCTTTTTCGTTGGCTAAATTAGTAGACTAGTATTTGTGCTTGTTAAGATGAGAAACAATGATGTAATCCACCTTGGGTAGTCCAAATAATGAGAACAACAAATTGCTTAATTTTGGCACTCTTATGAAGATTCAAGTGCTTTGGGTGATTGAAACTGACTTCAGGTTCGGAAGTTAAAAGATCATCTATATCTAAGAACTAATGTTAGTTTTAAGTGGAAGTTGGTTAGAGGTTGTTAGGTTTTTGTTTGTAGCTGCACAAAATGCAAATTGTTGTTTCTTGTGCTTAACTTTCTTTCCTTCCCATCTATTGCAATTAGTGATCACAGCGCACCATGCACTTCTTTTGGCTGTTTCTGTGGAGCTAGTCCTTCACAACTGTTATAGGTATATACATATAAAGGCCAAGCATAGTGTATGTTTGAGTGCAAATCGATTCAGAACGGTCTCACCTTTAAGGGGCCGCTGCGATAGCATTATCTGTGCCATCTCAACTATATTTAAGTTTATTTCAAAACGTTGGTTTGAAGATATATCAGTATAAATCAAGCAATATTGTTTAGTTATTATATAATCTGTGGCACTTAAAATGGCATCTAAATCATTTTCTTGTTCTTTTACAGAACCTCTTTCAGTATAGTCGAAAATCATTCCAAATAAGTCAAAAGTGAAATGAAAAGACTTCGTGCTTCTGTTGTAAAAAGATTAAAGAGGAAAGTAACCGATTGCTTAGGCCTATTTGTTGTACTATTTTTATTATTATATGTATATATCTAATGAGTGTATGGATTGAAGTTAACTTATTCAGTATCGTCCAACATTCTCCTTTAGGTTTGAGGTTTGTGAAGTAAAAGTTTACGTAAAAATCCTAATTATTAGAAAAAAATCATTTCAATTAAACTATGATTCATTCGTACAAGTGCTCAGACTATTAATTAAATTATAAGCTCTTTATTAGAAGTTGGCTCTAAAGTTTACTGAAGTTCAATATTACTTCTTTAGAAATTGTCTGAAAAAAGAGATAAAGAGATAAAGTAAGTTTTCATAATTACTATTATTAAGCTTAATTGGAGATATATCTATATACATAGCACCCTCAACTTTCACTAACATGAGCATCAAAGTGTTTTTATAAAAAAACTCCTAACCTTTGAGTAATTATTTTTGTAGGCTTTTAAACTTGAGACTAGCCTAGTATGCATACTCTATATTCAACCTATATTATTTGGCATCTAATGTATGTTACACATATATTATTTTTAGCAATATATGACATATCGCTTGTTTTTGGATGAATTTGAAGGATTTGATACTTAATTTAGGAAGTTAATCATTTCAGTTCATATTTTTGCCCATAAAAGGAAAAGAAGCAAAGTTGTAGAAGAGCGATCAGAATGGAGAAACTTTGGAAGATTTAGAGAAAAACCACGTAGCACGATAGTGTATACAATCCTGTATAAAGGGTTAGGTATAAAATTGGTTATTTATGTTTCTTCGCTGCACCTTGCATGCCTTGTGTTATCTCTTGTACGAAGAACATGATATCATACACAGTCCTATGTGTATAGTCGAGTTAGCGTTGTTAATTTTTACAGAAATTTATGGAATACATAGCCAACTACACGAACCTACTTGTGGGAATAATTAGAGAATGAAAAAGGAGCTAGAAAAGATTTTTTTTTGGCCAGGGAATAATTTAAGAGTTATCTTGGAGTTGTTTTGTACTGATCTGGATCAAGAATTCACCATTCTTTAGAAATAAAGAGAACTTCAATGATTCTTTAAGAAATTTCAAGATTTAAGAACACAATTTCTTTATCTTGTTTTCTTGTCTTTGAAGTTGATGTTATTGATGTTATTATGAACTAATTGGGATATAGGGTATGTAAAACCTACGATGTGATATATATTAGTTTTTTTTTTCATTAATGAAATTCTAGTTTTCTTATGGTTTATTCATGTTAGACCCGAATGCTTCCTAAATGATCAGAACTATTGAATGTGAAATTTTGGTGATTAGTCATAGGTAAAGAACAAATAAATGAAAGTTCTTGAACCAATAATTTATAGACAAGAGTTAAGTAGAGAACGAGAGATGTGAATAGATTCATGATTTGCTATGGTGTTTTGGTGGGTAAAAGATTTTGAAGTGAGAAGAATTAAGGTGAAAGTTGGAAGTAGAATGAAAGTCAAAAAAATGAAGTTGCATTGTGTAGTAAGCTGACGAAGAATACGTATATATGTGTATGTTTTGACATTGGTATTCATGATTAGTCATGGATTATGATTTTCTTTATGGAGGACATTGATTTGAAATGAAGTTGAGAGGAAGAATAGGGTTTGAGAATGAAAGTTGAAAATGCAGAAAAGTAACAAAGTATGAATAGGTTGATTATGAATTTTGGGTTTTGATGATTTCTTTGACTAAACTTGCATATTTTGGAGTAGTATGAATTTATGGTGAATGAGTTGATTGAAATGGAGTAGAAAGACTAGAAATACAAGTTTGAAAAGTTAGTTTTTGAAAATTTAAGTGTGAAAAATTTTGGGAATAAATAGTAGTGGAGAGTTGGATTTTTGATCTGAAAGTTATAAGAATTTTCTAGGTTGATCTAGAGAGATTTTGATGAAATTGTCTTCATGAAAGTTGTAACTTATCTTTCTATCTTTCCATTGATATAAATTATGAAATTTTTGGACAACGTAGTTGGAAGATATGATCATTAGAAATTGTGATACTGTTTAGGATGGAACTTTCGGGACAACCTTATTAATTTGAAATTTTGACCCTTAAAGAGGTAGAAATTGTTTTTAAGTTCTTCATAAAAATTTTAGATCTTTCTGTTAGCTTTTCAACGGTATAAAGTTTGTAAATTTTGGATATCAGAGTTGGGAGATACGAGCATTACAATTTGTAAGATCCAATTCGTCTCAGTATGACATCAGCATTCGTCTCATGACGTCAGCATCATCTCATTTTGGCCAAAACATCTTTTAGTCCAAATTTGATCCTTTAGATGACAAAATTGATCTTTAAGGTCTCAATAAGAGTTGTATATCTTGAAGTCCTCTTTATATTCATCTAAAGAACACCTAAATCTGAGTTATGTATAGAAAGTTATACCCATTTTTTCAATTCGTCTCAGTATGATGTCAGCATTTGTCTCATAACGTCAGCATCTTCTCATTTTGTTCAGAACATTTTCTAGTCCAAATTTGATCCTTTAGATGATAGAATTGGTCTTTAAGGTCTTCATGAGAGTTGTGGATCTTGAAGTTCTCTTTCTATTCATATAAAAAATACCTGAATCCGAGTTTTATACATAAAGTTATACCCATTTTTCAAATTCAACTCAGTATGACATCAGCATTTGTCTCATGACGTCAGCATCGTCTCATTTTGGCTAGAACATCTTCTAGTCTAAATTTGATCCTCTAGATGACAGAATTGGTCTTTAAGGTCTTCATGAGAGTTGTAGATATTGAAGTTCTATTTATATTCATCTAATGAACACTTGAATCCAAGTTTTGTACAGAAAGTTATACCTATTTTTCTAATTTGTCTCAATATGACGTCAGCATTCGTCTCATGATGTTAGCATCATCTCATTTTGGCCAGAACATCTTCTAGTCCAAATTTGATCCTCTAGATGATAGAATTGATCTTTAAGGTCTTCATGAGATTTGTATATCTTGAAGTCCTATTTCTATTCATCTAAAGAAGACCTAAATCCGAGTTCTGGACAGGAAGTTATACCCATTTTTCCAATTCATCTCAGTATGACATCAACATTCGTCTCATGACATCATCATCATTTCATTTTGTCCAGAACATGTTCTAGTCCAAATTTGATCTTGTATATGATAGAATTGATCTTCAAATTCTTCATAATAATTGTATATCTAGAAGTTTTCTTTCAAATGGTCTAAGAACTAACTAAATCTGACATTTGTAGAAAACGTTATGGAAATTACACCAAGAGAGGTACAAATTGATTAAGGACATAAAAATGTTGGATTCTTTTGGCCATAACTTCGTCATCCGACCTCTAAATGAGGTGTTTCTTGAAGCAATAGACTTATATTGAATTTTCATACTTATACAAGAAAATTGGTAGCATTCTGAATTAATTTGAAAAAGATTAATGGAACGAAAATTAGGGGTTCAGTTGAAGGAATATGAGTTGGACGTATTGCTGAACATACTTCAGTATTTTGAGTATATCTGGATCTATAGAATTCCAAATGAGATGATTTCTGATTTGGGGTAAACTATAGAAATGTAGATACAGATGGTATGAATAAATTGGAATCTAATTTAGTCTCTAAGATGTTTAAATTTTGGATAGAAGTTGTGCATAGTATACTATTATGGATAAGAGCAGTCTAAAAATGTTTGAAGTGTATCTTTTGAATCATTGAACCAAATTGAATGATTTTGGTGTCCTTAGAAACGTAAGACAATAGAGAAGAGTCTTCTAGAATAAAGTTGTTATGTTAGAATGTTCAAGGGTGTTTTTGGCAAGACACTTAAGTGTAAAAGACATAAGGCATAAATGGAATGGCAAATAGGACAATTCTCAATCATTAATGGCATAACTGGAAGAAGAAGTGTTGCCTTGCCTATAAATGAAGAATAAAAATGTGAATGGAAGGAGAAGTAGAGGAAAAGAAAGAAAAGAGAGAGAATGTTATGAAAAAGAGAGAGAAGTACAAAGAGAAGAAGAGAAAGAGAGAAAGAAGAGAAAACAAGCTAGGGTTTCAACTTCTCCTAACCTACAAGAGAGATTTTGGAGTTGATCAATAAAAGAAACAAGTAGAGGAAGAGAAGAGCTTCCCTTTTCGCTAAATATCCCTTCATTTGGTGAAGAATGAAGGGATCAAAGAGACAAGAGGAATAAGAGAAGAGGCATGTTTGAGTAAGCCTATAAGCAAGGAAATCAGGTGGGTTTCATATTTATAATAGTAGTAATGAGCCATTAATGTTCTTCCAAGTCAAGAAAATAAAATGATTTTTATTATTTCATAAAGATTGCTTTTGAATGATTTGCAGAACTGCTACATGTTTCGATATACGAATTCTGTTGATGAACTTTAAAATAAAGATGGAAATACATTGTAATATTTTATATTATGCCTTGAAACATGCCTTGGCATTCTGTTTGAATGAAAAGCATGAAAAGTATGAAAGCATTTCATTTTTGATAAAATGATTTTGAGCATTGCTTATGTGCTTCTGTTTGCGTGAGAGTGGAACCATTCTGTTCGTCACGTGCACGTTGACAAGAGCCTTGTTTTGGTTGTCCGCTTGTGGCATATGAGCTCCAAAAATGGACTCATTCTATTCAGGGTGCAAACTTTGGTTTCTCCCTTCTATTTCCATAGAACTCTCGAGCTATTTGTTTGTTCATTGCATCTTTGCATAGTCATGAATAGTATATAATTGACTATTATGTGATGATATTTGAACCATGAGTTTGAGTTAAGATTATGAATTTTGTTTGAAAATTTGAAAACTATGCGCTTTATAAATTCGTTGTGACAAATGACATACTTCAATGATTTTGCTTATTCCTTATTATAAACTTGTTACCCACGAGCTCTCCAGCTCACCTCTCCTGTCCCCATCTCCAGGTTATGAGCAAGAGATGGAGTAAAAGATAATCAAGGCATCACTCCGAATTGGTTTGTTTGGTATTTTGTGTTTTCAGATTTTGTTGTAAGGCGGATTGAGAAGCCATTATAGCTTTGTAAAACCTTTTGTTTGAGGGTATTGAAATGTAATGATGATGATGATTTGTATGTAATCTATTAACGAGTATGATGAAGTAAAGACATAAGAGTCTTATGATATTTTAGCAAGAGTTGGGCTTCACATTTAGAGATAGGATCCATCATTAAGGTAATAAGTTTGATTTGATATTTGATTTTCATGGGCACGCCACCCTTGTGGAATGATGCCTAATATGGGATTTTTTGGAAATAACCCTATAAGATCATACGCTCAAGTATTATGATATTCGTAAGAGTTAGGTTCCGGCAACGGCGCCCAACATGTGTGGTATCAGAGCAAGAAGATGAATCGGTGATGTTCAAGGAATTTTCATAGGATTAAGCTCACGTTCATGATCCAAAGTTGGGTTTCGAAATGGGTGCCTAACATAAACGGTGGTGAATCCTAAGGAGAATACGAGTGCAATGACATTGAGAAGTTGTAAGGAAGTTCAATCTGGATCTTACTTACCAATGGAGGTAGAAAACAATAAACCTCAAATTCAAGATTTAATAAAGGTAAAAGATGATTTATCTTCACCGATATCAACTTATCCATGTGTGTCTCTTTTCCCTTATAGGTTGGCTAAATAAAAAAAGAGGAATATGAAAGAGAATCTTAAAAATTTTCAAAAAGGTAGAAATCAATATACCACTTTTAAAAGCCAACAAGAAAATTCTAAAATTTGCAAAGTTCTTGAAAGGACTATGCATAAATAAAAGAAAATTAGAGGATAAGGAGAGAATAACTTTGTGCAAAAATGTATCAGTTATAATAAATAGGAAGTTACCAAAAAATGTAAAGATCCAAGTATATTTACACTTCTACGTGTCATTGCTGACAAGAAAATTAAGTGTGCCATGCTAGAATTAGGTGCATCTATTAATATCATGCCATATTCAATTTATCAAGCTTTAAAACTGAATTCTTTGCAAGAAACTAATGTGATTATTCAATTAGTTAATCATTCTTATGTGCATCCTATTAGTGTTATAGGGGATGTTTTAGTCCAAATTAACAGTTTGGTATTTTTAGTTGACTTTTACATCTTGAAAATAGATGGAGACAGTGATGTAAATACAGATTTGATTTTGTTGGTAAGATCATTTATGAATATGGACAAGATAAAAATCGATGTGGATAAGGGTACTCTTTCCATTGAGTGTGATGGACAGGTAGTGAAGTTCAATTTTTTTGAAGCAATGAAGTATGCTGATGATTTTCAATCTATTTATCATATAGATATTATGGATTCATTTGTGCAGGATATTTTTAAAGAGGAAAGAATTGATGATGACTCAAAGATTAATGCTAAACTATAAGTGAATGAACAAGTTGATGAAACGTGTTATTAGCGATATTAATAGATTCAAAAACTTTAAAAGTTGAAATTACTATAACTCACAACAAAATGTTGCCTTTTATTTTGCAAGCTCTAAAATTAGAATTGAAGGTCTTACCGAATCAATTAAAATATGTCTATTTGGATGAAAGTGAGTCATTACTTATAATCAAGTTAAAAAGGTTGACTACAGGGTAAGAGGAAATGCTAGTGGTAGTATTTAAAGAGTACAAAGTTGCAATTATATAGAAGTTTTAAAAGAAAAAACCTTATCGAACATAACGATATTAAACAATTACATTTTTTGGGAGGCAACCCTAAATATGATAGTTTTTATTAGTTTTATTTCAGTTATATTTTTTTCATTTGCTTTTTTAACATTTGTTTATTGGCTTAAAGGAAAGGGAGTCTTAAAATTCCATATTGCTAAATTTCATAAGTCATTATCACATCTTATATAATTTAGTTGTCAGGATTAAAGACTCAAAATTCTAGAATACTAAATCTTAGAAGCCAAGATCACTCGTTATGTAATTTAACTTTCTAGAATGGAACCCCTAAAATTATAAAATACTAACTTTCATAAGACAGAATCATGCCTTATACATGTTAATATTCTGTTTGATTTTTAAAAATTGTAAATTTTTAAACAAATAATTAAAAATAAATAATTATTTAAAAACTGATTCCTCCACAGGACTTTGACTAACTTGATTGTCTTGTTCCTGAGGATCTTATCCTTGCTATCCAGAATTGCCAC
>JANIHY010000005.1:20654015-20672071 GCA_027479065.1 Erythroxylum brevipes | reverse complement strand
ACTTCCGAACTGTGGGATATGCGTCGGAACGACCCACGGGCGTCCCGGTGTATACCCTACGGTGAGGGGGCGCTACAGATATGCTTTATGATTTTATAAATTAAATATTAACTATCTTGTAGTTTGTAAAAGACCTTATGTATGAACCTTTAGTACTATTGTTAAGATTGTTTTGAATGGACTTAAAAGGCCAGAAGTTGTGGTAGAATTTTAATGTGAATATAGAAGTGCGTTTAAAACTGATTCCAGGTGTTTGATTGATTTTTGGAATTTTTAAAATACAGTCGTTATGCTGCCCAAATTTAAAAAACATGATATTCAGCTAGCCTTGCATAGTCGGACTAAGGATACCATGCATGCCCCTAGTCTAGGTATGCGTCGGTTGTCATGTGCCCGATGTTGTACTGGGTCATGACATACACAATCCTGTATAAAGGGTTGGGTATAAATTGGTTATTTATGTTTCTTCAATGCACCTTACATGCCTTATGTTATCTCTTGTATGAAGAACATGGTATCATACACAATACTATGTATATACTCGTGTTAGCGTTTTTAATTTTTAGAGAATATTTTGGAATACATAGCCAACTACACGAACCTACGTGTGGGAATAGTTATAGAATGAAAAAGGAGCTAGAAAATAATTTTTTTTGGCCAGGGAATAATTTAAGAGTTATCTTAGAGCTATTTTGTACTAATCTTGATCAAGAATTCACCATTCTTTAGAAATAAAGGAGAACTTCAATGATTCTTTAAGAGATTTCAAGATTCAAGAACATAATTTCTTTATCTTGTTTTCTTTGCTTTTATGTTGATGTTATTGATGCTATTATGAACTACTTGGGATATAGGGTATGTAAAACCTACAATGTGATATATATTAGTTTTTTTCATTAATGAAATTCTAGTTTTCTTATGGTATATTCATGCTTTTATATTCATTAAATTGAAAAATCTAAAGTGAAAGATTCAATCTATGACTCATGCATCAAATGTTCTGAGATGATATTTATGTTCAGGTGACAATGTGAATAAAGATGGTTAAGCACGACCTATTTGAGAGAAAGCCATAATATCTTCCTAGATTAAGGTAAAACATATCAAAAGAGTACACAGAGTGAATTAAGGTAAAAGATATCAAAAGAGTTTATAAAAAAGCTAGAATAATTCCTTAATCAAAGGTTAAATTAATTATAGTAAAGTCTTAGGGAAACCTGGTTTAAATATATTCAATTTATAGTTTGGTACATTTTTATTTATTGTTTTCCATTAGTATTCATATTTTTTATTTTATTTCCCATATTCATACATTGGTAAAGATTTGGTCTAGTTTACTAATTTTATAGGTAATAGGTAATTAACCGATAATTATCATAAGATTAACTTGTCCTCACCGATGTTAGCTATAACTACACCATACTTTTATGATAGAACATATATCAAGTTTTCAATGCCATTGCTAAAAATTTGGTGTCAATATTTGTAAACATGGAAAATGACTAGACTAAATCTTTTTCTCATATTTTTTGTTTTTTTAGTTTAATTATTTATTTACAGAACTATACTTTATTCTTTCTCTTTTGTAGATCACCTTTTATATACGTAATTTTGAAAATCTTGTAAAGCCAAATGTTAAAGTTAAGAAAAATTTGCAGATAAGAAGAAGACTTCAAAGGAGAATACAAGATGCGGGAGAAAAGATGGTTGTAGAGAATATGAGGTCATTAAAGGACTTTACTACACTGAATGTCTAAGGCATCAACTCAAGCATTGTAAGGCCTGACGTCAAAGTTGCTAACTTTGAGATAAAACTCTCACTCTTATCCATGGTGCACAAAAATAAATTTAAACGTTCACCATCTAAAGGCCCTAACCTATATCTATCTATGTTTCTAGAGTATTTGTGACACGTTAAAGCTAAATGACATATCTCTTAATGCGACCAAGTTTTACTTATTCCCTTTCTATTTGAGGGATAAAGCTAGAGCATGACTATAGACCCTTTTAATAAGGTCAATCACTAATTAGGATCAACTCTCACACTTGTTTTTAGAAAGTATTTTCCTTCAGGCAAAACCATAAAGATGAGGAACTAGATCACCACATAAAGGGAAGGTGAGTCTTTATACAAGGTATAAGAGAGATATAAGGAGCTATTGATGTCTTTTCCCCATCATAGTTTATAGAATCTTTAATAGAATGACTTATAACATGAAGATCTCTGTGGATGCCACCATTAGTGGAGCTTTAATGAATAAGATATTGGATGAAGTATACAACCTCATAGAAGACATGAGTCAGATTCATTACTAATGGTCAAGCGAGAGAGCCGTTCACTACTAATGGTCAAGTGAGAGAGCCATTCACAAAAAGATTCCAAGTAACTATAATCTAGATTCTTTGAATCTTCTTATTGTTAAGGTGGATGCTTTGTCCCAAAAATTTAATACTATGAATGTTAATGATGTTAATACTACTAATATGATTTGCTACATAAGTGAATCCTTAGAAAATTTAACTAAAATTTTAATTTAAGGAGTCAGTTTGTGACCCCTCTATGAAACATATTAATGTCATTACAATTATGGATAAAAGAATGGTCTATTTTCAAACACATATAATCATTAGAGAAACCACCCCAATCTCTCATATGAAAGCAAGTTTAACCTTGCACCTCAAAATGTGGAACCACCTAATTTCTAAAATAAACCATTTAACCCCCTCCTTATAGATCAAACTTAAATTCCCCTTTAAAGAATACCTTACCACTAAAGCTAAGCATAATAAAGAATTCAAGGGGGATATTAGGAAGCTTAAATCTGAAGTGGACTTTTTATCTACTCATAAGGAAATGTTCAAGTCTTAAATCGCTTTAAGATGAGAAATCTCAAACCTACCAATATTTCTTTATGACTAGTAGACTACTTATTTAAATGCTTGTTGGGTATATTATAAGATGTGATTGTAAGAATTAGTAAGTTCCTTATTCTTATGGACTTTATGGTATTAGATATAGCAAAAGAAATGTGTGTGCCTTTGATTTTGGGACAACCTTTTTTGGCCACTTTTAAGGTCATTGTTTGCTCGTCTTAATGCATGCAATACCGTAAGTATACAGATTGTATATTATAGGACACAAAACATCGTTCCCGCAAGGATTGAATTAGTCACTTAACAATTTGGATGCACTTTGTCTAAGGTAATAAAAGATTGAATTAACTGAAATTAAAATAAATTAATAAACTTAATAACAAAATCACTAAAGATAACAATAAGAGTGAAGTTAATCAACGTTGAAAACTTAGGAGTTATTCTATCCTTATTTTATCTTTCCTTTATCTTGTTCATTAAATTATGCTTCAACAACAACAACAAAAATAGTAACAAGCCAGTAAAAATCCTACTAATACACTAAATCTAAGGAGATTTAATAATAGGCATCCTTGCCCCTAACTAGTAGATAGGTTACTTTCGAATGACCCACTCAAAAAAGAAAAATAAAGAAAATAAAGAATACAATAAAACAAATACTTAATGAACAAAATATGAAATAAGTAATAAACTAAATAATAATAATAATAATAATAATAATAATAAGAATACGACGATTAAATAGAAAAAATCTTAGACTAAATCCCTAAGAGGTAAACGCTACATAATGAAAAGTTTATGTTAAATACAAAAGAAAAATGCTAACAAACCTATGAGAATGAAAATGATCTATTTATAAGAGATCCTTTATTTATATCATAGTACACCAAAGTTTTCCAGTAGTGTCATATCATTCTTGATCACCTCCCTCTAATTCCTCTTAAGCCTTTTTCTTTCTCTTATAGTCTCTAAGTAAAATATGCTCGCATCTTCTCACTAGAGCATCTGGGTGTTTCATTTTAACACATCCAAACAACTTAAGCCTTGTCTCTTTTAATTTTTAGTAATATTAGTCACCTTTAATTTGTCCCTTACCATTACATTCATCGCATTGTCTCTTATAGTAAGGTTGCACATCCAACATAGCATCTTCATCTTCGTCACCATTAGCTTATGATTATGCACCTATTTGATGAACCAGCACTCCGCTTCATAGAGCATGATCAGCTTAATCTCTAAATAATAAAATTTACCTTTAAGCTTGAATGGTATCTTCTTATCATTTAAAAATCCTAACATACTTCTCCATTTAAGCCACCCTGATATGATCTCATCAACTATGTCTTCATCAATGTCTCCACTACTTTTGATGATAAATCCTAAATACTTAAAAAAAATCCTTTTATGGTATGACTTTTGAACCAATCCTAACCTCCATATTGTTAGCCACCCCATGTCCCGAAAAATTACACTCCTACTTACTTAGTCTTAATCCTACTCAATTTAAAGCCCTTCGAATCTAACGTATCCTAGCATCGTTCAAGCTTGACATTGACACCTTCTTTTATCTCGTTCATTAAAACAATGTCATCAACAAACAACATAAACTAAGGCATATCCCTTTGGATATTCTTAGTGAGCTCATCAATCACTATTGCAAACAAAAATGGGCTCAAAGAAGAGCCTTGATGAAGCCCAATATTGATAAAAAAAAGTGCTTTATATCCCCTATTATCATCCTTACTATAGTTTTTATACCTTCATTCATATCTCTAATAACTCGTATATAAATCATAGGAACTCCCTTAATTTTTAAACATCTCCACATGATTTCCCTAGGAACCCTGTCATATGCATTCTCTAAATAGTTGTTACAACTTTAGATGTCCCCTTTTTTCTTGGATAAAGGAGTTAACATACTAAATCTCCACTTATTTGACATTTTGGCAGACTTAAGGATCACATTAAAAAGCTTGGCTAGCCAAGTAAGATTCTCTTCACCTAGGCTCTTCCACACCTCTATGGGTATCTCACTAGGCCCTACTTTCCTTCCACTCTTCATCTCCCTTAATGTTTTTTAATTTATTCCCTTATAATCTTTCTGCATAAATAAAGTCACAATATCTCTCGGACATGTTAAGATCACCTAAATAGATGTTATCCTCTATGCCTTCAATAAAAAGCTATAAAAGTACCTCTGTCATTGTCTCTTAATGTCATATTTCATTATGATCACCTCATCTTTTATACAACTAACTTCATTTAAGTCTCTAAATCTTTTGTTCCCTAGTTTTTTCTAACTTAAATATATCATTTTATCCATCTTTGGTTTCTAATTGTTGGTATAGTTTCTCATAAGCTCTACTTTTAGCTTCTAAGATTATCTTTTTTGCCTCTTTCTTTACCAATTTATAATTACTGTTGGGTTGTATCTTAAGCTTATAAGCATAATAAACTCTTTTTAAAGGGGATTCTATTCCTGCAACTACCCAAAATAATCTTGAGCAATATAAAAACATGTGAAGTTAATTTGATCAATGAGGTAGTTCAAAATTCAAAGGGAAGGACCTAGAAGTTCCAAATGATAACTTGTAGAATTCCTATATTGAATCATCACTACAACCCAATATGAAGCAAAGGAATGAAACTATGGAAAATATAGATGCCCTTAGTAACCACACAAATGACAAGATAGATGATTTTTTAGGGAATGGATACACAATTGTTGGTCCCTCCTTCTTTAGGAAAATATAGGATAGAAAGGCAAATAAGTCCAAGCTTAGTGGAAAATAATCCTTTATCTTAATGTCTATATTGGTATGGAATGTAAGGGGGTTAAATTGCCCTCTTAAATAGTAAGATGTTAAAGATCTAATCCTAGAAAAAAAGTAAAGCTTAATAAACTGCTTGATAGGTTGAGATTTTTGGGTGCTCAATGGTCTATTATCTCAAACCATTCCCATCAATATAATGGAATGATAGTGTTTACCTTTAATGCATCACTAATCTAAGTCTCCAATCTGGTGTTCTCAGAGCAGATGATACGTTATAAGCTATTTGGAATATACTTATATTCTATTTAAAGTTTATATTTTTTATGTTGCTAAACTAAGGATTCAAATAATGAGGTTGTAAGATGATCATAAAATCATTCAAGGAAGAACTCATATATCATAGACATTTATAGGTGATATGAATTGTATTTTGTATGTGAACGAAGTTTAAACGATCATAATCAATCACAAAAACATTGACAAGGAGTTGAGCCAAGTGGTTAGATGGATTAAAGTCCTAGGCTTAAACTATATAAGACATCTCTTTTTATAAGTAACAAACAATAAAAGGAATGGTTTATTAGAAATAAGCTCAATAGGCCTACAGTAAATGATTATTGGTTGAAGTAGTTTTCAAATTCTTTTACAAATTTTAATCCTACTTTATTTTTAGATCATTCCATAGTGAAGATTATAAATCTCATATCTTCCCTTTATTTTAAAACTCCTTTAATTTTTTTTATAATTTTCTATCTAAAGTTGAAGGGTTTAAGGATGTTGTCAAGGCTGCATTGAAGTTAGAATTGTTAGTTGTAAAGCTTTCTAACTAATGAAGAAGCTTGGGGTTATTAGAGAGGGGATTAAAGCCTTTCAAAATAAAACTTGCTTAAATACTATATCTAATATTCAATTAGCAAAAGATACCCTCATAAGAGTTTAAGATGAATGTTATAGTGATCCTTTTAACCATGAGTTAAGGTCTTTCGAATGCAAATGCCTAAATGACTAATTTAGCCTTATAGCTCTATAACTCTCCTCTTAATTAGAAAGTAAGTGTGAACTAGATGAGGGAAAGGGATAACAACACCAAGTTAAATCTCCTTTTTAATTTATGATAAAGGGAATCTATGTAAGGATAAGGTCAGGATTGGAGAGATTTCCTTGAATTTCTAGAAGAATTTACTTGGATAAAGTTTAAAATATGGCTTAATATATGTGGGCCTAAGCAAATTCATCGATGAATCTATTGATCATGACATCAAAGCTGATCTTATAAGGCCTTTATTACTCAAGAGATCAAAGAAGCACTCGTAAACTTGAATCCTAACAAATATTTGAGGCTATAAGGATTTAGTGCTCATTTTTTAGACCATTTAGAATATTACTAAAGAATTGGTGGTGGGAATTCTTCATTAGTAGAATAATTCTAAGGGAATTGAATAAAACTCACATATCCTTGATTCTTAAAAAAAAAAGAGTCCTACTTCCATAAATGATTTTTTCCCATGTCTTATTATAACATATTTTACAAAATTGTCTCTAAAATTCTAGTTGCTAGATTGAAGGAGGAACTTAAAGTAATTATTAGCTCCAATCAAGGGGCTTTTATCTCTAGTAGATCAGTTGGAGATATATACTATTAGTTTAGGAGTTGTTTAAAGATTATGACACTAAGGCTTTAATTAAAAGTTGTTACATGAAAATATACTTCTTTAAGGCCCTTTAACTCCTTAGAATGGAACTTTATCTTCAATTATCGTCAGGTATTTGGATTTCTTGTGCTTTTTATGGAATGAATTTATGCATGTATCTCCTTTACATCCTTTTTTGTTCTAGTTAATGGAACTCCTTCAAAGACTTTTAGTGGAGCTAAGGGAATTAGACAAAGGGAGCCCTCATCCCATTATCCACTCACCTTGGCCATTGACACTCTCACAAGGATAATTAACTTCAACATTAAAGCTAATAGTTGTTTTGTGTATCACTTTAAATGAGGAGAATTAAAAACAATCGTTTTGTGGATGATCATAGACTTTTTTGTGGTACAGACTCAATTCTCTTCAGATATTGATGAATTGTCTAAATTATTTCTCTTAGTTGTCTGGTTTAAAGGTTAATATAGATAACGTAACATCTATATTTCTTCAAATGTGTTAGATATTCACCAACTTAGTTCCATTTATGATTTGATAATTCATCATACTCCCTTTAAATATCTAAAAATGCCTCTACTAACAAGCCTAGGTTTGTTGATCTTATTCCCTTAAAGGAAGTTATTACAAACATAATCAATTCTTGGCAAAATAGATTCTTATCTAATACATGTATATTACAATTAATTTATTCAATCATGAGGAATATCCATATCTATTGGAGTGCCATCTCTTCCTACCTAGAAAGCTTATCAAGGAAATTAAAAATTGCATCAAGAATTTCTAAGGGTGTAAAAATAAAATGGTAAGAACTTTGGTTACCTAAGGAGGAGGGGGCTTGGGATAGTTCCTATCCAGGTAATGTAATATGCTCTATTAGTCAAAAGGAGATAGAGGCTATTTATTGACAAAGAGGCAACATATTCTAAACAATGCATGAGTATTAGTTAGCTAGAACTAATTTTTAGCAACTAATTAAGGATCAATATAGAGCACTCCTAAAGCTTAGTCTAAATACTTAGACTAGAAGACTGACTTTTCTCATCATTTAAGGCCTTTATAAGGAATGAAATGAATACCAAGCTCTTGTGTGATAACTAATGCAATTTGGGGCCTTTGCATATGAGAAATGAGTTGTCTTCTCTTACATTAAGAAATCAATAAAATGCCAAAGTCAATGAATTATTTTTTTTTTATGGAAATTGGAATTGCTGTTTTAGGGGATCAACTAGTATTACTAATAATTTGCCTTCATGTAATCTGAATCCTCTTGATGATGATCATGTTATATGGTTAAGGTTTTCCTCTCATAGATTCACCAAATGAATCATGCTTTTTGCTACTCATGCTTAACTCTAAAAAAAGTTTAGTAGGATGACTAAATATGGCTAAATCCTTAGATTGTTTTAAAAGTTGGTTTGCTGCTAGACAAAGACTAAAAACCAAGGACATATATCATAGCATCGAGAATTCGCTATGCCGTCTTTGTAACCCATAATCCAATGGCCATTTGTTCTTTGAGTGTCTTACTCGTAAGTAGTCCTTTAGTCCAGAGTTCAACAACCTCTACAAATTCATTAGAGGGGGGAAGGTATTGGTTGAATATCATAAAATGGGTAAGTTACACAGTTAGGATAACGAAGCAACATATGTATGTTTCGTTATAACAGTCTTCAATTATAGCATTTATACATTATATCGTGAAAGTAAAAATGGGAACAGGCTACACAGGGAGTCTCTTACGAGGTGACTGATATAACTATTTCTTGGATGAGGGAAATTATTTTAGCTTACAAAACTCATGAGAGAGCAAGTGATCAAATGAGGGTTAATTGAAATTTTGGATTTCGGAAGGTTATACATTGTTTCCTAGTCTGCTGCTTTACCCTTGATAGGATTTACTCCTTCAAATTATACTAACTTTGATGAACAATATGGTGAGGAACGTTTTTCTTTTTTCTTTTTTTTTAATTCGAGGAAATCTCGTAGGCGGGCCAAGCGGGTACATCTCTCTGAGGATCCAACTGGCACACTACTTCACAGACGGACCAAGCGAACGCACCTCATCATTGAGGGCCTAACTAGTTCTCCATCTACAGGTAAAACTCCGGTTACCTCAGGCTCTTACAAGAGGGGCTAGCATAGAATCGAACCTGAGACCTAACCAAAAGTAATATCCGCTTTTAACCATCGAGTCACACCCTTTGAGGACTGAGGAACGTAACTAAAAGAAATTATACGAAGTTGATGGCATATGATATTTCAATCAAACAAATCCATTAAAAGTATTTGCCTAATTTTTGGACCCTACAACACTAAAGACGACACTGCGAAAACTTGAAAATTATGGAAATTCATACTTAGGCACTCAACATTTGTTTGCTAATAATAGTTATTTTCTAGTTTATTGAAAAGAATTTATGCACAGTCATCAGTCATTAGAGAAAAAGACAAGTGAAATTGGTAAGGATGTTGGGGAATAGTTATTGCTCTGCAAACAAAAGACCGAGAGAGTGTGAACATTGATTGTATCGAAGCGGAGATAAGGTTAGGCTGCGTTCTCACTTTCTCCCCTAATCAAACCCTACATACGACTTCTTTTTCTTTGTTTATTCCATCAAAAGATTGCCAGGGTAATTTACTATGGTGTAGCACATGGCTCTAATTGTACACCTTATCATCCTAGATTTACACGAGGCACTTGGAATGCGATGGAACCACATGGTGAGCCCATGTCTAGGACTTGAATTTTGGTTACGATGGCTGTAGAATTGTGAATGATGATGGAGCACTTCCAAGTATGAGGTTTTGTTTTCATCTCAGTGCGAGTGCTCACACATTAGATTATATTTCAAAGTGGAATTTCAAAGGCCAAAATAATTAAATAAGAGAAGGCTGGAAGGTAAGGGAATTGGTAGCTATGCTTGGGATCCACCAATTAGACAACAATTTTATCATATTGAATACCTTTCCATAAAGTAAGTAAATTTCAACCGTTAGTGGTGATCCATGACCTTAAAAATTATGAAGCCTACACGTTCCCTATCAAAAAATTATTTTTCTTCTATAATTATTTATTAAAATGTATTATTTAATAAAATCAATTATTTAACAAATTTCAATTAATTGTTATTTATAATTTTTGATATTTTTATTTTTCATTGTTTAATTTCTTTACTTCTATTAAGTATAGATAAGACTGCGTATTATCAAATTTTTCTAAATTTCGCGCTTTAGCTTAGCGAGAATCTAATTAAGTGTTAAAGATGATAATGTTTATTTTGTTTAAAGTCTTCCCCAAATTTAATTTAGAACCTCTAACATTATTTTTTTTTTGTGAGAATTGATCCACTAATTAAATCATCATTAGGGACACAAAATTATTACTATCTCATTTTTTATATTAAAGATTTTTTTGTTTAAAATGGAAAAAAATGCATTTTGTTCTTATTCATTTTAAAATTACCTGGGTTAAAACATTAATAAAAATAATGTACACGAGTGAGGGCAGACTTTGTGTTTACCTAGCACAATAAGTAATGTAATTAATAAGTAAAACCCCATAAGAAAAAGTCTTGGGTTTGCAGTAGACCTTTGAGATTTCTTTCTTTTTACCTATCACTAGGTCAAGTCCAAAAGGTAGACGAATCTCAACCCTTGGATCAAAATTTCATCATGTTGTGAATAGTTTATGTAGGTTAATAGAACAGAAACTTATTCACAAGCTCAAAGTTAACACCAATGGCACCAGCCACCAAGGCAAGGTGGGTCAAATTCATGTGATGCCCACTAGTGTATTTATCATGCACAGTGTTGGTCCTAAATTCCAAAGATGAGGCTAAAATTGTGGAAAGTCATTGAAATATAGTTTAGCTTTTACCAAAAAAGCATTGATACAGTAACAGGATTATTGAGCCACATCTCCTGACGACCACCTTAATCACCGCAGGCTTAGGATCTAAACCAGGATCGAAGGCAAATCAAGTTACGTGGGACCAGTTTGAAAAATCTCTAGCCAATGAGAAAGCGACTCATGCGATCCTTGAACTCAGGCGGAAACGAACCCACTTATTCTCAAAAAACGTCACATAGCGAACAATATGCAACAATATAAGAAAAAGAATAAAAGAGAAGCCAAACAAGCCCACTTTGTTTGGCTAAACTAAACACATAGTTTTCTGTTTTTGTGTCAAAATTTGATAAGAAAAATGGGGAAACGCTGAGTTATTTCCTCATTGCATATATCCGAAAACGTTTCTGTTTCTATTATGTATAACTACTCTACCCTATCTGTTGGGAAGATATAAGAATAACAGAAATTAAGAATTTAATAAGATCCTCAACAAGAAAAAGATTGCACAACAAAGAAAGCTCCAACATTTACTTCAAGTAGAATACAACGAGTGGAGAGGCCTCATACATACATTTGCCTTCTCTCACATTTCACTTTCTTCCTTTTTCACACCCATTTATTAGATTCCTTGAGATGGTCTTTTCTCCTCTCCATTGGATTGGACATATTCCCAGCTGAAATTACCCATCAATATCCTATCCGTTTCTTGTTGAGTCTCTTCTTCTTTTTACTGGTTTTCTGTGATTTTCTGAGCTGTTAAGACATGCAAGCTCTTCTGGATTTCTGAGTTCTGGTCTCTTCTTTTGGCAAACTCCTTTTCTGCTTTTGCTTTGTTGAATTAAAAAAAAAAAAAAGCCTCATGTATCAAGTGGTTTTTGTATAGACGTATAAAGGGTTGAAGATAACGAACAACAATTTATAAAATTCCGATAAAAAAAAAAGTCTTCTGTTTTTGTAAACTTTTTGTGTTGGTATAATCAGTTGTCTTGTTTGTAAAACTTGTCCTTGGATTTCCATTTCCTTCACTTAAGGGGGGAAAAAAAAGAAAAGAAAGACATGGGCAAGCAAGGGCCTTGCTATCACTGTGGAGTTACAAGTGAGTTCTTGTTTCTCCATTTTGTTTTCTTTAATGATATGGGAAAGGTTTTCACCGACTTCACCATTTGCAATCAAGTAATCTTGTTAATGGTTTCATTATACCAATGAACAGTACGATCTTTTGTAATACACAAGGTATTACCTGGACAAGGATATTACATTGAAAGCTTTCGTTTTCTTTCTTTTTTTATGTCTGCAGTTGTGTACGTGTATATGGATTCGAGTTCTCATGAGTTCATTTGTTAGTTCATAGACTTCTAGTTTCTGACGTTGTTGCTTTAACCTTCTAATATAGTTTGAAATATCCTCCGTTTATAGGAATTAAGTTTGGAGTCTCTTTTCATTGGATAGACTGTATAGGACTAGCGGCCTCCTTGTTTCTTCCAAACAATTTAACGAGCTTCGATACCAAGTGAAAATTGTAATTTTTCTGTTCGTGTTCCTATGAAATTGATCATATCAAATAAGGGACTTTGATATGCTGTTAGTTTAATTGTAGAGCTGCCTGTATTCTCTGTTACGAACTATGTTAAGGTCAAGCATTGAGTCTGGAACTCTAAAAGTAAATTGTAAAGCTCATCGTCGTTGCTAAAGCCTTGAACTTGTTCAGTTGAATCTCTGCAGATGATAAGCAACGTTGTATAAATTCTTGATTCAAATCTGAACCTTACAATGCCATTGGCTTTAATTTTATTGAGGGTGTCGTCATTTCGTGACATCCATTTTTTATGTGAATAAGTACCAGTAGTTTAGACTTTGCACGGTATATGATTTAGTTGGTTAGGGTAATCCATAATTCTAAATTGAGTTTTACGTTACTACTGCCACTCATTTTATGCTAATTTAGTTTCAACTTTCAACTTTCAACTAAAATTTCTTGTCTGATCAATGACGAACTAGTTCAAAAGAGTTTTTTGTACTCTTCAGGTGTTCTTTTTTGTAGTGAAGTGAGCGACAGTAGCACGCCTTCACCTTTCATCCTCCATTGTTTAGAAAAGCATCAGCTCTTTTCTTTTCCATTTCTTTTTCATGGTAGTGTCAACTTGAACTTGTGGTTTTAATTGGAAATTGTACAAAAGGAATGCACAAACCAGAATAAGTTTCCTTAATGATCTTTGTCATGTTAGATATATTCCCATCCTTCCTGAAATATTATTTTGCTTGTTCAGAAGTTTCTAAATTCTACACATAGCTGTCCTGTTCTCCTCTCGTGTAATGAGTATACGCTCAAGGATCTCATTTTTGTTATTCATTTCTGATTCCTGTGAATGATATGCTAATGTCATTTTTTCCCCTTTGAGCTCAGTTTGACCTTCAATGGTTTATGCTTGTGCCCAGGAGATTTTGTACTAGTTCTGCTTTTTGAGAAAGTGATCCTTATTTAATGAGGCCTTGTTCTGGTTTGATTTACTTAATTGTGTTAATTATAGCTTTACTTATTGCTTGTGCATAATATATTGCTTCATGGCTAAATTAGTTGAAATCAGTACTCTTTTGTTTCTTCTATTGTTAAAATCCGTCTTCCATAAAAAAGCACCCACTTTTTTACCTGTACCTACTGAATCTAGATGACTTTCTCTGTTGTTCTATTTGATGTCAATATCTGACATGTTTTTGAACAATTATCTGGTTTAGACACACCTCTTTGGCGCAATGGGCCTCCTGAGAAGCCAGTATTATGCAATGCTTGTGGATCTAGATGGAGAACAAAAGGAACACTTACCAATTATACTCCTCTTCGTGCTCGAGCAGATGTTGATGATTACGAGGACAACAGGGCTACTAGAATGAAAAACATGTCCATAAATAAGAGCAAAGAAGTTAAACAGCTGAAAAGAAAGCCAAACCATGATAGTGGGGTGGTTGGAGTGGTTAATCCTGACTACAACCAGGGTTACCAAAAGGCTTTAGATGAGGATACTAGTAATAGATCAAGTTCTGGATCAGCCATATCTAACTCTGAGAGCTGTGCTCAGTGTGGCAGTGGCGATGCAAGTGATTTGACAGGTTGAATACTGACCAAAGTTAATCTTATTTCCCCCCTCTCTTCATTATCAAAAATTGGGGGCAAACTTAGAAGGGATCGTAATCAACTATTCTGTTCTATAATTAGTTAGAGTTTTTGGTTTATATTCACAAATCTGAATCATGGTCATTGGTATAAGGTATCATAAATCCCTGAAAACAATTCTAAAATGGTGGTGGAGGGGAGAAAAAAAAAAGCAAGAAAGGAGATAGATAATGACATTATTATTGCTGCAGCTAATTATCTCTCAGAGAACCGAAGTCTTTGAGTTTCAGGGAGCAGAAGTGGCTTCCTTGTGTGATTTTTGTCAAATCAAAGCATTAGATGACTAAATACTTCGCGACAGATACTGATAGTTTTTATTGTGTTCCTGTCCTCGTGAATGCCTTCACTTAAGCATTGTATGTTGCACTTTTCTTAGGTCAAGTGCAATCAATTGTGTGGGATGCAATGGTACCTTCTAAGAAGAGAACATGCGTCAATCGCCTGAAGCAATCTCCTGTTGAAAAACTTGCCAAAGATCTTCATACTATATTATATGAACAGCAATCTTCATGTGTCTCTGGCTCTTGTGTAGAAGATTTGCTTTTGGAGAGTGAAACACCAATGTTTTCTGTTGAGATTGGACATGGGAGCATTCTGATTAGAAATCCAAGTTCACTAGCTCGAGATGAGGAATCTGAAGCTAGCTCCCTTTCTGTTGAAAACAAACAATACTCAACAAGTGAGGCTTATTCACATTTTATGAGCCGTCCTATATATAGTGACAGCAAGAGCATAAGCAGAGCCTATTCTGTTGTTGGAAAATATACAAGTCCTTTTGAACTTGGAATGCAGCTAGAGGAACTAAAGAGGTATACTTCCAATTGGTTTTAACTTGCAAGAGCTATGATTTCCTGAATTCATTAAAATATCTGAGTGTCTTGCAAGAACTATGTTTTCCTTATGTCATTGAAGTACCTGAATATTTTTGTCAATAGTTCTTAGCAGCTAACCATATCTCCTAACAGCTTAATATACTAACACATATATACTTATTTTGGTCTCTTAGATGAATAAAAGGGAAAGCAAATATAAAATTGGTTTTGCTACCTGCATAGATCAATGGATCTTTGGTCTGGGTATACATAAAATCAGCCAGCAAATTGGGTGAATGACTGTTTTAACTGAGTATGTGTGCAGTTCTATTGTGAAGAGCAGAAAGAAACTTGTGGAACTATTACCCACTGGCATTAAAAGAATCCATAAATTTTACTTTCGCTATTTTAATCTTTGTCGTTTGGAATTTCAGAGACAAGCCTCTGCCACAGAAATTTCAAATCCGGGGAAATCTTGTTTCAATACTATGTAACGTTGATTTAAATGTAAGTTATGTTTCCTTATTTGTTGATGGTTTTTTAGCGCCATTCTTTTCATATCTGATATTATTGTCGTCCTATTCTTGTCTGTAATCATTATCCTTGTTTGTGGAGTTCAATAATTCTGATTTTTGTCAATTACTTCTGGAAATTGCAACTTATTTTTCTATACCATCTCAAGATTCTGCATTTGGATACTTCAGTATTATGAAATGTATCTTCTATTTTTCTTTCTTGTCTTATGAACCTCAATCACATGATTCTTAAATGTTAAGATATATCAAAACTCTGCACTTTTAATGTTTAATATAGACTTCATTGGTGTTTGACACGATTCAGTGCATTTATGTTTCAGGATATTCTTACGTTCGAGGAGTTCGGTAGAAACTTGACTACTGAAGAGCAGCAGCAGTTGCTAAAATATCTACCTCCTGTTGATACTGCCAAACTTCCTGACAGGTTTGTACTCTGCCGCTGTGGGTAGTAGCTGTCAGTTTGATAGGACAATGATCATCATTATTACATTTTGGGAGTGGGCAATGGGGGCACAAGCAACTGCTAACTTTTATGCAATATTGCTAAAAGTTCCACCTTTGGCAACTGGCATATTCAATTGATTTGTGGAAATATGCTAACCATCTCACTTATTCTAGTAATATTTGTTGCGCAAAAATTCGCGCAATATTCGTGCCTTTTGTTTTCTGTATTTGTGCAATTCGTTTATAGTATTTGAACATGTTAGATGAAGTAAGTGGGCATCATCTAGATACACTTATCACTTGAATAAATCCAGTTTATAGAAGTTCAGTGGTGATTGAAGATTAAAATCATTTCCTTTGCATTTGCAGCCTCAAAAATATGTTTGATAGTCCTCAATTTAAGGAGGACATGGATTTGTATCAACAAATGCTTGCAGAAGGTGTTTTTGATCTTTCCTTATCAGGAGCAAAACCCGAAGATTGTATGGCTGTAAAAGTCATGGCATTATCCAATTTGTCAAAATCCAAATGGTTGGAATCATATCGTGAACTAAAGGTTTGATTGATCTGTTTATGATAGAAGTGTGTTGCATATGATATTGTCTGTGATTTAGTTCCTTTTGATGTTCTATCTACTTGTCCTATTAAGCCTCTCTTTGGATGCAGAAGTGTACAGTTGGTAGTGTGAAGTTGCTGGTTGCAAAGGAACCAAATGGCATTGCAAGCAATAGTCATACTGCTGTCAAGAAGGAATGTGAAAAGTTAATTCTAAAACTTCCAGGTTAGCCAATATTTGCTGGTCACCATTTATTGTTGAGTGGCAGCTTTTCTTCTAAATTTCTTAATTTATGTTAATATTGAGAGGACTAAGACGCCATATCCTAATTTTTAATAATCCTCGACCATAAAAATATGACAAGTCCCTGGAATCTTGCAGTTATACACGCCTTCTTTTATAGTTTTGGTATGTAGGAGGTCAATTACCTGGAGAAACGTACATATTGTATTGTGTTGTTGTAGAAGTTGGTCATAATTTACATTAGGAACGTTCTCAAAGAAATTTTTTCGCAGAAGGAATAGCGATAAAGAGTCCCAAAAGGTTTGTCATGAAGGCTACAAATGAAAACAAAGACCTTGTGGATAATGATGGATCTTGCTTCAGTCCAAGAAGCCTATTTACCATGCCTCCAGATGGTGGCTCCCTTATGCTGGATTCTCTTCCTTTTGTGGACGCAAATTCTGATCAAGATCTTCTGTTGGATGTGCCATCTAATGGCTCATTTCCACAAGCTGAACTTCTTCACCCTACTGTAAATTTTGGACTGCAGGCTAGCATTAGTAGTAGCTCACTATATCCACGTCTGATCGGTCCCTAACACCATCAAAACGGTTTGTTTTGATAACTTAGGGATGTAGGCTACTTTTTGCCAATTCCCATAACTAGGCTAATCATGTTTTGGATGCCAAATATTGAAGTGAATGAGGTATGATGGTTGCTACCTTTACCCTTCCAATCAAACTTAATATGCCAAGGGATAAATTTTGTGTGGGTTTTATTTTTGTATAGGGTTGACAAAAGATTGTAATATATAGCTCAAAAGTGCATAAAAGATAAATTCAACATTTGATGTATGGAGTATAGTCCTTGTATTGGACAAAACCCTTCATCTACCTGGTTCATTTAATTGATGTCTCCATTAGTAGAGACAGATGAAAAGGACACAAAAGTTCTGTGCTTGATAGTGTTTGTTTGCTGTCTTAACCTATTTTTATTCCGACTTCAGAGCACAGGTATAGAAATTTTTTGTTCCTTCCAAAACTGTAGTACAAGATTTCTTGTCCTGGAGACAAAAACAAAACACATAAACAACTTTCATATTTGGCAAGCTTGAAGGAATTGGCAGCTTTATCAAAGAGATCGGCGGCGTCTTCATACTTGGAA
>JANIHY010000005.1:20589071-20599341 GCA_027479065.1 Erythroxylum brevipes | reverse complement strand
ATGAATTGAGGGTCAACAAGTGCATAATCACTTAAGAAATTAGGGCCAATTTATAGTATAAATTTGGCTCAATCACCTATCATGTAGCATTGGTCTCAACTTCAACGTAGCAATCAGGGCTTCATTTTGCTCCAGATTCAGTTCCACATCCAGAGCTCTCAAATGAATCAGATTAGGTAACCTCGATAACTGAATCTGAGCTGTACTGATATTAGACTTTCTGCTCAAAGCATCTGCCACCATATTAGCTTTTCCCAAGTGGTACTTAATAGTGCAGTCATAATCTTTCAATAATTCAATCCATCTCCTTTGCCTTAAGTTTAACTCCCTCTGACTCAGCAAATAACTTAAACTCTTATGATCTGTGTATATCTGGAAAGTCTCTCCATATAGATAATGTCTCCAAATCTTTAGAGCAAAGACCACTGCAGCCAACTCTAAATCATGTACTGAATAATTTATCTCATGAGGCCTTAATTGTCTCGATGCATAGGCGATCACCTTATCATGTTGCATCAATACACATCCTAATCCTTGATGTGAAGCATCGTTATACACTATGTATCTTCCGGCCCCCGATGGAAAAGTCAACACTAGTGTAGTAGTCAATTGATGTTTTAACTCCTGAAAGCTCTTCTGACACTCCTCATTCCATTTGAACACTGCATTCTTCCTCAAAAGTTTTGTCAGAGGGGTCAAGAGAAGAGAAAACTCCTTCATAATCCTCCAGTAATATCCGACCAATTCTAGGAAGCTTCAGATCTTCGACACATTTCTCGGAGCTTCCCAATTCATCACTGCTTCTATCTTATTTGGATCTACCTGTTTGTCATCTCCAGTCACTATATGTCCCAAGAACACGACCTAATCAAGTCAAATTTTACATTTACTGAATTTGGCATACAGCTGCTTCTCTCTCATAATCTGTAAAATGAATCTTAAATGCTCCGCATGCTCCTTTTTTCTCTTTGAATACTCTAAGATATCATCAAAAAACACAATCACAAACCGATCTAGGTAGGGCTAAAACACCTTATTCATCAGGGGCTATAAAAGTTGCCGAGGCATTTGATAGCCCAAATAGCATCACTAGAAATTCGAAGTACCCATACCTGCTCCTAAATGCACTCTTTGGTACATTAGCCTCAGCTATTTTCAATTGATAGTACCCTGATCTCAAGTCCAGCTTAGTAAACACTATAGTTTCTTGCAACTAATCAAGTAAATCATCAATTCTAGGTAGTGGGTACTTATTCTTTACTGTCACCCGATTCAGTTGCCTATAATTGATGCACAACTGCAGAGTCCCATCATTCTTCTACACAAATAGCTCTGGAGCCCCCCCAAGGAGAAACACTAGGCCTTATAAAACCCTTTTCCAATAACTCTTGCAACTGAGCCTTCAGCTCTTTTAGTTCCACAGGTGCCATCCTATATAGAGAAATAGATATAGAAGCAGCACTTGGAACTAGATCAATCGTGAACTTCATTTCCTGATCTGGTGGTAAACCAGGTAACTCTTCGAGAAATACATCCGAAAACTCCCTAACCCCAGGAATGTCCTATATACTCAGCTCAGCTCTAGTATTAACGATGTGGGCCAGATAAGCCTCTTACCCTCCCTGCATCAACCTCAATGCACTCATGAAGGATATCATCCTAGCTGGCACTACTTGACTAACTCCCCTAAATACTGCCCTCGGTTGACCAGGAGATTCCAATACTACCTCCTTGGTGTAGTAGTTCATGATGGGCCTATGGGCAGTGAACCAATCCATGCCTAGAATCAAATCTATCTCCCTCAACTGTAATACAATCAGTTCTGCCTTCAATTCTGCTTAATCAAATCGAGTACCTCTTGCAAACCTCTCCTAAGACAGTAGTACTACCTAGAGGTGTACTCACTTCTAGCCCATGCTGTAACAATTCCCTATCACAATGTAGTCTACATGTCAAATGCGATACGATAAAGGAGTCTGTGGATCCTGGATCTAGTAGTGCAAAAGCCTCAAAGTCATAAACGAGAAGCGCACTAACTACTACATCTGGTGAGTCTTTGTCCTCCTACCTGGTCATAGCATATACCTTAGCCTAGGACTACGGTCGACTGCCCTATCCCTTAGCCCTCATAGAAGAACTCCTAGCTCTCCCTCTGCCTCTACCTCGACCTCTTTGTCCAGATCCACCACCTCTGCTCTACTGGACTATCGTATTACTCCCAGATTGCCCACTGACAGCCAACTGAGTTCCCAAAGTAGCTGGGCAATCTCTGATCTAGTGGTCCAGGGAGCTGCATTTAAGTCAAGCTCCAGTCATTCTCCAACACTCACCCCCATGCCTTTTCTCACAATACTCACAAACTGGATAATGATTTTGAGCTTAGCCTCTCCCACTGCTAGTCTGCGTAAGCCTGCCCTTCTGTCTAAATCCCGACTGCCTGGATCCACCTGATGATTTGAAGGTTCTATTCTGGCACTTACTGAAGCTCCTGTCAGAACTACCCTGACTCTCATTAGGCCTTTTTCCTCTAGACCCTTGCCCAATCTCAGCTTATTTCTCCATCATCAGCTACTCAATTTTAATTGAAGCAGCTCTCATCTTAGTAAAAATACCCATATCTGACCGTGCCAATCTTATTCTGATCTCTATATAAAGTCCATTTTCAAACCTCCTACTCTTTTCTTCTTCTGTAAGGATCAGAGTAGTAGCATAAGCCATCAATTCGTTAAATCGGACCTCATAATCAGCCATTGACATCCTGCCTTGCCTCAATTCTAAGAACTCCTGCATCTTCATATCCAAATAAATCTTAGGCATGTAATTGTATCTGAAGACTCTTAGAAAGTCTTCCCACTTCAACTGGCAAGGCTTGGTGGTACTGCCGAGAACATTCTTCCACCACTGATAAGTTGGGCCCTACAATAAAGATACTACGTAATCGAACCTCTCATCAAGCTCGCAATCCATCTTATCGAATACTCTTTCGGTCCTCTCTAGCCATCCTTTAGCCTCAGCAGGGTCTGTGTTGCCATAGAAGTCCACAGTGCCCTACTTGCGCAACCTATCATACCTGCTCTCCCATCTCTCAGGAACTCTAAGAGGCATCTCCTCAAATCTAGGCACCGAGGACTCCCTATTGGCTCCTACTGATTCTTGATCAGCCGGTTGATTAACTTGATCACCTAGAGTGGATGACCTATAGCAAACAATAATTTCAATCATTTTTTGCATTTTTCATAACATTTCATGCTTAGCATTCCTACAAGTCCCAACAAATGCCAGCCATTCTCTGATACTACCTCATGTAGCACCCCCTTACCCCAAGATACGTATTGGGACACCCGAAGGTCATTTCAATACATATACTACAATAAAGGCGAGCTATGTTCGATCACTACACTCACTTCAATTGGCATCGTGTCATTTATCACTTCTAAAGCATCAATAGAAAATCACAATATTTTTAAATCCAACTTTTTCCTCATTTTATTTCTCAAATCAAAAGTCTACATTGTGTCTTTCAACCTTTTCTACACGTACATTCACAAAACTTAGTACAAAAGTATTACATTAAAGAGGAAAATATATCAAATCTAACTAAGCCATCCAAAATCCCAGCTGACCGATCTTTGAGCCATGATTTCTCTTGTTAAAACACAATCCACATGTTGGGCCCGGGTCCCGAATCCCTATTCCCGAGGTGGCTACTTGGGCTGCGCCAACCACGAGCTCCCTAAACATTCGGGCCCGATCCCAACATCCATGCATAATTCGATTCACACATGCATTTTCGTACACATTATAACGTACACACAATCATTCTAACTATGAATTAAATACCCCATAAACCAAGGGGCTTCATGCCATTACAATCCGAAGAATTTAAACAAGCATTCTCAAAATAGCGTAATACAGAATAAAGTTTAAATCCAAAATACAAGATTATGATCCATGATGATATGCTCGGAGGGCCAACCAAAATACTAACTTAATACAAAGCTCCTAACTATCTTGGAGTTTTCGATGCCTTGTAAGATCAACGATCGCCTCGTTCTGCACCTGAGGAGTGGGAGATAATAGGGTGAGTTGCGAAGCTCAATGGCATATACATTTATAGCCATTGGCAATGAGCCACACATTCAAGAATATATATGTATACATAAGCATAAACAAGTCAACACTTATCAATTTACAATCATCACAATAATATGTCATGCGATTTCACAATATATCAACTCATCACGGATCATGCCCAACAAATCAATAATGAATGCACACAAATGGCTCGAGAGTTCTGTGGAACAAAACAGATAAACCAAAGTTTATACCGTGAACGAAACGAGTCTGATTTCTCAAGGATCTCGTGGCCTTAAGCAGGCAGCCGGGAGAAGGCTATACGTCGACGTGCACGTGACTAATGAAACGTTCCTCCCTCGCCCAAACAAAGCACATATTCAATCGATTCATGCTCAAACATTTTATCAAAGCTTTCATATTTTCATGATCATCATGCTTCTTTTTCATTCATACAAAAGTGCCATAATGCTTTCTAAGGCAGTACATAATCTCAATCACAATGCAATGGTAACAATTCAAACCACACATGCATATAAGCAAGCAAGGCATTTTGCCCATACACACAACGACCATAAATATAGTACCCACCTAATATCGCTTGAGAATTCAACTCACGGTTGTCCTTCCTCTTGCGATTGGATCAGGTCAGCTTGGTTTCCTATAACAAACCAAGTTTTCATTCAAACAATATTCAAAGGAAAATATTCAATAAGCTTTGTAAATCAAAA
Source organism: Erythroxylum brevipes (assembly GCA_027479065.1). Taxonomy (NCBI): domain Eukaryota; kingdom Viridiplantae; phylum Streptophyta; class Magnoliopsida; order Malpighiales; family Erythroxylaceae; genus Erythroxylum; species Erythroxylum brevipes. The sequence continues at coordinate 20,594,536 of JANIHY010000005.1, read as the reverse complement.
TTGCTAACACTAAAGATCCATACTCGACTTCCATCTAAATTTCCGATCCTTAGAGACTAACTCCTAACTTCCACCTTTCACAAAACTCGTAGCCCTATGGCTCTAGTTCACAACGAATCCGAAATCACCTCAATAGGACATCAATAGCCAAAGATATGTCCAAAATACCAAAATTCATCTTTGCTGGAAACAGGGGGCTCGCCGCGATGAAGGCCACGCTCGTCGGGACGAACGGCCCGTGCTCGTTGCGATGAAGGCCACACTCGTCGCGACGAACACAAATTCCCAGCACGTCGCGACGAACACAAATTCCGACGTCCAGGTCTGGAGAACATCTCCGAACCTTATTTTTCCAGCATTTTCCCACTTCAATCCTTCCCTTAAACACATGCAACACATCTAAACCTTGATTCAAGTCCCATACTACATTGCTAACCCATTAACACCTTAAAAATAGTCATAAAATTAACAACCCAAGAAATCTATCCATTTTTCCCTTAAACCCTAAACCACCGATTCTAACACATTAAAATCTATTCTAGGGTATAATCCAACCGAAACAAGATTAAAAGAAGCTAAACTTACCAGGAAACGTCTGAAATCTGTCGACAACTCCAAGGATTACAAAGCCCTCTTTTCTTCTCCTTCTTCCTCACCCACGAAAACTCTCTCCCTCTTCTTCTCTTCACTTTTCTTTTTCCTTCTTTCTTCCTAAGTCTTTCTCTTAAATCTAAATGAATGGACAATGACCAAAATACCCTCCTATGCCAAGCCTTAACTTATCCAACTCAAGTATTCTTCCCACAGTTCCCTCAAACATTTTTACCCTAAAATTCTCATTTAAACCACATAATACTCACTTAGTCTAATTTATCCACTAATACTTTTAGTTTAATCAAATTAAGCCATAGTCACACAATTAGGACAATTCATGCTTAACGACATCAATTAAAAAAATTCGGGGCCCAACATTTCTCCCCCTCTTAAAAGAAATTTTGTCCTCAAAATTATTACCTGAGTCATCGAAGAGATACGGATACTTCTCTTTCATGGTTTCCAAGGGCTCCCATATAGCCTCTTCCACCGAATAGTTCCTCCACAGGACTTTGACTAGGTGAACTGTCTTGTTCCTGAGGACCTTCTCCTTGGTGTCCAAAATCTCTACTAGAATTTTCTCATAACTCAGATCATCCCGCAACTGAACCTCACTAGTTTGAATGATATGAGAAGGATCCGACCTATATCTCCTTAGCATGGAAACATGGAAGACATCATGAATCTGAGACAATTCCGGAGGTAACTGCAACCTGTAGGCGAGTGGTCCAATCCTCTCAAGGATTTCATAAGGACCCACATACCTCGGACTCAACTTGCCCTTCTTGCCAAACCTCATAGCTCCTTTCCAAGGAGACGTCTTAAGGAATACTTTTTCACCAACTTCAAACTCCATCTCCTTTCGGTGTGCATCAATGTAGCTCTTCATCCTATCCTGTGCTGCCTTAAGTCGCTGCTTAACCAGATTGACTTTCTCAACTGTCGTCTGAATCAATTCTGGTCCTACCAGTTTCCTCTCTCCTTCTTCATCCCAACAGATCGGAGTTCTACATCTCCTCCCATACAATGCCTCATATGAGCCATCTGAATGCTCGAATGATACGAATTGTTGTAAGCAAATTCGACCAATGGCAAATGCTCATCCCAAGCTCCTTTGAAATCCATTACACATGCCTTGAGCATTCCCTCAAGTGTCCGAATGGTCCTCTCAGATTGACTATCTGTCTGAGGGTGAAAAGTCGTGCTAAAATTCAACTTAGTTTCTAAAGCTTCCTGCAAACTTCCCCAAAACCTCGAAGTAAACCGAGGGTCCCTGTCTGAAGCTATGGAATCTGGAATTCCATGCAATCTCACTATCTCATCAATGTACTTCTTTGCTAGTACATGCAAAGAATCAGTTTGCTTAATCGCTAGAAAGTGAGCTGACTTCGTCAACCGATCCACAACAACCCATATGGCATCATGCTTCCTACTAGTCCTGGGCAATCCCATCAGAAAATCCATGGTCACCCTCTGCCACTTCCATTCCGGAATGGGCAATGGCCTTAACTTGCCTGAAGGTGCCTGGTGCTCAGCCTTGACTTGCTGACACACTAAGCATCTACTAACATACTCTGCAACATTCCTTTTCATGCCCTTCCACTAAAAATGCTCTCTTAAATCCCTGTACATCCTGGTGCTACCTGGGTGCATGACATAAGGCGCATTGTGTGCCTCATCCATAATCTCAACCTTTATCTCCTTGACATCTGGGATACAAAGCCTATTTCCCACTGTCATAAGTCCATCATCCCTCACTACTACTTTAGAAATCCTACCGCTCTGAATTTCATCCCGGAGTTTGCCCAAATCTGCATCTTGTGCCTGCAACTCCCTAACCTTCTCCCTGAGTATCGGTCTCACTCGGAAGTTAGCTAGAAGACAGCTTACCTTAAGCTTGACCATCTCTTCAAACAAAGGCAAGTAAAATGTCTGAACATAGGCAATAGAAGACTTCCTACTCAAAGCATCTGCCACTACATTGGCCTTGCCTGGATGATATTCAATCAGCAAGTCATATCCTTAAGCAACTCGATCCACCTTCGCTGTCTCAAATTCAGTTCCTTCTGGCTTAACAAGTACTTGAGACTTTTATGATAAAGATCCTTGTCTAAACTCCATATAGATAATGCCTCCAAATTTTCAAGGCAAAGATCACAGCCGCCAACTCCAAATCATGTGTCGGATAATTCAACTCATATGACTTCAGTTGCCTTGAAGCATAAGCTATCACCCTATCTCCCTGCATCAATAAACAACCAAGACCCTTCCTCGAAGCATCACTATACACGGTATAGCCCTCATCTCCATAAGGCATAATCAAAATCGGAGCACTTGTCAATCTGTGCTTGAGCTCCTCAAAGCTCTTCTGGCATTCATCACTCCAGATAAATTTCTGATTCTTCCTAAATAACTTTTTCATTGGAGCAGATATCATGGAGAACCCCTCCACAAACCTCCTGTAGTAACCTGCCAAAGCCAGAAAACTCCTCACCTCTGCTACATTCTTCGGTGCTTCCCAATTCACCACAGCTTCTATTTTCTTTGGATCCACATGCACTCCTTGTTCTGAGATCACATGTCCAAGAAATGCAACTTCCCTCAGCCAAAATTCGCATTTATCGAATTTGGCATACAACTCGTTTCTCCTCAATGTCTCCAAAGCAATCCTCAAATGCTCTTCATGCTCCTCATCACCCTTGGAATAAACCAATATATCATCAATGAAGACAATGATAAATTGATCCAAGAAAGGCTTAAAGACCCGATTCATCAAATCCATAAAAGCTGCAGGGGCATTTGTCAATCCAAAAGGCATAACCAAAAACTCAAAATGTCCATACCGTGTCCTGAAAGCGGTCTTTGACACATCCGACTCCTTTATCCTCAACTGATGATAACCCAATCTCAAGTCTATCTTGGAGAAGACTTTTGCCCCTTGCAATTGATCAAACAGATCATCAATGCGTGGGAGCGAATACCTGTTTTTCACAGTGACCTGATTAAGCTTCCGGTAGTCTACACACATCCTCAACGATCTATCTTTCTTCTTCACAAAAAGGACCGGAGCTCTCCAAGGTGAAGAGCTCGGCCTTATGTGCCCTTTCTCCATCAACTCCTCCAACTGCTCCTTAAGCTCCTTCAATTCTGCCGGAGCCATCCAGTATGGCGGAATTGAAATCGGCGCTGTACCTAAAAGAAGTTCAATGAGAAACTCAATTTTCCTAGGTGGTGGTAGTCTTGGAAATTCCTCGGGAAAGACATCTGAGAATTCCCTGACTACTAGAATATCCTCAAGCTTCCCTCTATTTGCCCTTGTGTCTACCACATAGGCCAAAAATGCCTCACATCCCTTCCTCATCATCTTCTCTGATGTCAAAGCTGAAACAACTCTGGGCGGACTTGCTTTCCTGTCCCCAGTAAACACCACTCTTCTGCCATCATTCAATTCAAATTCCACTGTCTTCTGCTTACAATCCAGCCGGGCATTATACTTCTCTAACGAGTCCATACCCAAAATCACATCCAACCCTCCCATTTTCAGTGGCATTAAATCCATCACTAGAAGTTCCCCACCAACATATATCTCACAGTCCCTATACACTTGACTGATAATAATATATTGGTCGATTGGAGTACTCACCATCAGCGGAGTATCCAATGGGCTCAAATTGCTACCACACACAGTTCTACTCGAAGAAACAAACGAATGAGTAGAACCCGGATCAATCAAAGCAATCACATCATCATAAAAGAGTCTAATCATACCAGTGACAACATCTGGAGCGATCTCTGCATCCTCCTAAGTCATTGCAAACACCCTAGCCGGTGCCTACCCCCTGGGTCTACCTGGAAGACTCACCCTCTTGGCTGCATCCGAACTGCCCACTTTTGTTGCAGTCTTGTGTCCCACAGTCTCAGATCTCTTGGAAGCTTGCATCTGGCTTCTTTCTCGTCGTGGAGGCTGAGGGCACTCTCTAGCCAGGTGCCCCTTCTCCCCACAGTTGAAGCAAGCTCCTGTCAATATGTAGCAGTCTCCTCTATGGGGTCTCTCGCAGTGCTCACACTTCGGAATAAATGACCCATTCCCATCTCCCCTTCTACTGCAGCCCACCGTTGAGGCTTGGTGAGAAACAGTAGAAGTCTTCATAGGTCGAGATCGCATTGCACCGCTGCTCATCTCCTCAGACTGCACAGGGAAGGTTCTGGCACTTCTCTCAGGCATAGAAGTACCACCTCCCCTCCTGATGTTCTCAATCTTCTCAACCCTCAAAGCTCCCTCAACCAACTGCTGAAAGTCGCAAAAGTTCTGCACTATCACTTTCTCTCTGATGGCCAAGTGTAGACCCAACTCAAACCGGAGACACTTAGCTGCCTCACTCAACATCAACTTTGAAGCATACCTCGCCAACTGAGTGAACCGACGCTCATACTCACTAACCGTCATCTCCCTCTGGGTGAGACTGAGGAACTCCCTCTGCTTCTACTAAATGTATACCTCAGACAGATATTTCTTCCTGTAAGCAGCAAGGAAGTCCTGCCATGCCAACCCTATAGGTCTCATCTGACTCCCTAGCACAGTCTCCCACCAATGTAGAGCATCCCCCTGAAGCAAACTTGCTCCTAACCCATAGGTCTCATCTGACCCATAGCTTGAACAAATGCCTAGAACAACGTCGGATCTAGCAGAGGCACTTGCTCCTGCATAACCGGCAACTCTTGTGCCTGCGATGGCATGGGCTCACTACGTAGCCCTATAGAAGCCTCAGTATGTCCTGGGGCTACCGACTCATCAGTCCTCTCCTCTCTAGTCGGAGAGTCAGGTGCAATAGATCCTTGCAGAACTCCTCGTGTCCTTCTACGAGGTGGCA
>JANIHY010000005.1:20335722-20346588 GCA_027479065.1 Erythroxylum brevipes | reverse complement strand
AATGCAGCTTATTAGTTTAAATATTTTTTTTAATCTGAAAAGATGATATGAAAAATAAAATAATAATATATTTTAATAATATGGTTAGAATAAATATTTTAAATTTAGTTAAATTTTTTAAAAAGTTAACTTTTATGTGGAAAAAATAAAAAAATAAAAAATAATGTTAGTACCCAAAGAATCATTCTCCCTTTTATATCACCTTGTGAGCTGTGAGTCATTATTAACTTTTTTTTTTTTTTCAAAATTAAAAAAATTTATATTGATTTTGATTATCTAATACAATCACTCTAAATCTCTAATATAAATAAACTTAGTTATCTAAATTATTCTGTAACCTTAAGAAGTCCAAAGCACGGCGCCGAAAGGCCGAAACTAGTAAACATGTGTTCTCATAATTTCACAACTTGCCAAACAAACACTTTTATGGATTTCCTATCAACGCTCCTCCTTCTCGTCTCCTCTATATCAGTACGTAATCCCTTCGCGCCTTCATCATCATCATCTTCTTATTATGTTCTAGAGGTCCTTTTTATTGGTTAATTACTCGTATGCTTTTTTCTGTTTCGCAATTTGTTTAATGGAGCTTTAACGGCTTTCCGCTTTTCCATTCCGGCCTCGTTTTTCTTCGATGTGCTTTTATTTCGAGATTTTTTACTTGAGCGATTGAACCCTTACTGTTTGGTTGCTTCGAAAGGGTTCAGGTAAAGTTGCTTGTTTCTTGAGAAAATGCAGGAGTTTTAACATAATTCGTACTACCTTCTTTTTTTTTTTTTTTGCGAAATTTCTTCTCTGATATGCCAAATATGTACTGATTTTCTTTTTGTGGTTCGTTATTCTTTATCAACTTTTGAACATTTTTAATATATTAACGTGTTTTTGATCTTCTTTCATCTTTCACTTAAATGGCTGTCCAATATATTGGTTTGTTTCTTGACGTTTTTTGTGCGGGGAATACGGAATATATTCTTTGAGATGCCTCTATGTTCCTTCCTCAAGACAAATTGTTAATCGATTGTTCTTTTAATTTTATTTTTGGGTTGCAGATGCCTGTCTTTAATTAGTTTTGTGTGAACTCTTTTGAAGCCAACTGTGTAGTAATGATGGCTATCCTGATTTTGGATGGTTTCAGGTACTCCATTACGTTGTTTCGTGAACTGGAATGGGGTTTGTTGACAATTCACAGCACCCAGAGTCTACAAGGGTAGCATTTTCGAGCAATAGTGGTCATTCTGATGGACAGTTTTGGGGGAGGCAAACGGAAAGTGGTCATTGTGCTTCTCATCCTGGGCGCCCGAAGTATAAGCGGCGGAAAGTTTCTGTTATTAGGGATTTTCCCAAGGGGTTTAAGCGAAATACCACTCCCATTTCAGCGATGATTGACAATGTTCATGAGGGTGCAGATAAAAACTCATTTGGTCAATCCAGCACTTCTAATGGGGTACTGGATAACTGTCATAGGCCTTGTGGAGTAAGTCAGGAGGATGAATCGGTGGGAATGTCCCATGGGTTGAATTCTAAGCCTCTGCTCATGGAACTGAATCTTGCAAGACCTAAGGCAGAAGGACGAACAAACTTGTTGCATCAGTTGAACAAAAATGAATTAGTGCATGTGCATGCAGCAGGGATGCAGCGATCAGAGGCTTTGGAAGGCTTGGACAGTGTATCAGCTGCTGACCCCGTAAAAGTTTCAGAATATGAAAAGCTTCATATGTCAAAGGATTTGAATAAAGTTACCTCTCCTACAGGAGAAATTCTCCAACGTAAATATCCTCCTCGCAGAAGCATTTATGCTCTCAGAGACTTCCCAAAATTTTGTGGTAGAAAAGCTCCATGTATTATGACTCAAACTTGTGCAAAAATGCTTGAATCTGTGCAGGAAAAGAATATCGATCACAAGATACTGAAGGAGGATGTGAAACAAATAGGTGACAATTTTCAAAATGCGGATGTTGATAGAGGAATTTTGAAAGAGGATGTTTCTCAACTGAATGTGCACCAACTTGAAGCTGCGCCTGAAGTATCTGTGCCTACACAGACAAGGACTCAGGATGACTCGAGAGCTGCTTGCGGGAGTGAGGTTAAGGAGGATCAAGAGAATCGACTACAAAGATGGATCAAATATAATGCGGAAAGCAATCAAAATCATTATGATCTGAAATCTGACGTGGACATAGGAGATTTGGGGGCGAAATTAATGAATGACTTTGCACATCCCATGGATAAAGACATTGTTGAGGGTAAATTTCAAGAAAATTCTTCAGAGAATGCATTGCTAGTGTTGCATATGGATGCTGAAGAACGGAGCACCAATTCTCCCCAGGGAAGCATTCAAAACTGTCAGGGGATAATGTCCCAGGTACTTCCCCAGTGTGGTGATAGGTTAATGGGAGGCTTCAAAGACCATCTGAAAAAAGACTTGACAGATTCTGCAGAGGACCTTGAGACACAGTTTTCTAATTCTTCTGCTTGTCAAAATCAAAAGGTTGGGAAAGAATTTAATGACTTTGCGTTTGCAATGAACAGGGAAGTTGTGCAAGGTCTTATGGCTGAAAGAAGTTGTCCTTGGCAACAAGGGAAGAGGACTGATAAATCTTCTAACTTGACTGGAATAGGAGAAAGGGGAGGTAACAAAGATACCTTATTATTGCTTGAACAACCAAAAGCTACTTTGGAAGCAAAGAAGAAGGAAATAAAGAACTTGGAAGGAGTGTGTATAAAAAAGAAATCATCTTCTAAGGGAGAGGCTTCTGAATGCACGGGCCAGATTGTACAGGGTAATGACAATAAACTTGAGAAAGAAGACAATTGTTATGATTATAGACTAGTTAGGAGAAGACAAAATTTACATGTGAGCCTTCCTCCACACTGTACCACTGCTTCAAAGGGTAGAGATGATGATAGCAATGGAGCAGTTAGTAGAAGCAAAGTGAGGGAAACTTTACGATTATTCCAAGCTATCTGCAGGAAGCTTTTGCAGGAAGAAGAATCAAAGGTGAAGGAACATGGGAATGCTCGTAGGAGAGTTGATCTCCAAGCAGCCAAGATCCTCAAGGACAAAGGAAAATATGTTAACACTGGCAAACAAATAATTGGACCTGTCCCTGGAGTTGAAGTTGGTGATGAATTTCAATATAGGATTGAGCTTAACATTATAGGTCTTCATCGTCAAATTCAGGGTGGTATAGACTATGTGAAGCAAAATGGAACAATTATTGCCACTAGTATTGTGGCATCTGGAGGGTATGATGATGAAACAGATGAATCAGATGTTTTGACGTATATGGGTCAAGGAGGGAACATGAGTGGTGGAGGAAAGGATCCTGAAGATCAAAAGCTCGAAAGAGGAAATCTTGCTTTGAAGAATAGTAAGGATGCAAAGAATCCTGTTAGGGTGATCCGTGGGGATTCAAAGATGCCTGATTCTTCGGATTCAAGAGGTAGAACATATATCTATGATGGATTATATTTGGTGGAGAAGGTCTGGCAAACTATGGGACCACATGAAAAACTGGTGTTTAAGTTCAAGCTGGTACGAATTCCAGGTCAGCCAGAGCTTGCTTGGAAGATAGTGAAGAAATCCAAGAACATTAAGGTACGAGAAGGACTTTGTGTAGATGATATCTCACAAGGGGAAGAGAAGATTGCAATTTGTGCTGTGAATAACATAGATGCTGAAAAACCTCCTCCTTTTAAGTATCTGAGCAGAATGATATATCCCAATTGGTGCCATCCAGTCACACCCAAGGGTTGTAGTTGCACTCGAGGATGCTCTGAATCCAGTAACTGTTCTTGTATGGAAAAAAATGGTGGAGAGATCCCTTATAACCATAATGGTGCTATAGTTGAAGCAAAGCCTCTGGTCTATGAATGTGGTCCTTCTTGTAAATGTCCTTCTTCTTGCTACAATAGAGTTAGCCAGCATGGAATTAAATTTCAGCTTGAAATCTTCAAAACTGAATCAAGAGGATGGGGTGTAAGATCTTTAAATTCAATCCCTTCTGGAAGTTTCATCTGTGAGTACATTGGTGAACTCCTGGAAGAGAAGGAAGCAGAGAGAAGAACGGGTAATGATGAGTATTTGTTCGATATTGGAAACAACTACAATGACAAATCTCTTTGGAGCGGGCTTTCTATTCCCTTGCTTGATGTGCAGGCAAGCTCTCATGAAGTTCAAAAGGATGGGAGCTTCACCATTGATGCGGCAGAGTATGGGAATGTGGGGAGATTCATCAATCATAGTTGTTCTCCAAATCTTTATGCTCAAAATGTTCTCTACGATCATGATGACAAGAGAATGCCCCACATAATGCTTTTTGCTGCTGAGAACATTCCTCCACTTCAAGAGCTGACATACCACTACAATTATATGATTGATCAGGTCTTTGATTCTGATGGAAATATAAAAAAGAAGTACTGTTATTGTGGCTCTTCGGAGTGTAGTGGGAGGATGTATTGATGCAGATTTGTAAAGAATTTGAATCTGAAAGCAGCGACTGTATTTGGACGTAAGCCTGCAAGTTGCCTTTTGTATATGCATGATTGTGTGTTAAAGCACCTCGTTACAGTCATGACCTTGTGGGTTGACCATTATTTTACTGGCTTATTCATCCTTTTTTCCTTTATAATTTTTGTTCTTTGGAATAGATCTTTTCGCCTCCTGTCATGTGGCCAAATGTTTCTACATGCACGACATGTCAAAACAATTTGAAGTTTTAGCTTGTGTAGGTCTGAGGAACTTGAATTCTCGCACGCTTTAGTTGGTATACTATAAAACTATCGTTTTCTTTGCGTTTTCCCATGTCACACATATTTTAGATGTATGTTCTGTTGTTATTGATTGATAGTTAGCTTTTATTCCTATTTTAGGACGCCTGAACATTTCCATGGATTGTGTCATTTTTGCCCTTGGATAGAAGACCTTTCCCTGTCCCTATTTCCTCAAGATTGCTATCGATCAAGGCTAAGATTTTACCTTTGATCAATATGTGAACAAGTTTGGACGCAATCTTTCGACTACAGTTAGAATGTGTGGTTATTGAACAATCTTCATGTTTATACATCTATCTCATAATTTTTTTTCTTCGATTGCCTTCATGGTTCCTTATATTATGTTATTTATTTGTATGTTGATCACTAAGTAACACATTAATTTACATTTGCATTATTTATTTGACGCCCTAGCACAAAGCTACATTGAGTTGGCGCAACCAGTTCATCTAGATGAAGTTTGAGGCGGCTCACTATGAGCTTGGTAATGGCTTTGTAAATCACGGAACAAAGTACTATGGGCCTAAATTGAGTTATCGATGTGGGCTTGGGAAACTTAGAGATGAGTGCCATAATGGTACGATTTAGTGTTCCAAGCTTCATGTCGAAAAAATTTCTGTATAAACAAAGTCAAGGACGGATCGAAGTGGGCCACTGAGATTGATAAAAAAGGGCAACAAATTCGTCCACTCTGAGCGCCTTGTTCGGAGCCACAGCGAAGAAAGCAATCTTGATTTCCTCTGAGCCGAGAGGATGTTGCAAGTTTGTAATAGCCTGGGGTGAGAATTGGGGGAACTTGTCACGAAGTTGGGAAATCCTAAGGGTCAGACTGTCTTGCTTCTAAAGATGTGCAAGAAAGGTCTGAACAATTCGTAAAATGCTCGTCGTGTCAAATCTCATGATGCCCTGCTCATCTTTGAGGGTGATGGTCTGAGATTTTCGCTGGCGGTTCGTAGTAATAGTTTGATAATACTTCGTATTCTGATCTCGTTGACTTATCCATTGACATTTTGAGCGTTGATGCCAGTAAAGTTCCTTCTAATAGAGAACCTATTCTAGCTCTATTCTGAGGTGCTCCTGGAGGTCTTGAAGGGAATGTGAGTCTTAGGTTTCCAGAGTTGTTTGGATGCCTTACAGATGAGCCAGAAGTCTCTTCTTCCAATGAAAGATATTCCCAAAGGTGCTAGAGTTCCATTCCTGTAAGGAATGTGAGAGATTGTATAAGGTGCCACTAATATCATTGGTGCTTGGCTGCCACGATTGTTTTATGATTTGGTCAAACTCGTCATGTGTCAACCAAGCTGTTTGAAATCGGAAAGGTTTCGAGATGCATTGTAACTTGCTATTGTTGTGAAGGTTCACCAGAAGCGGTCTATGATCAGATTTGAGGAAAAGGAGATGCTGAACCGAAGTGTGTTGGAAGGTGGAATGCCAGGAGGTTGAACAAAGAACTCGGTCTAGCCTAGCTAGAATTTGTCCTCTTTTCAAGGTGAATTTGGGCCCAGAATAGCCTAGGTCATGAAGGTGACAATAATGCACACAACCCCGGAAGTGATTGTTGACTATTGGAAGAAGCCTAGAGTCCCCTCTCTTGTTGGTACTGTCTAGTTTAGCATTGAAATCGCTCCCCATGATCTAAGATTTAGTAGTTATTCTAGCAAGCTTTCGGAGATAATCCCGCAAAAAGTGCTGCATAGAATGATTTGGGCTAGCATAAATAGCTATAAAGTCGAAATTATACGGTCCTTAATCGATATTAGTATGGACGAATTGTCAGTGAGCTAATAGAATCCGGACCATTATATTACCGTTCCACAATAACCAAATACATCTGGAGAACCCTGAAGTCTCTACTCTGAAGGAATGTTCAAAGCCCAAGCTCCGAATAACCCTCCTTGCTCGATCACCACTGATTCGCGATTCAACGAGTACTATAAGAATTGGATTATGAATCCTAAGATAATTTTTCAAGATTGGTTTGAAGGTTTTACCTCCAGCCCCTTAGCAGTTTCAAATAAATATGGACATGAATGATAGCCGAAATTGAAGTAAACACTATGATTCATGGATGTTTATTGGGGGAATAGCCATTGCCCTCATGGGGTTAGACGTGTAGTTCATCCATATATCTGCAGGTTGCGAGTCTAGAACAATAAGGGGCTCACTCTCTGGATTCATTTTAGCGTCTGCTTCTGTGGGACGACCAGGAGGCATTAAATCTGGAGAAAAGGACGAAGGCAAGGGTATGGTCCTACCGACATCTTGGGTTAATGTTCCAGCTGCATGGCAGCTCACTTCCTCTTGCATGGCATCCGTTAAGGTGGGATCATTAATAATCGCGATATGAGAGGGGATAGATATCGCTATGTGATTGGTGGAGGAAGACTGAGGTGGTTGCAACGTCTTCGTCTTCGATGTGGAAGCTGGGGGAACGTCTGCTGTTGCCACAGACGATGACGTCCCATGAGTGTTTACTTGTTGGTTTGTCCTGGACATCGACGTCACGAGAGTTGGGTCGAAATTGTGGGCTGGTGCTTGGGCTCAGTTGGAGCTTGGACTAGACGTGGCCTACAGAGGCATTTTAGCCTTGGACTCTGATGATCCGAGTCCACAGACGGCCCTTCCTGCAGCTCCCTTAAAAGTTGATCGCAGCTATAGCTTCGGCGCCTGGCGTCGTGAAGTGGACGGATGAAGGGACGTTGCCGCGCCTTGGATGTTGGCTCTCGTGGGCTGCAGGTGTTTGTTATTTTGTTCCTGCGGCGTCATCTCTGTCAATACGTTGAACCTCGAGCCCCTCAACGCCTCGTGGGTAACTAGGGTCCGTCTGGTCTGGGAGTGAGGAAGGCACCACCTGCGCGTAGGCGAGCGGTTCCCTTAACGCACTTTGTTCTGGTCGAGTTGTGGGAAAGTTGTTAGATTCATGTCCTACCAGACCGCATGTGAGGCAAATGGGAGGTAAGCCTCCATATGCAACTTTTATTATTTCTTCGTTCAGCTCTACGAGGGGTCGAAGGGGAGGGCTAATGTCAATATCGATGACGATCCTTACGAACTTCCCTCGTTGGGAGTTTTGGGTGTTTTCATCGATTTTAAATGTTCGGCCAATAAGATTCCCTAATACTGTGAGAATTGCATGATGATACCGAGCTATTGAGAGTTTAGGAAACCGGACCCAGGCGACAACATCTGATACTGTGTCGGTCGAGGGGCGGAAAGCTAGGGTTCAGGGCTGTACTGACAAAACATGGCCGACAAAAATCTAGAGACCTTGGGTAAGCAATATAAGGTAATCATCGACTTCAATGAAGTTAATAAGATAAAACTCATTTTCCAGATCCACTATTTTCACAGGGCCTTGGAGATTCCACATAGATCTAATGCAGTTGGGAAGTAGATTGAATCCCAGTTTTCTACCTAAGAGTTTGACCACGATTGTTTGAATCCCAGTTTTCTACCTAAGAGTTTGACCACGATTGTCTTCTCCCATTTCCTGTCAAGGTGTCCTCTAAGACTACTTGATAGTTCTAAGCCCATCCCAAATTTTCCTTGTACATGTTTAATGTCCCCTTCTTCAATTGCTGTTATTTCTTCTTCTGGCCATTCTAATTCGGTGTTCTACGTGGCATTCCCAATGACCGTGCTATAACTAGCATGGAACGTTGGTGGGTTAGGCGACAATGGAGGAGGGTCTTCCTCCCATTCTCGAATCCTCACTTCTTTGGCGACATGACCAGTATAAACATTGGAGGTGAGGTTATCGTTTGGATTTGTGGGATTGATTGGTTGAGTAGCGGTGTGATTTCTGTCGGAATGTTACTCATGATAGGCGCCTGACAGAACAAAGGAGCGATCAGCTCGCCCGATGGTGAAACATCCTCCAAGTGTTCAATGAAATCACTGAAAGAGTTCACTACAGTTGAAGGGGTCTAAGCTGATATGATAGCTATCTTTTGATGTGCAATGTTTCAGGTTATGAATGGTTGCTTGATGTTTCAAGTGGCATGACAAATGCTTGAACTACTATTGCTATTGTTACTAGTTTTGCTTCTTCTAAGGAAAAGGCTTATCTTCTAAGGAAAAGGCTCTATTTTTCATGAAGCCATAACTGGCAGCATTACGATGACTTTACCTGCAACTTTGATACTAATTTCTTAAATTAGAGCCAAGGCGAAAGTCTAATCAAGGAAGACGTTTCAGGAACCAAAATAACCAGACATATCTGGGTAACTCCAATGATACAGAATAAAGAAAAAGTCCAACTCCGGTATTGGAAGTTCAGGAGTTCATGATGCTTCTAGAAACAGGTTATAGCTTCTCCAAATGGACACGTTGTAGCAAAAAAGGATGGTGATAATCGACATGTACAGGATACCTACCAATCTCCGTACCCATCAGTAATCCTCCAAGACATACTGTGAAGATCAGCAAAATTCACAACTGCATAATTGTATTCTGACGTACATAGGAACTTTGAACTCGACCGTTTGAGAATCTTCTTTTGTATATAACTTCTCCTCAATCTTTGGATATGGAATAATTCGCCTTAGCCCTGGGGTAGGCAGGACCATAGCAATATATTCAAAACATCAATATCCTGGACTCTGCAGAAATATTGGTAGCTTTTGCATATTAGTTAGGTAAATATCATGGAAAGCAAGTGAACTATAGACAAATTGTATATGCTTGTATCAGCGTGTTTAAAGCAGACCTTTAGGAAAGCAAGCTCACCAGAATTCAGAGGATGGCTTTCTTGAGCAGATTTCACTTTGCTGGCATCATCAGACACGAATTTGCTTCCCTCTCCTTTTCTTTTTATTCCTGTTGAGCTTAAAGCGCCCTCAACTATGCATGTGAGAACAAACACACGTCATGCATATGAACAGGAAAAATAAACCACTACTGGGTCCACGTTGGAAAACAATGTAAGCCCAATTAAGATAATTTCACTAGTGCCGGAAAACAAAGTCAACCAACATGCTATGCCTTTAACACAGAAATGATGCTCCTTTACATCATAAAATCAGCAACTGCATACTTAACATCCCTTCTTTGACCAATCAAATATACAGCATCACAACTCATACCTTGCCATTCCCACACCACTTTTGATTCACCTTTTACTAGCTTAGGATACTGATCTATTCGAGAATCTTCCTGTACCAAGTTCTCAACCTGCAAGATAGCAGCAACCAAAATATTGAAATTAACTCAACTTCATAAGATATATGGTACAGCTTTCATAAACATAGAATGCACTGAGGAAGGAAGTTCAAAAGGAATTAGATGTTGGGTCCAAGTCTTTTTCACCGCATGGAATAATAGTAGGTACTGATGCAATAAAATTAAGGCCACTTTATGGAATTGGATTTTCTTTATTAAAAGAGAAATACATACCACCTCAATCAACCTGTAAGGGCTGCAACCTCATGAAATAGTCAAACACAAACTCAAATGATGAAATTAGCAAAAGTGTAGAGAATCCCGTAATAATAGATAGTCCCTTAATTAAGGGATTATCCTTATAGATTATCCTTAGCTGTAATATCTATAGTTATATTAGGGATATTTCCAAATAAGGAGTATTCCTAATTAGGAAGACTCCCATAATTATGTACCCTATTTCCATATAAGAACTGCAGCATATGTAAATCTCAACTTCTGAATATATAGAGAAGCTTTTACAAAAAGTACTGTGTATTCTCTTAACAACTTCAATAAAATAGAGCTTGTAAAGGTTACAAAATTAATTGACTTATTTCGTTTAGCCAAGGCAATCCACAAGATATTCATAAGATAAAATTCTAGGCCTCTTACCATCTTTCTTCTTTTCAATGCATAGACCTTCAATCTTAACCCACAAAGAGTAGTCCCAGATCAAAATTCTTCATAATGGAAGTGAAAATAATGTTAATAATGGAAGTGAATATAATGTTATTGGGTTTTTCATTGCAGATAATATGAACCTATGTTCAAAGGAAGGTAAAAAAAAACGTCATATTTTTTTTCTCTAGTTAAGTTCCTAATAAAGGATTAAATCCATAAGGATATGTTATGTTGTCATATACCCATTAGGATAAGGATTTGTTATGATTCCTA
>JANIHY010000005.1:20177414-20188913 GCA_027479065.1 Erythroxylum brevipes | reverse complement strand
TGCTCTAATAAGATCCAATATCTCATATTAAACTTTATTTACTAAATAATTTATATTTAATAATAAAATTTTTCAAATTTTATAATCAAGTCTAACTTGATTAAAATATCTTTTCTTTCCTTAACCCATTCTTTATATGACCCATTAGGTTTCCAATATGTCAGCAGTAGACACAAATTATAATCATAAATCATATTTAAGATCAGTAAATTAACTTCTTTAATTTATCTTTAATTTTTTAATTAAACAATTTATATCCATAGATCAAGATTGACATTTATAACATATCTTGACCAACCAAATATTTAGGAATGTCAAAGTAATTTTCACTAACCTTTTTATGCATGATTTTTTCATATAATTCAATCATTTCATTCATATAATATTTTGATTAGACATAAATTATAGAGTTAACGTCTACTTTATTTGAGTATAATCATATTAATTCTTCCCCATTAGTTTTTAATTCAAATAATGACATTTATAAACTATTTACAAAATATCATTTAACCTTTGCAAAGGATTTCCTATATCAATATTAATCGAAGAAATGAAACATTCACCTAATTACTTTTGGGTGATGAATTCTTTCTTAATCATTCAACTACCTCCATATAGTTTATACTACATCCAATGACTATCGACTAAGTTATTTTTGATAGAATATGTCATAAGTAGTATCAAAACATAGTAATCCTATATAAGATGAACTTGGAGATCTCAAAAGGAACACTTATATAATCATTACAATGAAATTTTCCACAGACATACAAGTAATGTTCCAAATAGATTCTCGTATAGGGTTAGTTCAATAAATTTGGTCTTTAACAAATACTTACATGTTTATTTAAGTATCTCCAAACTTTAGTTTATAAGATCAACTTTTTTTTTCATATGAAAAACATAACGTATTATGATCTTTTTACATTTTATTGTTGTCCAATCTTAATAGAACAATGACTAGGAACAATTTAGAGATAATACATAAATGCAATATAATTCTCATAATTATAATCTTATCGTAATTTTATTTGCAATGTATATTTATCTCATAGACTTTATCATATACATTTAAGTATGTATAAGATAAAGAATGACTTCAAATTATTTTTATCACTAGACTATAATTAGTTGATTAGTTGTAATAAATAAATCAACAATCTCCCATTTATAAGAAGCTAATCATTTAAGTATTTTATACCATATCGATCACGCCACTATTGGGATAATGGGTTAATGAGATAAGTCTACAAAATTCTTTATTGTCACGACCCAAATCTACAACGGGCACATGATAACCGCCGCATGCCCAGTCTAAGGATACTTACGGTACCTTTAACCTGACTATGCAAGGTTAATTGAATATCCTTTGAAAACATTTGGATAACACAACGACTATATTTTGAAAATCCCAAAACTCAATTAAAATACCTATAAATCAGTTTTAAACGCACTTCTATATTTACATTTAATACTCTACCACAACTTTCGAACTTTTAAGTCCACTCAAGAGCAATCTCAACAACAGTACAAAAGGTTCATACATAAAGTTATTTACAAACCACAAGACAGTCAAAGTTAATTTACTAAATCGTAAAGCAAATTAACATAATCAACTTAATAAAAAAACAGTTCATGAGCCACTATATAACAAAAATACAAAACAGAGACTACCCACGTACGGTAATGACTCGAAAATGTCAAAAAACCGCACGATCCACTCAGAGCTTCAAGCTCACCAAATTAACCTTTATGGTTGGAAAGTGAAGGGGGTGAGTACACTATGTACTTAGTGAGTAAGAAAAAAAATATCGCAAACAGAACTCGATACACACCAAGACGGTCTAGACAACCTAAAGATGGGGTTTTCATGTATCTAGCATACACATAACCACTTATGAAGTGAACATACATAACACAGAAGCACATAGGCTTAGCCTATGACTCAACATATACAAGTTAGGAACCACATAGGCCTAGTCTATTAATCACTCACTCAATGAGCATATGTTCCAATTCCAGTACACAAGAGCAAAAAAGCATCATGTATACAAATCAAATCTCGTTGGGAGGCCAAAATAGTTATGTGTGTCACCATTAGTCGGCGAAACTAGTGTGCACACCTATCAATTCCTAGTGTTGGCTCGACTTTCATCTGTGGTGAGTCTAGATTACAATCGACAAGAGCGTCATGACCTTAGGTGATGATATTGTCGGTGACCAGATCTCTAGGTGTGCAATCACCCACAAGTCCCGTAGAAAGGTGTCGATATGAGGACTCAACTTTTATGTACCAATGTTAAAGGTACGAGGGTCGCTTAATATGTTGTGCCTAACACATGAATGGCCAATCTTTACCTCAACAATCATAAAAATCATATACAAATATTAAGTACTAAAATCAAGTAAGGCACTATACCTTTATTTATCGATTCAACTCATAAAATGGAACCTTGACATGGCTCTAAGCCAAAAGCGAACACATACACGCATCATACTTGACTCGGTTATGCATATGAAATTTTCAAAACATTATTTCATACAATAGAAGTCGTCTTTTGTACTCCAAGTGCAAAGTTGTTCAAAAATGTAGTTTCAGAAAATAAAACATTGTCTTTTGCACTTCAAGTGCAAATTTGTTGAAAACAATATCATTTCTCAAAATACGTAATAAAAATATCAATTGCACTCTAAGTATAAAAAGTTATTCAAAACAATGCCGTTTATTAAGTACATAAGTATACTAGCACTTATTTGAGATTCAATTCTACTATGTATTACCTAGGTTCAAAATTTACATACAAGTCATCATGCATGTCTTGGGATGTCCTAATCCCATTTGAGAGATATGGTTTCCCCAACTCACCTCAAAAGAAGGTGCTCACTCCCTTGACTTGAATGATCCTCGGTACGAGCTCCTTGATCTACAAGTCCTGAGCCTTTATACATATAAATATACAATGTATTTGCTACTCAAACATGTATCTCATATTCATACACTACCATATAAGTGTATAAAACACAATATCACTATCTTTAAGCTATAGGATTTGGCCATTAGGCTTCTCACATGGTTACTTCCCTTATTATTCATATAAGTTTTCTTTTGCATTTTCCAATTTAATGCCTTTGATCCAATACTTACACATTTTAAAACATAATTAAGCACATTTTTATCTAACAAATTAGGCCACTACTCATCAATCTATGTAAAAATTCAAGTTTACTCTAAGTAAACATGAAAGCCTCTTTCCAATGCACACCATTACAATCCTTAAATCTTAAGCCAAGTTCACTTAGGCATTTTATCAAACATCTAATGTGCATGACTTTCAAGTCATATTTTCAAGCACTTCCAAAAAACAACACATTTTACTACTCCATTCAATCCAATTCCCTTCATTTAAGCCATATTTATCATAATTTTACAACTTATTACATTAGTCCATTTCTTTCCCATCATTTTGGCCAAGCCTTATCCAATATACACCTTCTTCATTTTTCATCATCAATTCACATTATACATACACAATTAACAACATAGAATTCATTTAAACTATCAATTTCAAAAGATATTCAAAATTTCACAGACTTTCACCAAAGAGAGGGCATCTCGATATTGGTTTAAGGAGACTTCTCTATGACTCATTTCATTGATCTAAACCATGTTTCATGAATATTGAAGCATGGAGAATAACATATCTTAACACCAAACTCAAAATCATCATGTAGAGAGAGATGAGACAAAATTTACCTAAACTTTCATCTAGTGATATCTTAAAATCTATTGAGAATTTCTTAAATCTAATGATAAATTTGAGTTCCTTGATACCAAGTTAACTTAAAACACCTTGGTTTGGATTGGAGGAAAAAAATGGTAGAAATTGGTGATGGTCGAATGACATTCTTCTCCTTTCTTTCAATTAAAACAAAGTGTTTATAACCTTTAATGGTGGGTTGCACGACCATACAAGGAAGAATGGTCTAGAATATTGATTCTTCTTTGATTAAACATGGTGAAACTACCTTTTTGCCATTAGCTTATGTGAAATTACCATTATACCCTCCAAACTTTTTCTAAATTTGCGATTAAGCCCAAAATTTGAAAGTGACAAAAGCTTTTATTTTCATTTTGGTCCCCAAACTTTTGAAAATTATAATCAAGCCCTTTAACTTTATAAAATTACATTTAAGGCCCTTAATTTTTAACATTTTGCAAATAAATTGTTATGTACATCAACTTTTCCAATTAAGCTTTCTAAGCATCCAATAATTCTATAAATCATGTCTAATCACCTCTAAGATGTTAGAACACATTTAACTCGCCATAATGGCTCTATCCAATGAACTCGATTTTACACATTTAGAAGCTTATATGTCAGAAATCTCTAAGATTTCGCATACCAATGAACTCTAAGTTCATGTAAGGACATATAACATTATATATCACTGGCATATATACTGAAAGGATTCAAATACAATTTTGAACTCATATATAACCATGTATATATTAATATACAGTATTATCTCCAAGTACATACTAATACAAAAGGGCTCAGAGAGTCCGGCGTTACATTTATAGTGAGAACTTGTTTAAATCTTATAACTTTCATTTTAATTGTCATCATAATTAAGAGAAATTGTATAAATATATCCTTAGATCTTTGATGAGAACTTAGCTCCTTTTACATATCTAATGGATCTAATATTCCACAATACATTATTGTTTTGAACAATGGGAAGAACTATATTAAGTTAATTAAAGAACTTTTAATCCAATTAATCATTTCACTAAAAGGACATGAAAGCTGCAGGGATATTCGTCAATCCGAAGGGTATAACTAAAAACTAAAAATGCCCATACCGTATTCTAAAAACAGTCTTTGACACATCAGACTCTTTTATCCTTAACTGGTGATAACCCGATCTCAAGTCTATCTTGGAGAAGAATTTTTCCCCTCGCAATTGTTCAAATAAATCATCTATGCATGGGAGCGGATATCTGTTCTTGATGGTGACATGGTTAAGCTTCCTATAATTCACAACCATTCTCAATGATTCATCTTTCTTCTTCACAAAAAGGACTGAAGCTCTCCAAGGTGAAGAGCTCAGCTTAATGTAACCTTTTTCCAACAACTCTTCCAATTTATCCTTAAGCTCTTTCAATTCCGTTGGAGCCATTCGGCAAGGTGGAATTGAAATCGGTGCAGTACTTGGAAGAAGCTCAATGGGAAACTCAATTTTTCTAGGTGGTGGTAGTCCTTGTAATTCTTCAGGAAAGACATTTGAGAATTTCATGACCACAAGTATATCTTCTAAGTTCCTTCCATTTGGTTTCGTGTCTATCACATAGGACAAAAATGCTTCACATCCTTTCCTCATCATTTTCTCTACTATTAGGGCCGAAACCATTCTAGTCAGACTTACTTTTCTATCTCCCACAAACACCACCTTTCTACCGTTATCTAACTCAATCTCTACTATCTTCCATTTGTAATCCAAATTAGCATTATAATTCTCTAATGTGTCTATGCCCAAAATCACCTTTAATCCTCCCATCTTCAATGGCATTAGATCCACCACTAACGGTTCTCCTCCAATACATATCTCACAATCTCTATATACTTGACTAATCTCAATACACTAGCCGATTCGAGTATTAACCATTAAAGGAGTATCCAATGGACTTAAATCCCTATCAAATCCCTACCATACACTATTTTACCCAATGAAATAAAGGAGTGGGTAGACTCCGGATTAATTAAAACAACAACATCAACACTAAATAATTTAACCGTACTAGTCACAAAATTTGGAGCGATCTCTGCATCCTCTCGTGTCATTGCAAACATTCTAGCTGGTGCTTGCCCCCTCGATCTCCCTGAAAGATTCACTCTCTTAGCTGTCTCAGAGCTGTCCACTTTCGTCGTAGTCTTATGCCCCACAGTCTCAGCTCTTTTTGAAACTTGCATCTGAGTTCTCTCTCTTCTTGCATACAATGGATACTCTCTAGTCATGTGCCCCTTGTCTTCACATTTAAAACAAACTCCAATCAGCTTGTAGCATTCCCTTCCATGGGACTTGCCACAATGGTCACATTTAGGAATGGAAGACTTATCCCCTTCTCCCTTTTTACTCCCTCTCGCCGTTGAGGCTTGATGAGAAATAATCCTCATCTGTCTAGACTTGCTTACACCACTGCTCCTCTCTTTAGACTACACAGAGAAGGTCCTAGCACTCCTCTCTAACATAGGAGCACCACCTCTCATCTTAAACTGTTCTCTCCCCTTTCTCTTTCTGTTCACGATGCTCTTTATGTTTTCTATATTCTTAACCCTCGTTGCCTCTTCAACTAGCTGTTGGAAGTCATAGAAGTTCTGCACCACCACTCTTTCTCTGATTGCTAGATGCAGTCCTTCTTCAAACCTACGACACTTAGCCTCCCCACTCATCCTCATCTCAGCTGCATATCGGGCCAATTGTGTAAATCAACATTTATATTCACTTACCGTCATCTTCATCTGGGTGAGGCTTAGAAACTCTCTCTACTTCTGCTGAATATACACTTCAGACAAATACTTCTTCTTGTAGGCAGTTAGGAAGTCCTTCCATGCCAACATTGGTGGTTTCATTTGACTTCCCAGGACACTTTCCTACCAATGTAGAGTATCTCCTTAAAGCAAACTCGCAGCATGTTCAACTTTTTCCTCATCTTCACAATCTATCTACTCTAACACCCTTTCTTTCTTCCTTAGCCATATCTGTGCTTTTTTTGGATCAATGGTCCAATAGAAGTCTACTATCCTATACTTCCTCAACTTATCAAATTGTTTCCCCTTCTTATTTGAGGCCAGAGCAGAAGTATGTGGCATCTGACTCATAGCTTGGACAAATGTCTGAGCAAAGGTTTAGAACATCCTCGGATCTAATAAAGGCACTTGCTCCTATGAAACAAGTGACTCTTACGTCGGTGACTGAGAGGGCCCGCTACCATGCCCTACAAAAGCCTCATTTCCTGGAGTTGCTGATTCATCAGTACTCTCCTCCCTTGGTGGAGAGTCAGGTGCGACAAATCCTTGCAAAACTCCTTGTGTTCTTCTACGAGGTGGCATCTTACTCCTTTAATTAAAACACTAATAATTAGCTAACATCTCAATCTTATTTCTTACATATATGCATGATAAGCATGCCACTTAATGCAATCAATCAATTCATAATGCA
This sequence comes from Erythroxylum brevipes, assembly GCA_027479065.1. Classification (NCBI taxonomy): domain Eukaryota; kingdom Viridiplantae; phylum Streptophyta; class Magnoliopsida; order Malpighiales; family Erythroxylaceae; genus Erythroxylum; species Erythroxylum brevipes. The sequence continues at coordinate 20,181,692 of JANIHY010000005.1, read as the reverse complement.
ACAATTAATCACATAGCATACAATTCATACTATTATGCATTCTAAGCCTAGGAAAAGCCTATGCTCTGATACCAAACAATGTTGGCCCCCATTTTCAAAGTCTAACATTCTCTTTGATACCAAATAATGTTGGGCTCGGGTCTTGTCCCCTACCTCGAGGCAACCACTCGAGGCCTTCAAGTAAGGATCACACGAGGGTAGGGTCAAAAGGATTCACATTCAAAAGATTGGCAGCGTATAAAGTGGTAGGTTTTTTGCGGCAACAAAATGTTCACCGCGGCGAATGCCTTGCTGGAGAAGTTCACCGCGGCCATCCTCTGGCTTCACCGCAGCGAACTCCTAAGATCTGAAACTTGGACTCCCAACATTTAAACATTCTAAACAAACATATACATTCAATTATAACCATCCAAACTTAACCACGAGATAAATATAAACTTACTCAAAAGAAACTTCAATTCTTCAGCTTGTTACTCAATCCAAAGAGAGTTCATACAAGTTTCACTTACATAACATCATATGTATCAAAGCTTAAAACAAAATATATAAGGATGCTCAATGTCGGTATGCTCGAAGCTATCCAAAATAGTCACTAACTTGGTACAAAAGTCTCTAACTATCTTGAAATTTTTGATGCCTTGCAATGATCAACTATCATTTTACTCTGCACTTGAGGAGGGAAAATAATGGGTTGAGCTATACAACTCAGTACTCAGTGGCTAATATATTTATAGCCATCAGTAATTTGCCGCAAATACAAGCATATGTGTATGTGTGTGTGTGTGTGTGTGTGTATATATATATATATATATACATATCTAACAATTTAAGCATTCTCAATTTAGCTCAAAAACTTATAATTAAGAAAGTCAATAGATAATTCATATCATAGGCTTTAACCATTAAGCATAACACTCAAATACATCAAACTTGGCAACTTAAAGATGAAATGCACAAACAGATGGCTCGAGGGCTCCATGAAAACAAAATAGAGAAACCAAAGTTTACACCATGAAGAGAATGAGTCCATTTTTGAAACTCATATGTCGTAAGCAGATAGTTGGGAGAAGGCTCTCATCAACGTGTACATGACTAATAAAATGATTCCACTCTTGCCCAAACATAAGCACATATTTGTTTTCTCATATGCTTATACTTTCATGCTTTTGCTTCTTTTCATTTAATACAAAATGTCATGACTTCTTTCAAGGTATAACATAGTCATAATTCATCATGCATTTTCAACATTTACAAACAAGTCAATTTCAAACAAATCAAATCCAATCAATCCAACATACACACATAGGCAAGAATTTAACCAATTACACTATAACCATAAATATGTCACCCACCTAATTTCTCTTGAAATCTAAACTCAAGATTGCCTTTCCTCTTGCTTTTAGGTAAGGTTTTCTTGATTTTCTAAACACAACAATTTTTCAATCAATCCAATTTCAAATGAAAATTCATAAAACATTAATAATGAAAAAAAAATGCTAAGATTGAACTATAACCCTTCCAAAAATCTAGACCTTCGGGTCAATTTTTTCATGATTATTATGATCAGGTAAATGAAGAAACTTGATAACACTTTCTATTAAAAAAATGTTCACCATTATCTTAAGTTTCTAATGAAACCAAAATCATTCAATTTGGTTTAGAAATCTTAATGTCATATCCTAAACATTTTTTGACTATTCTTATGCTGAAATAGTTTTCTATGCTCAAATTTCATCCAAATATTGAGATTCTTAGAGACTGAATTAAAATTCAATTGCTTCAGATAATTTGTAGTCCTATGTCTCTAGTTTACTTCAAATCAAAAATCACTCTATTTGGATAATTATAGAAAAATTTGTGCCTAAAATACCAAAGTATGTTCAAGTTGTGCAGGAAAAACTTTGCCGCGACGAACCAAAAAGTTGGTTGTGGCGAACCAATAAAAGTTGGCCGCAGCAAACTTTGATTTCTTACAGGTTGGCTGTGGCAAACCCAAGAGTTGGCCGTGGCAAACCAAGAAGTTGGCTGCAGCAAACGAAGGGAAGTTGGCCGCAGTGAACCAAGAAGTTGGTCGCGACGAACTTTCAAAGAACTCGTCTTCCAATTTTTCCAAATTCTATCTCTTTAATTAACATCTCACATATAACCCAAACTTTCTCTCACCCAAATCTTCTTATATCACAATACCACATTACTCTATCTTTTCCCTAAATCCAAACGCATGAAAATCATAAATGGGTTCATCTTCTTAACACAAACCCTACATAAATCCATTTCTCTAATCCCTTTTCTAACAAAGCAAGAAGAAAGATGATAAACTTACCTCTAACAAGTTGATTTCCTCTTCTTTTCTTCTTCCTTCCAAGCTTCTTTGATTTTTCTTTTCTTCTTTTCTTTCTCTCACGTTTTCTCTCCTCTTCTTTCTCATCTCACAACACTCTCCTCTCTTCTTCTTAATTCAAGACAAATTTTATTCATTTATTTCCTATTATACCCCTCATCAGTTTTGTTCTCCCAAAATTACACTTCTGTAGAGATTCACTGCGGCCAACATCTGGCTTCACCACGGCAAAAGCCCTTTTTACAATTTCGTCATGGCGAAGTCTTCGAATCACCACTCAGCACTAATTTAATTCCGCTTTTTCTATTCAAATTTCTAATCTCTACTAATGATCACTCAATTAATAAACTTAATTCTAAAAATAAAAAATGTAACAAATAAATAATCAAACAAATCGTAAATACCTAATTAAACAAATAAATCAATAAAAATTTCAAGGTCCAACAGTCTCAGTCTATCTTATTAAAATGTTTCTCATTATCAGGACACACAAGTCTACCCAACACTTAACTTCCCACATTGTTGGTCTTAAAGTTCGAGTTAATAGTTTTGAGAAACCAATAGGGATAATAACTTTCATTTAAAAACCTTAACAATAAACATACTCTTAGGCCTAGTGTTAGAGCCACCCTTTCTTGACGAACTATTACTTTTAGGCATTAAGGAAATGAAACTAAAACCTTACCATAAGAAGATGATAACCATACACTAAATGACAACTAGTTTGCTCAAAATCTCAAGTCTAAAGTAGAGAAAGAGACATATATGCACACAAAATATACGAGATTATTTATAAGGAATATAAGCACACATCATGATGTCTCTTAACAATATGGGATAAAGTTGATCTATTACCATAACTATAAAATAAATCAAATAACAAGTTTAGGCAAACTTGTCTTATCAAGAAGAATTCTCAAAGCTTAATATGACCAACTTATCTTAAACAATACACATTTTTCAAAGTTAAAGACTTATTAATTTCATGGTTAGAAATATGACATATCTTCATTAAGTTAATATACTTGTTTATGCACTACCATATAACAACAAATATTTATTATAGGAAACATCATCTTGAAGACATGTCTTCACATAATATCAAACCTTCCTATCATGAAAATGAGAAATTGAACATAACCTAAAATCAAACTCAAACTATTCCAAGTTCATAATATAACTGTGGCCAAAATTCTATACTTGAGACAAGAATATTTCTGAGCCATTGGCAAACATATGATCAAAACTCAAGAGGCAAATGATAATATGTGTGTGTGTGTGTGTGTGTGTGAATATGTCAAAAGTCTAGAGCCCATCAAAATGTCCCCTAATCAAGAATCTTCAAGGATTGATAGAGATAAGTATCACAATCTTACACACTTACAATTTATTAAGCATTCAATATTTTCAAGAATAAGGGCACCTTTTGCCTACCCATTTTCTCTCCATAATATTACTTTTTTTCTCTAATTTTCACCAACATGATCATCGAATTCCAAAGATTGAAAAATATTTTAGCACATAACTTTGAAGTCTTTAAAAATAATCTTCAAAGAGTAAGATAATAATCTCAACATCAAATCTTTCAGCTTTGACATAGGCCCTAATAATCTAGATGTTCAATTTTCATATTTGTCAATACTCATCTACTTGGGTTTACCTCTTTTTTATTATTCTTTGTTACTTCTTGAAATATCCTTAATATCAACATTCATTTAGTTTTAAAACATTTTTGTTTATATTGTGTTTTTGTTTTCTTTTTTGTTTTCAAATTCAGTTAAGAATATGTTTAACAAAGTTTCTCATTTCTATTTTAAATTTTGATTTTTTTTAGTTTTCATAACTTACGAGAATCATAAAGCTAGTTTTTTTTTTCGTTATAATTTGACTTATTATTAATCAAATATATTATTTGAATATTTAATGTTAATTTTAAT
>JANIHY010000005.1:20143772-20158871 GCA_027479065.1 Erythroxylum brevipes | reverse complement strand
ATTGTGAACACGGGTTTTAATTACTTACGGTGTTTGCCGTGTTAACGTGAAAGCAATGGCTTCAAAAGAAAAAAAAAGTGTATACTGAGTTTTAAATCGACTGATGTAGTACGCCACTTTCACGGGGCACGGACTCGGATATCACCAACGATATCGGGTTCGGGTCTTGCGGGAGTGGGATGTTACAAGATATTTTTATGTCTCAACCAAAAGGATGGTTGTTGGCAAAGAAAATTGGGTTTGTAAATTACAAAAATCATTGTATAGTTTGAAACAATCTCCAAGACAATGGTATAAACAATTTGATAGGTTTATGATCGAGCAAAAGTATACAAGAAGTCATTATGATCATTGTGTATACTTTCGTAAGCTACAAGATGGAACCTTTGTTTTATCTGCTTTTATATGTTGATGATATGTTTATAGCTTATAAAAGCAAAGTGGAGATTGAAAGATTGAAGACTCAAATGAGTAATGAATTTGAGATGAAGGATTTGGGAGAATCTCAGAAAATACTAGGTATAGAAATTCAAAGAGAAAGAGCAAAAGGCAAGATTGATCTGTGTCAAAAGTAGTATTTAAAGAAGGCACTACAACATTTTGGGATGAATGAAAATTCAATGTCGGTTAGTACACTTCTTGCTCCTCATTTCAAACTTAGTGCTTCTATGTCTCCTGACACAGATGAGGAGAGTCATTACATGGCTCAAATTTCATATGCAAGTGCTATTAGTAGTTTGATGTATGCTATAATATGTACTAGGCCTAATATTTCACAAGCTGTTAGTATTGTCAGTAGTTATATACATAATCCAGGAAAAGGGCTTTGACAAGTTGTGAAATGGATTCTATAGTATATTCTAGATACTGTAGATGTTGGTTTATTATTTCAGCAAGATGAAGTTACTGGTCAATATGTTTTTAGATATGTAGATTCTAATTACGCAGGTGATTTAGAGAAGCGTAGGTCCACTATAGGTTTTGTAGTCAGTATTACTGGAGGTCCAGTGAGTTGGAGATCAACTTTGTAATCTACAATTACTTTATCAACTACTGAGACAGAATACATGGCAGTAACAGAAGCTATTAAAGAAGTCATCTAACTTCAAGGGTTGTTTGATAACTTAGGGGTCCATCAGGACCATGTGGATGTTCATTGCGACAGTCAAAGCGCTATTTATTTAACAAAGAATCAAGTTCATCACGCACATACAAAACACATTGATGTGAGGTTTCATTTTGTTCATGAGATTATTGATGAGGGAGATATTCTTCTTCAAAAGATTGGAACCGTTGACAATCCTGTTGATATGTTGACAAAATCAGTTTTATTACTCAAGTTTAAGCATTGCTTAGATATGTTTGACATTTGTAAAATTTGTTGATTGCCCCAGAAATGACCATTGGAAGTTACACTTCGAGGATCTGAGCCAAGGTGGAGATTGTTGAGTATTGTCTCAAAGTCAAAAATGGTGGCTTTCGGTGGATTTCGATGCAACAAGTTGGCCAGCTATATTTTGTGCTAGCCTTCACCCATTGACTTCTCTATAAAAAAGAAGCATCAATAGCAGAAAGGAGAGAGAGAAGAGAGTAGAAAAACAACAAAGAGCATTTGTTTTTTTTTTGTTTTCTTTTCCTAGTAAGAGTGTGTGAGCTTGGGTTAATTTGAGTCTTTTGAAAAATTGAGTGATAAAAAATATTATATATTCTCATTGATGATTATAGTGAAATACTCAATCGTCTCTAAACTGGACGTAAACATTACCGAATCAGTATAAAAATTTTGGTGTTCTTATTACTGTTTTATTTTTCACTCTAAAGTTCTAGCTTTTTTGCGCATTATGGTTCGGTTTTGAATTAACCAAGGAAACAGATTGCTAGAATTTATGAAAAATCAAATTGAATCCTTATGAAAAAGTGCGAATAACAACGATTTATGAGTTCTTTACTTTTTTTTAATTGACTTGTTTAATTTGAGGGTTTGAAAGGAAAAACCGTAGTTAGTGAATAAGAACAACTGCTATTTGGGTGTGAGATAATTATTAGAAGGTACATTGTCAATATTTTTGAGTTTTTAACTAATTACAAATAGTGATCAAAAGTCCCGAGCCCTCAAAATTTTTGTTGTTCGGTTCTACGTTGCAAGGATTTTTCGTCATTGCCCTTTATTATGGACTTATGGCTGTAAAAGTTTCACCTCTACTTTGAAGAATTGTGAATTGCTTCATGCTCTGCACTCAGAAGCTTTCTTACTGCTTAGTATTTTTTACGTTGTAAAATCCTGTCGTGTAGGAGTACAAAACTGCTAAATAGAAATAGAGGGGAACGAGAAAGATGGGGCCCTCAACCCAACAAAGTCGACTAAGTTTACGTACATAATAATTGGTATGGCATGTTTGATGGATGAGAATGAGTTATAGATGAATTTTGCAGCTAACATTTTACAAAGAAATGATAGGTTTATCTTGTAATTTTTAAATTCTACTCACCATTAGCAAGCAATGCGTTACAGTAACATGCTCTACCTAAATTAACCTGTAAAAATTAAATTCATTTCACAAACATTAGTATGCCACTTGTCAACTATATTTGATAGAATCATTAATTTCTCTGATGTTAGTCTCCCCAGGTTCGACCAACCATGAAGGTGACAATATTTGTATGTTGCAAATCCTTTTCTTTTCTTCATTTTACTGAGATCGATAAGAAGTTTGTCGTTAAGAAGGGCTTGCAGATGAAGACAACTATCTAGCCACTGCTACTTATCATAAAGGTGGCAAAGTTGTTACTGCTAACAAAAGTGAAGTATGACGGGATTGAATTTTCCAAAACGATAATTATTATTTTGACCTTTATAAGCACATGTGTTTGCTATATAGAACGAGTTGGCTTCTCTACTGCTTATACTGTAGCAGCTGATGGTACTGGTGTAAGCCAATCGAGCAAAGGTGTGACACTTTCGACATGCTTCCATGGCCATGCTTGCTCACAAGTACCTAGTGGATGGGCAGCTCAAAAGATTGGTGGAAGAACGGTTCTCCTTCTCTCATTTGTCTTATGGTCATCAACATGCTTTTTGGTTTCACTTGATCCCAATAGAGTTATAACTTTAGTAGTAGCTCGCTTTCTTGTTGGCGTTGCACCAGGTTTCATCTTTCCTTTCATGCACACTGTCCTGGCACAATGTGAGGAATGTACCTAGGTGCTACAATGGGGATGCTTGTCCTTCCAACCCTTATGAAGCTTAAGGGTTCCGAATGTGTATTTTTAGCTGAAGCCGGTTTAGGTGTTTTGTGGTCTTTACTTTGGTATAAATATGCGAGTGATCCTCCTCGCTCTGAGCATCCAAAAGCCGCTGCTGTTGGAATTTGGAGAATCTTGCTTCCAATAAAATCCAGTTAGAAGACAAAAGTAGAGAATGGAGGGAGTGTTAGTTAAAAGCTGCTAAAATTCCATGGAAGAGGATTATAATGAGCTTACCGATTTCGACAATTTTTGCAAATAACTTCACATTCCATTATGGTTTATATGTGTTGATGAACTGGTTGCCGACGTATTTTGAACAGCGTCTCCAGCTCAGTCTTCAAGAAATGGGTTCTTCAAAATTGATACCTTATCTCAACATGTTTATATTCTCAAATATTGGCGGGGTGGTTGCTGACCACTTGTTCACAAAAAGAATTTTGTCTGTGACTATAGCACTGAAATTCTTAAATACTATTGGGTTTCTGGTCGCTTCTTTTGCATTGATTGCAATTCCCATTTTCAGAACTTCTGCTGGTGCTGTCTTATGCACATCTGTGGCCCTTGGCTTTCTGGCACTTGGTAGGGCTGGAGTTGCAGTGAATCAGATGGATATTGCTCCACGGTATGCGCGGATAGTAATGAGGTTCAAACACTGTTGGTACTTTAGCTGCGCTGCCATCATTGGTGTTGACGTAACTGGCAAAATTCTTGAAGCTGCTAGAACTTCCTCTTCTGATCTTTCAAGTCCTGGAAGCTAGAGAGCATTTTTTTTTTGTTATACCAGGGCTGGTCTGCATTTTCAGTAGTTTCATATTTTTGCTACTTTCAACTGGAGAGAGAATCTTTTACTGAAGCAGGTCTAGGGTCTATTTAGAAAGTATTGCTCATAAATGCCTTTATCCATTCCTAGAATGAAGGTATGATTGCAAGCATCAAAGTCCTCAAATCATTGGTCCAACTATAATCTCTAACTTGCAAGAGTTGCATATTTAATGGACACTATGAACATAAGAAGTTATCAGTGTACACTGGACAACTAAATGGTCTTTTTTTTTAATTTTTTCAAAATGAGAGTCACTTTGGATTCTCGTTCTCCATTTGTTTCCACATCTAACTAGGCCATATTTAATTTATTCGACATAAATGTCGCTTATAGTTTGAGTCTTCATTTCATATCTTTTTTTGTATTTGCTATGGGTAGGATGGTGTTGCTGCTACAAATTATGCAGCTTTGCAATGAACATACTCAATTGTATGGTTGCCCATAAATGAAGATGAAGATCTTGATTACAGTTCTTCATGTTAGGAGGCCCTGCATAGTCCAAACCCAAAAGCTCCTCTTGCAAAATCTCGTTAAGGCCGAAAATGATTCAATTTGAGGTAAACTTGCTATGAATTCATTGCCCATAGTTACTTGCAGATGTGGGAGTTGATCATAATTTCTGAATCTGGACAGGGAAGGTAGCTGTCTCGGCTTTTCTATAATTGTAAGCCGCCTTTTGAATTGGACCTAATGTCTTGGTCGAACAAGTAAGCTAAGGCCTCTATTAGCCCAACCAGACTGACACAGTAGGCAAATAAAAAAATACAGAAACAAAAACAGTACTCGGTGTAGAGAATCCCTATCTAACAACTTTCTTTGCTCTCGACGAAGGACCAAATATTCAATAGTGCATATCATTTTCACTGAGTGTGCTTGTGGTCCAGACCAGACTCCAAAGACAGGGAAGAAAAAGAGTGATTGGCTACCGGGCTTCCTCTTTATGCCCGGTTTTTTCTTCGATTTTCTAGGCATTTTGGGAGTGATGTTGATGTGAGGGGTTAGGTGGTACTAGTAATAGCGGCGGCGTGACGGTATCCACTAGTAATTCGTTTCGAGACAAACCGCCATGACGGTATCTACAACTCAACTCAAATTGCCTTCTAATGCATACTTTTCAAGCTTCAACTGCTTAATAAGATATTGAGCTAATGGAGCTGGATATTGATTTTTCATTAATAATCATAATTTATGCATGGGACATATAATTTAAGTTTGTTTGGCTATGTTAGAGACCTGAATCTTACTTGGATACTAGGTAGGACATTGCAGTCATTTTTCCATGTAAGCTCCAGTTATTGATGTCCTGTGAATCTGAACATTTACGATAGGTTTGGATCACTTATTTTGTTATTCCGTTCCTGTTTTATAAATATTTATTCATGTAGATTCTATTTATTGAATGAATAGATGTTCAGGAATAGAGGAATAAGAATATGATCTATTCTCATTTGCAATGAAAGCCAAAACGCCAACCAGTAAGTACCTGACAGCTATTCAACATTCTCAAACCACAACTTTTTTTATTTATTTATTTTGGACCAATTTTCATTGTCTTATCTGAGGAATGCTCTTTTCATAAATTATATAAAAGCGGCAATGCATGACAATCTATCCACCTTTTCATCCCAAAACCCTTTTATTATACTATCTGAGATATTGTACGCAAGTCATGAAACTTCTCCGCCTTAAAACTCGTTGATTATCAGCTAAGGAAGGTTGATTGGCTTCATATGGAAGTTGGCAAGAAAAGGAAACAAATGCCAAATTCAAGTGTACTTGTGAAGACTCCACATCGCGTTTATGTTTTAATTTTTCCTTCCCTGTCAAGCTGTCAATGTTTTGGTAGACAGATAGAGTTACCTTTATAAACAAGAAGATGGGCTACGTTGGAGTACGCTGATGTTATTCCCTCTTTTTTTAAAAGAAAAAATCTGGGATGTCCTGTAATGATGCCATTTCACCTTTATCTGAGTTCCAAGTCACCCTCGTGCTTATCTTATTATCTTTCAACTTTTTCCTCACAGCCCAAGAGACATGAGAGGTGATCGATCAAAGGTTTGATGCTTTGTGAAGAAAGATTTTCCTCTCATGAACCCTTTTTGGGAACAAAAATAAATAAATAATCTGAGACTCAAAAATTGACGCAACTTACACGAATCAATCTTTCTAATCTACATCAGTCCCAGTATATATTCTTCTGTTATTTACATCAGTAGGGTTGCGGTACTAATAATCAGATACAGGAAAATGGATGTATTCTTTTAGTTCAGTACAAGCCCAAAATGGTAGCATCATTCATTTTTCAGGCCACAGCTAAAAGCATAAGCAAGGGGGGATGAAGGTTTTAGACCAGAAGTACATTGTCAAACCCCTTCCAATTTGTAACTTTTTCCTATGAGATGCTTCCTGATAACTTAGAAATGAGGACAGACTAGTACGGGTGATGTCGACTGGCTGCGACTAACCTAATTTAGACTGGATCCATAGAATATATAGATTGGGAACAGATTTTGGAGAATAGATGACCTTACAACATCCATGTCCCAAAAGCCATGAATTTTCAAGTTTCAACATCAATAAATATCATAATCATGACTTCTTAAAAGGAAAATCACCCCTTTTTATTTTCTATTTTTTATTATTAATATTCGTGAAACACTTCTATACAAAATCTTGTCAAGAATCTCTGTGTGCTTCCTTTGTCATTCATCTTTCACTTGCAAGAATATGTGGTGTTCATTAAAAGGTAACGCAAGTAGCTATTATTTTTGTCTACATTCAAGTAATGGAAAATCGTTGGATGGGTGCTATCTTTAAAATCATAAGTTGAACATTAAACAAATCAAAACACCAAATATCACAGTTGGGATTCTTTAATCTGACCTAATAACAACGATTGTGCACAAATCTTGTGTACATTCTCTAGCAACGTGCTTTCCATGTACCAAGATAGCAATCCTATCCACTTCCAACCATCTGACTGTACTATCAGCAGAAGTAACCTATACGAATGTATACATTCCAAATTTCCAATTTGAACATTTAACAGAAAGAGTTATTTTCGAAGTGCATAATTAATCCTTCGGACGCGTATTGTATTCAACAGTTGCTGATAATATAACAATGGAACGCCACTAGGTGAAAATTATATTTCACACAAGTTCTGCTTGATTCTGACGAGGTTGCATGTCGCTGTTTGGATTCATAGAGTTTGCTGTTTTTTCCGAGAGCTTTAGCTTGAAGGTTCCTGCAAAATAAGAAAGGCACGTTGGGGGTTGTTTCCCAATAAGCCCCTCCGATACTCAAGTCAGTTCTTTGTCTGGGTAGGTCGCTTGTGAGCAGAGAAAACTAGGTTTAAGATCACATATCTCTGTTATGGCATAGTTATACCTTATATATGGAGTAGATGCTAGGTTTAAGCCTTTACGTATGCATGAGAAACTTCCATCTGCGAAAGGGCCACGGATTCGCGGACTGAGCCTAGGCTTGGCATTGCCGACCCGACCAATATATATCGTTGAAAGCAATGATTTCTTGTTATATAAAACATATGAAATTAACTTGCAACTATTTAATGCTCCATTCTTTACCTAACGCTTATGGTGATTTACTATATACTCAACGCTGGCTTACCCCATTTGTAAGAAAGGGCAATATGATAAAAAGTGAAATTCAGTTAGAAACAAACGTCTTATTGGAAGATACAAGATTGACTCAAAACTGCTACGTGGGTCCATTCTCCATTATTAATTACAGACAGTTTGTAGCTATTAATTCCATCAATTAATATACCGTCTAGTTTATTAGAGTATCATATAATTTCTTATTTTAATACTTTATCGCCATCTTCCTTTAATCGTGGGGCGCACCTCAAAGTTATTTAATGTAACTTCTTATCTGTCAAACCACATGGAATCGATCGTATTTTTCCAATATAATTAGTGACAGCTACTGCTTCTGATTTGGTTTAAACTCCTCATAAGTAAAGAAGTATCTTTTCTCATCTGTCGAAAGTCTATTGAATTGGTGAATTGTTTACTTATTCCTTCTGTAAACCCAATTATAACTTTCGCATGAACTTAATATTGGAACTTTCAATACTAAAATAGCACTTGTGGCTGAAAGTTTAGTTTTCTTAGGATTTTTTTGTTATATATATATATGCAAAATAGTTTTCCAATAATTTCAAATCAATTTATTGATGTTTTGAAAATCTTCCTATAGACAGAAAAATTCAAAACATCAAATACATGACCTGGTTGTGCAGATTGTATCTCTTTTCTAACTTGCAACTTGTAAATTTTTTCAATATAGACATAAATTAATTACACTAAACTGCAAATCAAGAAAGATAATTATATTTGATTTAGAAATACATAATTCATAACTTAATCAACTATTCATTGCTTTGAATTCATTGAATGATTTACAAAGCTGTGTGAATGTTGTTATATGATTGAACTGTTTAACTGAAAAATGATATATATCTGTGATAGTATTTCATACTTGTCAAGTGGAATAGAACTGTATAATTACATGCTATAATTGATCTTGTTTTTTGACATGAGTGAACCATCAAGGATGATTACTCTGTAAAGTTTGCAAAACTCATCAAAATTGCACTGTTGCTTTTCAGGTTTGAGAGTGAGACGACCTAGCTTCTTAGACTTCGTAGAAGCATATTTTGTGCAACTATTACAGTTAAATATGGCTCAAAGATCAGTCAGCTGGGATTGAGGACATAGTTATTTCTTTTATGTTTGTAGTACTCGATGTGTACTTAATTGTTTACGCTCATAGGATAATGTTATAGAACATGGATGTTATTGTACCATATGAACAATGTAAATTATAGTTTTTGATATAACATGATAACATTTTGGATTTTAGAAAATGTATGATTGATGGTTTAGTTTATGATGTCATGCTATGTACAATGAAGGTGAGATAGTTAACATGTCATTTCTGTCAAGCATGTATACGTGTATCCAATGGACGCACGTACATATGTCAGATAGGAATGAGGTGTTACATGGGGGGTCATGATATGAGTACTTATTTAGTAGATCTTTATATCTCTCTCATGTCTTACTCATGTCTTACGTAAGGTGTCATTATTGAGCTACTGGAAAGGAGACATATCATTCCTTAACATTTTCTTTATTAGATGGTGGAAGGTATTTGGCAAGGAACTTATCTGCAAGACTCTCCCAACTATTAATTGATATATCCAACAATTCTTTTAGCCACTATTTTCCTCGATCCTTGAATATGAATAAAAAGTAGCCTTAGTCTAATAACATCTTCATAATATGCCATATATCTTTAAAAAGATAATTATGTATGCATTAGGATCCTTATCAGGTGATCCATTAAATTGTGCATTTTATTGAAGCATCTAAATTATGTTGGACTTAATCTCAAAATAGTAAGTATTTATCTATGATCTTACGATGTTCGATTGTGTTCTCAAAAGAGATGCTTTAGCATCCTCCATCATAGTTTTCCTACAAATTAAGAAGGGATATAATTAGAAAAAATCTAACACTATAACTAGTTTAAAGGTAACAAAAGAAAGACGATGTTTATTGCTTTTCTAACAAAGAGACATAAAATAAAACTATTCTAAAATTGAAAATAGTCAAGAAAATAATCAAAAGCTAGCACAACTAAACAACTATGTTTATTGAGTACTCCCAATAGTAGCACATTTAACTTTATAATTTAATTAACTTAGATTGAGTATATTCTTTAGTCTGGCATAACTTTTTAGATACTAAAGCTACATTCTCTCAAATTATAGTCATTTATTCCCCAATTGGTTAACGTATACCTCTATGTTAACCTTTTGAATAAATTAATTTATAAGAAATTATATAAAAGGTTTTCATCCCAATACTAGGAAGATCATATAGGTCTCTCTTGAGTACCTTATTCAATCCCCCTCTATCTAAGTTATAGTTCACTCATAAGAAAACTCTCTCAAGTTGTCTAAACTCTCTCAAGTTGTCCATAAGTGAATTAAGATCATATTTTGATGCTAGCTAGAATAAATTAACATTAAGACTAATAAATAAAAATCATAGAAATATATCTCATATCATAAACTAAGCTAAATCAATCCATAAAAATAACTACTAACATTGTTCCTATCTAAACATTAAAAAAAAAGTGTTTAGACACAAAATATATTTAAAAAATTAAATCAAAAGAGAAAAAATAAAGAAGCCATCATAGAAGGAAATCTAAATGAACCCCTTCAATTCACCAATAGTTTGATCCACCGAGATGGCATTTGGATATTAATCCTCTAGTAACAACATAGCTTATAATCAGTTACTTAAAGGTTGGAGAAGCCTTCTAAAGGCTAACCTTAGCTTTTAGAAAGAAAAAGATGATCTTTAGAAGTGTTATCTCTAAAAGATGGCTAAATTCCCATAAAACTTAGGGTTTTTATAATAAAATATATTTTACTCCACTTATACCACAATCTAGCTTACAAATATCACCTGGATCATGGGTTTTAGTATTTGTTCTTATTATAGACATGGACTTCATTATGATCGTTTCTTCAAGTTGTGAACGATATAACTAAGTAAATAATGGTAATACTTAGCCATTTCATTGGACTATTTATTCTTTCTAAAATTAAAACTCACTTAGGTTGATAGTTATTATCACTGATTTGCTTTAAAATAAGAAAAAAAAATAAGTATAAGAGAATATGATGTACATTTAGCCTATTTATTCTATTTTTATCTTAAATTATCTCGATTTTATTCGATTTTTTAAGTAATTTTGGATATGTTACAAGGGATTGAGTTTGTCTCATGATGGAATAGCTTTATAAGTTAAATTATAAGAAAATACATATTTGGTTGAATACGATCTCATAAACAAACATATTATGTCTTATGTCCATCTTTGTATAAAATAAATAGGCGAGAAGCTTGAACACAAGCTAACCCACAACTTTGTACTAAGGCATGCTCTTCTCTGAAGCTAAGGTATAGAAGACTCATGCTAACTTATGGGTAGATAAGAGCCTGTGTCATATAGTAGAGTAGATATAAATCACATGCCTAGGATATAGGCATTTCAATACCTATATTCCTCTTTAGTAAGAAAAGACTGAAGCATCAAGTAAGATAAGGCTATGTCCTAGATTGTGTTTCTAGCAGAGTGCCTATTTTACGAGCATCAGAAACCTAAGTTTTAGAAGTTCTTTTGAGTAGTTTTTAGTTTTAGTTTTAATTTCAAATTATGTTAGTAGTAGTAAAAGGGAGAAAACCCTAGTACACATTATATGGTCATATTTAATGAGGAAATAGATCTATAATCACTATGGAGTACATCAAGGGATTGAGATCTTCACTACAATAACCTTTTTATGATTTCTTTAACTCTTTTATTTATGTTATTTGTTTTAAAGATTATTTATGGCTAAGTTGTTTTATGTCTAGATAGAAGGAACCATTTTTTGTGTCTTTGTATAGATTAATTTCAGCATTTATAAAAGACTTTTATGTTTCTAAAATACCTGTTTTCATCTTAATGTTGATTAGGTATAAGTGAAAACCTAAATAAAAATCTTAAATTGCATTGGGACGTTTAAAAGAACGTGTTTATGAATTGACCTAGGAACTAATATTAAAAATGGAAAGCAGTAATAAAAGTAGACTTATATAATGCTTCTGGTGTTAAAATAAAGCCTTTTATAAAGTTTCATAAATCTTAATGCATTACTAAGTGTTAATTAGATAAACATACCACTTAATCGATCTAAGGATATGTAGTTGTACACGAAAAGGTGAAAATTCATTAACTTGGAAATTTTCACTTATCCAAGTCATATAACATTTAAATAAGTTTAATCATGATTACAAGATGATGCTAAAAGGAATTTTCATCTAAATTTTACATATTATACGATTTCTTATCATTGACTGCTTGGTTATTTGCTTTTAGTAATATTTTCATGTGTTTAGTATACTTTTAGTTTAGTTTAAAACAACCATAATCTTTATTATTAATTAGATAATAGTAGGAAACTTAAACATAGTAGTTACTTTATTCTTGTGAGAAGGATACTCTACTCATCGCTATACTACGATAAAATAATAGGTTTACTTGTATAAAATTAATAGTATTTGGATAGAGAAAACTACAATCAAGAAATTGTAATCACCGGTGCTCTTTACATTAACTAAGGTACTTAGTCACTATCATTATAGCTTATCAGTTTAAGCCTTTAATTTTTTGAAAAAAAAATCATAATTAGTTTTTCCCCTCTTGGTTGTTTTTATAGTCTTTGCTTGTTCCCATGTTGTCTTAAGATTAGGCTTGCTACATATATAAGGTTAGGTCTTATAGTAGTTAGGTACAACAAACTACTTACTAGACTTATATACTCTTTTGCATTAGATTTATAATCTAAAATGTTTTTTATAATGCTTCACATTGATAGCAAGAGGAAAACTACTAGTTTTTCCTTACTTAAATTTAATATTTTTGTAATTAAAACCATAATGTAGTTTTCGTGTTGCTTAATCTCCATTCCAAAAAGTAGATAACATTCCCAATAAAAATTATTTTAAATATTGACTCAAGATTTTGCTTAAATCTTTTAAGTTGAGTTTATTTCTTCATACAATCAATAAATCATTAAATTGGAGAGAAATTACCAATTCCATGCCTCTTTCATCTTTTAATACATACAAGGTAGCTTTTTCACTTATACTTCCCTCTTGCACCAAATACTTATCAGTTATGTTATACCATGCTCTTTAAGTTTGTTTTATTCCAAAAAGAGCCATATGAAGTAGGTACACATCTTCTTCTTTTCCTTTAATCACAAAACCTTTGAAGTTACTTAACATATATGATTTCATAGATGAATTAATTTAAAAATATTGACTTAACATTCAAGTGAAATAGCTTTTGACCATTTTGAATAATAAGAGCAATGAGTAATATAAAAGTTCCATGCCTAATAGGTGTAAAGTTTTTAAGATAATCCACTCATTCTTATTCTTTCTATATTTTATCTACCATACACATCTATCAAAGGCCTAATGACTCTTATAATTACTCAGCACTATCATCATCACTCTCTACTTTAACATTTGTTAAAGGATTGAGTGAATCTCAAAACATTTGACTACACCAGTTTTTTTTCTAATACAATTTTGTCATTTCATCTACCACCACTTATCTATTACTTTGAATTCTCTTAGGAAAAATAGGTTTTACTTAAGCGGTTATAACCAATGAAATTATTGAAATCACTCTTCTTATTAAGCTTGACCTTTTCATATCTAGAATGTGCCTATAACTCAAACTTCTAAAGAATTTCAATCTTGTAACAGAGAGTAATTTGTTAATCCATTTCTCAAATGGAGCTTTATCTTCAAATGCCTTGGTTGGAAGCATATTTAGCAAAAACACTAAGGTGTTAATTTGCTACTTTCTGAAACCTTTTAGGAACTCTTTTGGCCATCAAACTTCTTACCTTTTAGGAGCCATTTCTGTCAGCTGTCCTATTTTATTGAGGGGTATATAGAACTTATGCTTGATTCTTGATTCCTTTAACACTTAATTCATCAAACCCTTTGGAGATATACTTGATGTTATTCCTGATTTAAGTTGTTTGAGAAACAAATTAGATTCTTTTTCAACTATTGTCCTTAGCATATTAAATTTATGAAGGAATTCTATGTTAAAAGCATTTATAAAGATCACCAAAGACTTGCTTCTATCAAGTGATGGTTTACTTATAAGGGATCAATTTTAGCTTATCTTAATCTTTCTATATTGCTACTCCAAAAGGCAATTGAATTTGTTTACCAAAATTGACAAGCTTGAAATATTGTCTTCACTTCTTTCACCTTAGAAAGACTTTCAACCTTTTCATTTTTGGTCATTTTGATCAAGGAATTACCACCAAGATGTCCCATTATGCAAAAGCATATATTTATCAACATAAGTAATGTTAACTCCATCAAGAGAATCATTGTTTCAATAGTTTCAACCTTTGAAATCCAATCAATTGTAAAAAGCTTTTCCTTTTATTTCAATTCTTATGAACTCACTTCCTTTTAAGTCAATAATCACATGTTCACCCTTTTTAAAGTTAACAGAAAGAAAAACCATTTCAAGTAAGTAACCAATACTCAATACATTTTGGTTTAATTCAAGCACAAATATAATTTCAAAATTGAGTTTATAATTACTAAAGTTGGAAGTGTTACACTTCATTTGTCATTTACTTCAATCAAACAGTTTATTGTCAATTCTTACTTTGTCGATAAAGCTTTTATCAAGCCCTTTGAATATTGATTCATCATGTGTCATCTGGTAAGCGAAACGCGAGTCCACAAGACATTGATCTTTTTTGGAGTAAGTTGATAGTGTCACCAATAAAGAGACACTCGTCAATTTTTTATTTTGGAAGGTTAATGAAATTTACCTTGTAGGGAATTCACCAAATCTATTAAAGTGAGGTAAGTGATGATGCCTGTATACTCTTAAAGATTTGGAATCTTTTATTAAAATTTTTTAGGACACTTAAATGTACCTTTCCAATCTTTCTTCTATCTTCAAGGATTTCTCCAAGCAATCTAAATTTTTTAACCCTCATCACAAGCTTATCATTATATTGTTTGACAATTCTAGCCTCACTCATCTAAAAATTTTCAAATTCCCCCTAGAGATTGAGAGCTCAAAAATGCTTAGTTCTTTCAGTCTTAGAGCTCTTTCTTGATATTGTCCTAAGCTCCTTTATTAGCTTCACATGTCATTAAAATTAAAAAGATTACAACTAAAACTAAAAAATGTATTGCAAGTAGTGCCTTGCACCTCTTGCTCTCCTATTTATTGTAATTTTTACTTGATTTACAATTGAGTTATTTGAAGGAGGTGCAGGAAGTGTGATGGGTGTCGAATCCACCAAAAGAATCCACCAAAAATAAAATCTACTCCTGAAAAATCAATTAAATTGTAGCTAGAGTGAGTAGAGTCGTATCCACAGA
>JANIHY010000005.1:20109795-20121250 GCA_027479065.1 Erythroxylum brevipes | reverse complement strand
TTTCATTTTTTTTATTTGACATATTTACACATCGTACTAACAAACTCATTTGTTCTTGATGGCTCAAATCTAGGATACAATCAAGCATAATAGAAAAGTATTTCACCTCTTTAATGATAGTTAAGATAAAACTTTAAAACATTATGGGCCAATAGAGAAATCAACTCATTTTAAATTTTGTGATAAAGATAATGATGATGAATTTTGTGATTTTTAATGTGTCTAACATGATTTTGAATTACTACATCAAATCCAACAATCATATAAATTAATCCCAAAAATTATGATTACTATTTTGGTAAATTGTATCACCAGATGCTTAAAGGAACAAATTATATTTGGCAAGACCTTTCACATCATAAACTATTCTTATCAAAACTTGTCTCCAACGTTCTTTCTCATTTACAATTTCTTATTGCAAAACTTTATTAATTGTTTGATTTATGTTAAATCTTACTCTTAATTCATTCTAAGTCCTCTTATTAGTCATATACTTAACATTATTCTCATGTTCTTTAAATCTCTTACTAAGATGCTTTCAATTTCTAAATCCATCATTTGCTAATGCACTTTGTTTACTGTTATATTTGAAAAATTTACAACAAAAATAATATAATTTATCTATAGTTTTAGAGTAAATCAACCATTTTCTATCAAGAACATGAAAAATACCAAGACCTATTGTCTAAATGATACATAAGATTTAATTCTATTACAAGCACCTTTTCAACTAAAATGTCTTTTGCTTTATTATCAAGATTATCCCAATTTTTAAGATCATAAATATCGAATATAGGGATTCGTTGCTTATCTGCTCTTAAATTTTCTAAATTGGATGCATTTGGTAAATGATTGCACTCACTCAAAATACTAATATCCTAATGAATATGAATCTTATCACTTTTTTTTTTGACAAAAGATAAATAAAAACCATAGACACGGAAAGGCTAAAAATCTAAACCCAAGCTAACAGGCTTACACCATACACACGGATCCTACAAGCCTTTCCCTATCAGAGGCATTACAAGCAGATTTCTATAAAGATAAAATAGAACCTAAACAAGAAGGACCAGTATTCCAGCGTTGAAGGTTTGCATATAATAAGGCTACCCTGGCTAAGGAGTGAGCCGCCTTATTGGCAATCCTGCGTGTCCATTGGAAGGACAAGTGAAGGAATTGTCGCTTGAAAGCTGGACAATCAAGAGCCAACATTCCAATCTCTGAATGATTTAACGACGAATTTGTGATAGCTTGAACAGCCAACAAACAATCCGATTCCACAACAACATGGTCTATTTGTTTGTCTTTCAACCACGAAAGTGCTTCTCTTATCAACATAAGTTCTGCGATAATTGGGTCAAATAATGACGGATAATGTCTGGAGAGAGCAGTTATAAAACTCCCCCTTTCGTCCCTAAGAATAGAGAAAAAATTTGTTGCGTTGTTTTTGGTTAAAAAATAACCGCATCGACATTGCATTTCACAAAACCTGCTGAAGGTTTACTCCAGCTTGAGATACTAGGACGTAAAGAACTAGCTGTTGTACTAACCCTCTCGTAACTCCTTCGAGAATCCTGCCAGTCTTTAAGGAAATTATCAACAAAAGTAATGATCATATGAGAAGAGATAGTCTTACATTACCAGACTCTGAGATGTTGATGGTACCAGATGCTCCATAAAATAGCTAACACATGGGTAAGTTAGGTGCAGTAAGTTTACCATAATATGGCCGAGAAAAGCTTCAATCCCTTGATTTGAAAGACTCAAATTCGCCATAGCCTAACTTTCTTTTGCTTTAGGACACTCCATTATCACGTGATTCAGATCTTCGTCGTATCCATATACATCACAATCAGGTAGGAGCATGACACCCTTCCTCAGGAGATGAACTTTGCATGGAATAAACTCCTTAAGACAACACCATATAAAGTCTTTAATCTTAGGAGGGATAGGCAAATTCCACAGCTGATTTCAAGGTTTCTTCACATAAAAATTTGCGATATCCATAAACAATCTAAAGGCTAGTTTGTAACCGGATTTAACAAAGTATAAACCATCCCTATTATAATGCCACATCAATTGGTCTGGAGGCTTTGCATATGCAATAGGGATTCTGGAAATCCATCCAACATCATAAGGCGTGAACAAGCATTCAATCAGCTGTTCATCCCAACCCGAACCTAACTCATTAAAAAGCTCCCTTACTTTCATGCTACCTAAAGTTTGGATTGGAGGGGAAGTGATAAAGAAATTAGTAGCTTCATTAATCCAGGGGTCTTTGAAAACATCAATCGAAGCTCCATCTCCGAGTCTCCAACGAACACCGCGATTCAATAAATCCTTTGCGGCATAAATTCTCCTCCAAATGAAACTTGCATTAGCCCGATCCTTAGCCTCCAGA
This sequence comes from Erythroxylum brevipes, assembly GCA_027479065.1. NCBI lineage: Eukaryota > Viridiplantae > Streptophyta > Magnoliopsida > Malpighiales > Erythroxylaceae > Erythroxylum > Erythroxylum brevipes. The sequence continues at coordinate 20,118,849 of JANIHY010000005.1, read as the reverse complement.
AAGTTGCCAGAAGGAAAATATCTCGCTTTAAAAATTTTGCTTAGAAGTAATTCAGGATAAGCGATGAAACGCCATGTTTGGAAAGCATAGCCAGATTGAAACAATAAAGATCCCTAAAACCCATGCCCCCATATTTTTTTTAGCACAGAAAGACGTTCCCAACTCGCCCAATGTAAATTCTTTCAGTTAGTAGTGCCCGATACCCACCAGAAGGAATTCATCATTTTTGTATTTCATCACAAGTTCCACAGGGAAGAAGGAAGATGTTCATACAATACGCTGGCAATAATTGGGCAACTGTCTTGATAATGACCTTTTTTCCCAATCTAGATAGCAACTTATTCTTCCAGCTCATAATCCACTTGCTAAGCCTACCTTTGATGAAGGCAAAAACCTGTTTTTTCTATCGCCCAATTAAAGATGGAAGACCTAAGTATCTTCCATGGTCAAGAGGAGTACTTACTCCTAAACTAGCTTCCACCGCATTCCTACCGATTTGAGTGGTATTAGAGCAGAACTTGATACCGGATTTTTGGTAATTAATCGCTTGTCCCAAAGTCGCTTCATATAGTATCCTCTTGATATTTTACCCTTCCCTCGCATTTGTTTGAAAGAAAAGAAAGCTATCGTCTGCAAACAAAATATGGGAGACGCTGGGACTGCCTGGGCAAATCGTAGCTCCATGTATATCCCCTCGTGGCTCGTTTCGCCAGAGCAATGTGGATAAACTTTCAACACAAAGAATGAATAAATATGGGGACAACGGATCTCCCTGCCTCAGACCACGCTTAGGAATGATAGGACCAACTTCATTACCATTAAAAGCCACGAAATAACGGATTGTAGTAACACACATCATAATAAGCTCCACACATTTTCTGTTGAAACCCAGCTTTAACAAAATAAATTGTAAGTAATCCCAATCAACTCTTTCATACGCTTTACTAATGTCGATTTTAAGAGCTGCTTCTCCAACTTTTCCTTTACCTTTATTCCTCATGTAATGTATAATTTCAAATGACACCATGATATTATCAGTGATGAGATGCCTTAGGACGAAAGCTGACTGTATGGGATAAATTATTCTGGGAAGAAAGGTTTTGAGTCGGTTTGCAATGACTTTGGCTATGAGTTTGTAAAGGGAATTACATAAAGCTATTAGACGATGATCTTTCATACTACTGGGATTATCTTTTTTGGGTATCAAAACAATCACTGCATCATTTAAATTCTCGGAAAGCTTCTGTTTCTCCATCCAATTGCCGCAGTTGTTAAAAATGTCCGTCCCCAAAATATGCCTACATTTCTGAAAAATGCTTGATTCAATCCGTCTAACCCAGGAGCCTTATTCGAGTACATGTCAAACATCGCTCTCCTAAATTCCTCCATCTTTAATGGTGCCAACAGATAATCGTTGTCCTTTTAATTAATCACCGAAGTAATAGAATCAAACTAATGAAAATCTGAGCCTCCTGAAGTTGAGAACAACTGAGCAAAATAGTCTGAAATTACTTTACCTATAGCCTCATTGTCTGAAACTTACTGATCATTATCATCAATGAGTGCAGTAATATGATTCAATCTCTTCCTTTTGGATGCTTGTGCATAAAAATATTTGGAATTAGCCTCCCCATACTGCATCTAAAAGATCTTTAATCATTGCTTCCAATAAATCTCCTCTTGGGCCAGGAGCTGATTAAGTTCAATTTTCTGCGTCCAAAATAAAGCATATTGATTTTGTTGTCATGCTAAATGCATTTTCCTCTTAAGAACTTGAATCTGTTCGGAAAAATTACTCCCCAGCTGCTTATGCCAGTTGAGTAACCCGTTACCACATTTTTGAAGCCTGGGAATAATGTTCAAATCAGTATTGTCAACCTAAAAATCTGATATAAACTTCAAAAAACCATCTTCCACTAACCATTTATTCTCAAATTTAAAACGCCTAATCCTCTTAACAAGTAGTTGAAGCTCGACCACCAATTTGACAGGATTATGATCCGAAGTAGCACACACCAGATTGTGCAATTTATTGAATGGGACAATCGTCATCCATTCATCGTTAACAAAAACACGATCAAGTCTCTCTAAAGTAGGCGAGTTAGTATTTTTGCCTCTTGCCCAAGTATACCCAAAACCAATTAAAGGAATATCGATGAGATTACAATCCAAAATACATTGGCAAAAACCCTCCATTACATAGCTAGGATACTCCCCTCCTCGTAAGTTATCATTAATGGATAGAAGATTATTAAAATCTCCAAAGCAAACCCAGGGTATGCTATGAAGATGTGAAAGGGAACAGAGAAGCTCGCAACTAGCTCTTTTTCTATTCGATTCCAAGAATCCATAGAAACCTGTAAGTCGTCATTTAGGGGTAGTAGAATCATCAATGCTAAGGTCAATATGGTTATTAGAGAAACCTATGATAGCAGCAGAAACATCGTGCATCCAAAAAATAGCAAGGCCGCCACTTCGACCAATCCGATCAACACAGAAACAGAAATCATACTTTAACAAAACTTTTATTTCATCAACCTTAACAGAGTTCGCAATAGTTTCACTTAAAAAGAGAATACGAGGCTTATTAAACCAAACTAGGTCCTTCAGTGCTCGAACTGTCCTATGGTTACCTAGGCCACGATAGTTCCATGCTATGTAACTCATGATTCTTGGCGGGTCTGTTGAGCAAGAACAATCGTTGCTATTTGATATGGAAGTTGAGGCAAAACTGACTTACTCTTGTTCATCATCCCTTTAGAGTTATCTGCATTGTTACCTTGTCTAGGGCGTTTTTTTTACTTTCCTCAATATCCATAATCATTTCTTTGTTATCATTCTACCCAGGAATATTACTTGGAGCCTTTTCAATTGAGCTTCCAACAGCTTCATGGTAATTGTGGCCCAATTGAGAGCCAGAATCTGCATTGGATTTGAGCGTGAACTTCCTAGGAAAGAATGCAAAATTATTGCCTATCTTGTGAGAATTTTGAGTTGCGGATTGCGAAGATTTCACAGCCAGATTTTGTGCAACAAAATCAGCTCCAAGATCATTTCCCAAATCACGTTTCCATTCCACCTTTCTCCTTGCGTTCTGAGCCCGCACCTCTGTCTGAATCGCCTCTGTCCATTCACAGCTTATCTCCTCTTCCGGTCTTTTCTGTAACTTGAGACAATTGATTTCACTATGTCCAATTACACCACAAAGGCAACAAACGAGAGGTAGACATTCATAACTAAACATTACCACTATAGATTCAGCTCCCTATTTTCGTATACTCTTCTTCCGTATAAACGGTTCTTCCACATTGATACGAATCCGAACACACATATAGTTATTCCATGAACTGCGTCTATGAGCAGAGTCGTACTCAAGGTAGGTACCCATCAAGTTGCCAATATTTCTTACCAGCATCTCTGAAGCAAAACCCAGTGATAGACCATCAAACTGTACCCAAACATCATTATGAATGAAGTTTATATCTGCTGGGTTCTCCCTTTCCTTCCGTTGGTAAACTAGCAGAATACATTTGTTGAACGACCACGGTCCCCCAGCTAGCATCTTCTTTAGATCAATATGATGATAAAACTGGATGATATAGAGGTTGTTTTCTTCCATTGGTTTGATATACGCTCCCCTTATAGTACGCCAGAGACTCAACAACATTCGTTCCAAAGCCTCAGCGTTAATCGCTCGTTCTCCAACCAGTTTTCCCAGTAAACACATATCGTGATTGATCTCATCACTTTGGATATCTTCCATGGGTATCACGAACTCGACGGTTTCCTTCTCTCGAATAGAGAGGTTCTGAAAATCCTGATCCATGCTACAAAACAACAATAACGAAAACGATCAGAAAATGATTCTTGCATAAATTTATCATGCACAAACGCAGCAGGACCAAAATTTGCACTCTTGAGAGAGAGTCAAGAGGTAGACACTTCACATCCAAGTTATCTTCGCAAAAAGTATATGTTATTACAATGTTTAATCTTTCTTTGAAATAATTAAACCAAAAATTTCTATACCTCACACTTTGATAGATCAAAAGTAACAAAGATAAGAAGAAATATTAAAAAAAAAGTAAGATTGAGTTAAATTTTCTTTATGTTTTTCAAAATTAGCTTTACCTAATTCTTTATGATTCTCACTAGAGGAGTATACTCTTTTAGTTGCCTTTTTTTGGGATTCTATTACTTGTTCTATCTTTTTTTCTTCCTTTTTTTCACTTCCAAACAAATACTTTTTAGGCAACATCATAAAACTCAATTATAACACAATTGGTATGTCATGTATATCCTTTGCTTAAGAAAAATCAACATAAGGGAATAAAATAAAAAACATTAATATTTTAAGACTTTAAAATAGAAAAGTAAAATTACTAGAATAGGAAATTACACATAGTATGAGACTAGAAAACTTTAGCTTTATAAAAAATAAATTGAGAAGTTATTGAATTTGACATATATAAGACCCAAAATCTCCTGTACAGTGCACTAGTTGTCTAAATTTTTCAATAAACCTTAAAAACACCTTGCAAGTAGTTCAATATATAACAAGAATTGACTATGTAGTCCACACAAAAAAAGGAACTACAAATTTTAATTGAATGCACCTATGTTAGACTCAAAAACTTGTTTATAATATAGATAGTATTTCGTCTAACGGCACAGGGTGATGCACTTATTAGTTAAGTATTAAGAAGTCACCAATAGAACTTCTTTTCCTTTTCTATTTTTATAGACTCTTTTATTTTGATAAGTTATTACTTAATAATATAATTTTTTACTTATTTTAATAGATTAGTTAGAAAAGAGTCAAGTAAAGTCAAAACATCATATGAAGAATATTAGTTATAATTGAAGTTAAATTCGAGAAAATTCAGAATCCTGAAAACTTCTTAATACATCCAAACTTAGACTCGAAGAGAAAAGTTTATCTACTCATTAACCTTAGATCTAAGTAGTTGGTTTTGTAGCAAAAAGACCACATTTTAAAGAGTAATTCTTATCAATTTTAAATTTGTAGTTATAAATGATACAGATTTCTTAAGCGATCTAACTATAGAGAACTCAAGTGTCAAACATTTGTTGTAATGGAACAATGATTACAAACAATAAGTCTTAGCCTTGTAGTAAAATAGAGTTTCAATATCACTAGACATCTATGGAAACAAAATGGTTGTGGTAGTTGTCATACTTCTATTTGTATGGTCTTTCTTACAATAACAAAGGATGTAAGTAACACTAATTAGTCGTATGAAAATTTTTGTGCTCTTTGCTTCCTTATTTTTTAAATATATTACTTCTGTTTGCACAAAAATTGTAACAAAGCTAAGGTTTGCCATCAAAATATCATTGCATATATTTGATATTGAGAAGTTCAATGGGTCAAATAAATTCACTCTACAAAAGGTGAAGATGAGAGTGGTTCTTGTTTTACAAGGATGCACAAACATCGTTAGGGGAAGAAGAAAACATGTTGAAGAATTTGGGAACGTCAAAGAAGTAAGAGATTTTGTCAAAAGCGCACAATGCAATAGAAAAAACTTATGTATAAAGTTTGAAATGGTGAGCTGAGGTAGAGTAGATTGATGATCCTATAGGCATTTGGCTAATTATTGGAACAAAATTGTTATGTCTGGGTGAAGAAGTTCTGATAAAAGTGGTTGATAAAACTAATGCTATTTTATTACATAAACGATTTAAAAGTAAATATCAAAAAATCACTTACTAATCGTTTATATCAAAATCAATTTTTGTATATCTTGAGGATGTTAGAAAATAAATATGTGAAAGATCATAATTGATAATTTTAATAAGATCTTCTTGAATATATAGGTACTGAGGATGAGGACTAGGCCACAACAATTCATATAAGAATTTTTTTGATAGCATGTTATATAATAAAGAGATTATTTTTTCAGTGATGTGAAAGATACCTTATAATCCAAGGAATTGAAGAAAAAGGTCTCTAACACATATGAATATGTATTAGATATAAATCTAGTTATCGATAAGGAAGGAATGAAGAAAGGAGTTTTAAAATATGAGTAAGTCATAATTCATATTAAAGCCTAAAGTTGTTTGATATTTTAATTGTAAAGTTAAAGGGTAATTTAAAATGAGAATTGAGAAACATATGGAAAAGCAATTCCAGAAGAGTTCCGATAAAGAGGGTAGAAGAGGTAGTGATGCTTTAAAGACTTTGCAAATTAATGGTGATAGACTTCGACAAGACTGATTATATAAGTTTTAATAAGGACTAATTCTATTCTTTTAAAGAATGAAATGATACTATCAGATTGGATGATGGTGGAGAGTGTGTTGTCAAAGGTAGTAATTCATGTAGATGAATGATGGAATTCTTAGAACATTAAATACATGATATGTCCTAGGAAATCAAAATAATTTGATTTCTATAGTTACTCTTGATAAACAAGGCTATAAATTTTGTATTGAGGATAAGTGACTTAAGGTATTAAAAGGTGTGTTGTAAAAGAAAAAAGAGATTGAAGGTTTTTTTAACCTTAAGAAGACTTATGTCTATATACACTATGCATACTGTAAATAAAGCATAATTCTAACTTATAATATACTCGATCAATATAATTTGAACAACTATAATCTTGGGATTGTTCCAATATAAGATTGACTTTTATTATACCCCTATAATTGTACAAAAGGACACTTAATTTAGAACCACGGATAAGGAATTATGTTTTAGCAAGAGGCTTAGTCAGAGAGTCAGCTAATTAGTCTATAGTATGAACCTAAGATATACGAAGGTGTTTATGAGACACTTGGTCATGAATAAAGTGAAATCAATGACAATATACTTTATGCATGAATTGAAGATAAGATTGGAACATAAGTAAGTTGTTCTCATATTATCACAATAAATTGTTAGAGATATTGAAATTGAGATGGCAAGTCATTATATCTATTAGTCAAACAATTGACATCAACAGAAATGGCTATAAAGGCATAATATTCAGCTTAATGGGCGAGTGGGATACAGTAGATTATTTTTTGGAACCCCAGCTAATAGGTTTAGAGCCAAGAAAGACAACATAAGAAGAGGTAGAGTGATATGTATTTCTATCACCAACATAATTAGTATTAGCAAAGGAATGAAAAACATGAGATGAATGAGTGAAGAGGAATACATCATAATGAGATGTGCTTTTAAGATATCAACGCATTTTTTTTGGAAAGATAATATGGAGAAGTTGGTTTATGAATAAATTGAGCTATTTATTGACAACATAACTAATATCCAGTATAGTGAGTGAGAGGTACTGAACGGAGCTTAAGTACTCGTCAATACTCAATTGGATTATGTCTAAGAGTTCTATCATCAAGTTTAAGTATTATAGATGCAGATAATGGAATGCTAACCTCTTTAGCTTCATACATTTTAGTGCACTTAAAGATGTCGATGATGCATTATCATTAAGATAAACATAACCTATTAAAAGATCTATTGGATTCAATACCTAGGAAATAGTTGGGTTGGCCAAGATCCTTAAGAGAGAATCAATTAGAGAGACAAGTAGTGAACTTTTGTATTTTTATGATTGATTGTGTGTGAGTGTAATATAATCCACATACAAAAATAAGTATATAATGCATTTGCCCACATTATAAATAAAGAGATAAGTGTCACTTTTGGAGTTGGTGAAACCATAGGCAACAAGAAAGGAATGAAGTTTAATATATAGTGCCCTTGGAGCTTAACAAAAACCATAAATTGTTTTGTTCAATTTATAAACATAAGTTGGATATTGAGAGTTAATGAATGCTCGGAGTAACTACATAAAAACATAATTAAAAAGAATTCCTTATGGAAAGGTGTTATTAACATCCACTGGATTTAAAGTCCAGTCACTTGTTACTGAAAAAATAAGTATAAGACTAACAGTTGCAAGTTTAATGACTTGATCAAAGGTTTTGGTGTATTCAACGCCAAGCTATAAAGTAAGTTTTATGGAAAGCAATGGAGGATCATGATTCTTCTTGATTTTTTACACACATTAGATAAAAATTCTTATCTCATGGCATCATGCTAATGAAGACATTTGTGAGCTTAGGTAAATGAGTTGAGTTTCATTTCTTGGAGATAGGTTAAAGGGCTTGTATGTAGGGAAAATATTTATTAATTTTGTAGATGTTATTTTCAAAATGAATAACCGCATGTGATGATTGAGTTGTGGTTGTTTATGAGGTATATTGGAAGTAGTGTTTTAATGGTTGGCCTAAATCGTAAGTAATAATGTTATTGGCTAAATTGGGTAAGGATGTAACACTAGGTATAATAGAGTTATGAGGTAGAAAAGTTAAACTACTAACTTATGTCGGATAGACCATTGATGAAGAAGGAGTAGAGATAACTTGTGAAGTGGCACTTGAGTCTGAAATAGGGATATTGTAATAAGGTATGGAAGGAAGTAAAATGGTATGGTCAAGATCATCACAAGTAGAAGTTTTAACTTGATCAAAAATTTTATTTGTAAACTCTAATAGATATTTAGAGAAGGTGGAAGATGAGATATTTAGATTTGAAGAGGACTTAGCTTGGTATGGAAAAATACTCTTAAAGAAAACAATATTTCTAAAGATAAAAATGTGATTTGCGGTAGTACATAACAAAAGAAGGAGTGATGTGGTAGGGAGAACCCTATACCCATGGTCAAGATTATTATTCAAGTTTATTAGTGTTGTAGGGTTGAAGCCATAGATAGAAAAGGTGATTAAAAACTCTAAATGATGTATATTTAGATTGTACCCAAAAAACTTTTGGTATGGACTATCGTGATTGAGGATAAGAGTGGACATTCTATTGATAAGATATGTAGAACTTTAAAATGCATGAGACCAAAAAAAAAGAGGCATAGTGGTATTGTGCAGAAGTGTAAGACCAGTTTCCACGATATGATGGTGTTTGCATTTAGTAGAGTCAACATGTTATGGTGTATATGGTGGGGATGTCATGTTGGATGTTGCACAGACTAAGAAAATATGAAAGTGGTTTATGCTTACCTCTACCAACTA
>JANIHY010000005.1:20064553-20084587 GCA_027479065.1 Erythroxylum brevipes | reverse complement strand
ATGAAAAATAAATATTAAAACATGTAAAAAAAGTTAAATAATATTATAATCCCAAAATAAATATTCAAGTTGAAATAATTAAATGTATAATAAACTATGCATTTTATCGCAATACAAGAAGATTTGCAATATGTTCCATCGCATCATTCATCTCGTTATTTTGTAGCTCGTCTAAATGATTTTCTTCAACGTCTTCATTTTCATTGTTCTCTTCATTTGTAGGAAGTAATTCATCGTCTTCATCATAGGGAGAAAACTCTTCATCCTTTTGAGCATTTAACCTTATAAAATTATGAATGGCCATTGAAGCAATTACAATTTTAACTTGCTTTGGAAATGGAAAACTTGGCATTTGACGTAAAATTTTCTACCTATTTTTTCAAATGCCAAATGTTCTTTCGATTGTGCATCTTAAAGAAGAATGTGCATGATTTGATATTTCTTTCTTTCCTTTTGGAAGACCAGCGCGTCGAAAATCAGGAAGATGATACCTCTCACCTTTGTATGGTCCTAGATAACCTTGCATGTAAGGATATCCTGCACCTACCAAATAATATTTTCCTACATTCCAAATTCAAAAATAAATAAAGAAGCACTGAATTATTAAGAATAAATAAAAAATTATTAAGTTATCCTTCACAAACCTTTAGGTGGATGAGGGAAGTGCAATCTATCATTACGCAAAGCCTTCATGAAAATTCGAACATCATATGCTGTGCCTTCCCAACCAGCCCAAACAAAAGTGAAGCACATATCAAAATCATATACAACCATTACATTTTGCGTAGGAATGTTTTTTGTCCTAATATATTTTATTTGATTGGACCTTGGAACTACAACTGGTATATGTGTTCCATCAATTGCTCCAATGTAGTCTTTAAAATAAGGCCAATACCTTCTATCATTTTTAATTTTGCTTGGAATTTCTCTAAAAGTTGGATCTTTTGATTTGATGAAATCAATCGACACTCGTGAAACAACCTCCAATACTATTTCAAACCATCTAGAAATTGTTTCACCAGAATGTTGAAATCTTTCTTGAACCATTCTACTGCAAAGTCTATGGCCTAAAGTGATAAAAAACATAGCTACTGCCTCTTCTATTGTAACTTCTGTAGCTTTCTTTAATCCATATGACTCATTCAACAATTTACATAATTTGATAGAAACATCCTTCTCCATTCTAAATTGTTGATGACATCTATCTTTATAGCCATTAAGCAACTCCATTACAAACATCCATCCAGTGTGAGGGGATGTTCTACATGATTTTTTCATATAGTATTTAATATGATGTTCTATGATCATTGCAACTCCAGATTGAACCATATCCAAAATTTCTTCTTCAATCTCTTCATTATATTCATGATCATTGTCAGAATCATTATCAGAAGATGACATCTGTATCAAAATATATAGAAAGATAAATAATAGGCTTATTTTATAACAAGATAACATAGCAATAATCATAACACAATAATAATAAAGTACAATTTAATTCATTGCAACAAAATTAACCCAAAAAAAATCCAATATAACACATTAGGAGTAGCAAAATCCAAAGACATGTCTAGTTTATTACAAAAATCACAGTCATTTCATTTTCTTAAACCATTCGATTTGAAGATCAACATCCTTAAGCTCAATAAACATCTCTTTATTTTCCTTCTTCAACAATAATTTCATAGCTAACATAAACAGTTCACCTCCCCTTTCTATTTCATTTATACTTCGTAAGATGTTCAGCACAAAAGCAATGCTATAACTAGAGCTCATTGAAGTTCTACTCTCTACTGCATCACATATACGGTCCAAATATTTACATAACCTTTCTGTTGCCCCTTTTCTAGTATCATGTTTCTTTCTTTTTTTCCCCTTTCCTTTTAGAGTTGGAGTTGATGAACCAATCTCATTATTAATATTTCCAATTTCTTGATTGACAGCAAAGTCTTCAGAAAGGTTATCGTCAAGATCAATATCAACTGGGCTTTCTCTATATGCCACATAAGTATCATTTGGTACAAAACCTGAAGAAGATGCCCAAGCTCCTTCTCCTGTAGCTACAACATCTTTAAATAAAATATTCAGCTGTTCAATAAATTTCAAACCTTTAGTTCGAAATTTGGCAGCCTTAGGATTTTTCTACAATAATATCGTTTAAGTTATTAAACTATCAAGTAACATTAAAACAATATAAATCTAAAGCTTAAATGCTTACCTTCAATTTCTTTTCCTATCATTCGTCACTTGCATCAATAGTTTGATTAGTCCAGTTTCCTTACCTACTAAATTTGTCCAAAGCTGTCAATCTTTTTTTAATCCATCCCATTTATTTTTAAATTGTTTGTATTCATAGTTTTTCTTAGTTTCATGAGCAAACTTTGAAACTATATTTTTTCATCCAATCTTGTTAAAGTGACCATTTGGTCGATTTCCAACTAATATCTCTTCCACAAAACTTTTTTAAGAGTTCTATCATTCTACTCTGCTTTAATTCTTTTTTTTTTAATTTATCCCCACCTTGAATATCTTGACTTGGTATTGACATTTTCTATCAACAATAAAATCCCCACTGCATATAACAATGAATTTAACAAGTATAAGGAAATATAAAAATATAACCAAAATGACTATGAAAATTTATACACGTACAAAAATAGAATCAATGTTAAGAGAATGGTAATAATAAGAAAATTTTGGACATATATCTTAAACGACTTACAAGTTTTCTACCAAAGCAGTAAGCCAAGCTAAGGTCTTTCAGAAAGGGATCAGAAGAAGGGATAAACTAATTCCAAAACGGTAGACTAATTCTCAACTTTCTTTATATAACTCTTAAGACCATCGACATAGATGAAATCTATATATCCAAATAAGAGCTTTTGCTTCCTGTTTAGCCTCCTTAAGAGATGCTTTTTAAGTGCACATGTTAGAAAGACATGACATAAAACCACAATTGTTAGAACAAAACGGTCATAGAATTTACAACAAAAAGAAGTCGGTTTCTACCCATACAAAATAAAGAAAGGTAACAAACATTTGATCTCCACAAAATTATAAATCTTTTCTAGGGTTGAGTTCAAATATAAATGTTGAAATTTATGGGCAGTCCAAATAGTTGCAAACATTTCAGAAAATTTAGAACATAAAAAAATATTGAGCTTACCTTAACAACAACAAAAGCTTCTTTCGCTTTTTTCAATCTCACAAATAATTCTCTAGCAGATTGCACAACTCCAGCAACCTCACAAGTAATATACTGGATAATATGAAGTTACAATGTTAGCAAAAGTTATTCTAATACCAAACAAGAATGCTTAAAGTAGTATTGATCTACATTGAACAACGCACTGCATTAAACGCAAACAAATGTCTGCCTTTAACACAAACAAACGCCCGCGTTCTCTTATATAAACGTCTGCGTTGATTCAACATCAACATAGACGTCGAACGTTTGCGTTGAATCAACGCAGATGTTTATATAGGAGAATCGATTTCTGCGTATATACAGGAGAAAAAATTTCAAGAACTAACCTGTGTTTTGATCCGTGAGTTTCCTGAGAGAACATGAGTGTTTTGTGTGTTCTTGAGAGAAGATAGTCTTTTTCGTGTTTGTATACAAAAGAAAGAAAACCATATAGATAAAAGAGTCGTTTTAACTTTGTTACATACGGAAGTGACGGAAAACTCTCTACTTGAAAAAGATAAAATTTTGGACTTTTCTAAAAAGCTTTAAATTTTAGCTTTTGAAAAAATTGTATTTTAATTAAAAAAAAAGCTATTTTTACTTAAAAAATACTTTTGAAATTTAAAGTTAAAGACTTACTTTTTCTTTAAAATAACTTATGCGATTAAAAAAATCCTCCAAAAATTGAAACAAACATGTGCTTAAGTCGGGGGAGCCCTTACTATTGGAGTTTCTTTACTATTTAAAAGGAGAAGGGATGTAGCAATTGTTGCTTCCATCTTTAATTAACTGAAAACAATGGAGCGATCGATGGCACCCAGTGCATCGGCCGCGACAAGCAGCCGAGGAGGTACGGCCAAAGCAAATGTTGCCGAACACATTGCTCAAGCCGTTCAGTCAACCTCCAATCTTCTCCACCTCATGCAACAATCCTCCTCTTCTCAGGTTCACTCTGTTTTCGTCTTCTCCATTCTACTTCTGCTATAATTCTCGATTGGAAGTTGCTCCTTTAGTTTTAGTTAAAACCAATGTATTAGTTATAATTGAAACTTGCCGCCCTGAATTCCCTTTTAACTTTGCACTCAGCAAAGATCAAATGGGTATTTTTCCAATCCAAAATTGGTACTTTTAAGCTGTACATCCATGACCCTTGTCTTTGTAACAAAGTGAATCAATATCAACCAAGTAGAACTACTATTCTTTGTATTTGCCGCAAATCTTAATATACTTTTAACTGTAGAATAACCTACTATGATTACACATTGTAAAAGGGTCCAATTGGTTGATGAACCACCAACTCACATCTCGGAAGTATTGTATGCACGTAATTCATCAATCCTTGATTAAATGCAGCAGATAAATGGATAAAGGTGATTTTTTTTTAATAAAAAAAGTAGAGTTGATGTAAATATCTCTAAACAGTCGGTTAGCAAAATTATTCACAGGGACAAAAACTTACCGTTGATTTTCTAGTTAAGAGAATAATTTAGGTTTTTTTTTTTTTTTGTTGCAGTCAGCAAAAATGAGTTGAATCTGCTTCTTCCTCATACCAGAAACACTGGGCTATGATCACTAAGCATGACTTATGTATTCTATCTCATATGCAGGCTCAACTAAGGAAGCTTCCCAAGAACCTTGTCGAAAAAGCATCTACAATCAAGAACACAGGCCAAGTATGTACTTTGATCCTCCGTGAATATGGACTTTCAAGGTTTTCCATGTTTGGACCTTGGAGAAACGTTTTGTTCTCATTTGAAATCCTATTTTTACCTTCTTTGTTGAAGGTTTTGGAGCAATTACCTCACGTGATTTCATTTTTGGAGGCACATGTGGAAAATGGGTTGCAAAGGTTAAGTCCGAATGATGCATCCATATAATTTTAAATTTATTACAAGCTTAAGTGTGTGTACCATGCTCTTACCTCAGGCAGTTTTGTCCCCAGCTACTCAGAATGTAGGTGAAGGTCTACCATTAAGCTATATTGTTGAAAGTCTATCATTAAGCTATATTGTTGCAGCTGTATGGTGATTGATACTTGATGCAATCGATAGTCACTTTCGGAGTACTACCATTAAGCTATATTGTTGAAAGTCTACCATTAAGCTATATTGTTGCAGCTGTATGGTGATTGATACTTGATGCAATTGATAGTCACTTTCAGAGTACTGCTACTTTCATGTTTTCCGATTTCATTTTTTATGTTGATCTTTTTCTGTTAAGAGTTTTTATTATTGAAAATAATGCAAAATAAAGCTATCCATGTGTTTTGATGTGGAAGTCATCGTTTCAATTTAATAGTAGGACTTAAAGAATAATTAAGGCAAGAGGATTGCAGTGACAAATTCCTTGAAGTAGGACTACTAGAAATAATTTCTGACAATATTGATTGAAAGGACTTTATTGATATATTAGACAAAACTTGAAAAGAAATTGAAAACATTATAGTAGGGGATTGATTAGAAAAAGGTATTATTTAGGATTATCAGCTTATCCCCTGTATGGAATAGAGTTCAATGGTTGAACAATTTGTTTTCATATCTTTGTTTTATTTATTACCGTGGTTGAGTGTCTTATATGTGGAATGTAAAGATGATGGTATCATGTTATTGAGGTTTAAACTAACGAATTCTTCATCTAGTTCAGGGGTTGAATGATCTACCTTGTTTACATTAAAGCCGGTATAGAAATGTAGGAAACAAATCAATGCTCTCCTTTATTGCAACTCAATGCCATGTTTAGACTGTGGATGGACAACCACAGTTACATTCTAGTCAAGTTATTTGATTTTAGATCTTTTTTCCTTTTTCCTGAACAGCAACATGCCCAAGTTCTTTTCTCTTTTCTCATTTATCCTTGGCATTTAACTGTCGGTCACTTTTCAGGGTTAATTGGTTTATTTTGCTCTTTCTACAGTGTTCCCCATCTTAAGACTGTGTCCCAGTTACTTTCTAATATGGAAAGCTGCCAGCTTACTCCTCTTTCTCATGCACATCTTGATAAAAAGGTGTTATATCAATTGGTTATTCGATTTACGAGCTGCTTTAACAAATAGTACATGCATGATATGTGTGCTTTGGAAAGATATCCTGTATAATGTTTTCATGTATCTTGTTCATGTCCTTTTTCACTAGGAACCTGAGATGCCCAAGAAACCTCCAGAAACAAGCTAATTGGACGGATGTCTCTTTGTTGAATGTTATATTCATCAACAAAACTTGTAAATTCAAGCTGAGAGATGGTATAAGGTGGTCGTATCATTTGTACATAGACTAGTGAGTACCTCATTTCCGGTCTTGCTTTCTTAGTGTCCGTTCTTTCATATTTAACTCCGTATAAATATTAAATAGTAAGTTTGAAGGATATAGATATCACAATGAATGTTTGGGTTTTAAAATTTAGAGCTTTTAATGGGGATTAATAGAAATAGCATTAAACTATAGAAAAGGAAAAAGGATAAGAAGTTTACAACTCATACAACTCCAGTTTTGCCTTCAGACGAGATCCCAAATCTTTGAAGGATCTTGTTACCAGGGCTGCAAAGATTCAGGATTGCATATTCAAAAAGGTTGTCGAATCTGTCACAGATCCATAAAGATGATGCCTTTTCTCGTACATCTTTCAGTAGTTGCAGAAGGTTGATTGGACAAGGGTAATATGAGTCTGAAGAAATGACTCAGCTCGGGTGAGACTTGCTTATCTACAGATGTGCTTACCAAAATTACTTCGCACTCTTAAAACAAAGCAGTATATCCAATTAATGTCAGTATCGAATTTGAAAGGAAATGAGCTCTACATAAACGCCGAAAGAACCTTGATGATGTGAACTTCGAGTGATAATAACAAACTGGCAGATTTCTTCTCCATGTCCGAGTTCTACATATCCTCTTATTATGTTAATGTCAAATGGGGCAGAATTAGACGTTTTAGTATGGAGTTAGTCTTTCATACGATGCAAATGACATCTTATTAGTGGGGTGGTATAATATAATTAGCATATTAATTTGAGAGAAAAAGGAAACTACATTTTAATCTTTCCAATGGGGGCAAGTCTCCAATACTCAACAGGCATATGAATTGTATAAGCTCATCAAGTAGTGAATTGATATTTTCAAGGTCTAATATTGTCAAACTTGAAAAGATTTAAGGCAGGGTAATGCATTCATCATTGAACCAAGGTGAACAATCATTAAGGCGTTGAGGAGTTAAGAGTTGTGAAAGAAAATTACCTTACATTACGAGAAAAGTATGAAATACCGATGAAAAACTACCGACGGAATAGAAAATGTTGGCAATTATCGACAGAAATAATACATCTGTCGGTGAAGTTGCCTAAAAAATTGAGAAAGCATGAAAAAAAAGGGAAATTTACCGATGGATATTTCCGTCAGTAATGTAGTTGGCAATTGTGTCTCGTCTTTCATCGTTTTGTAACACTTATGAAGTTTTCAGTAACAAAACGACGTCATTTTGTTATAATTTAAACGATATCGTTTTGCTATATGATAAATCGTTTTGCTTCAAGATGAAAACAACATCGTTTGGTTTTAAGCCATACAACGTCATTTTAGTTAACAAAACGATATCGCATTTTGCGACGCAATTTTTGATCTGTCAAAATCGTCGCAAAACTCAATTAACGACAGAAAGTTAACGTTTTCTGTTAGTAAGATTCGTCGATAAGCATCCTTTTGTCTGTAGTGCTAGTAAAGTAGAAAAAGAAAAAAAGATTTGCTTCTAAAGGTATAAAGGTTGCTAACGGAGGATGTGCAAATCTAGGATGAGATTATGAACGTGTTAACAACCTACGAAATGTTCAGAAATGTTTCACTTATGGACGCCACATTTAGTATTATTGGCTTGCCTATTAAGGCGTGCGAAATCTACCGAGTTTTTTCGTGATCGTTCAAATAATGAATGGAACTTCTTGCATATGTATTTCATACTACAAACTACAAATGAAATGGCAAGTGCATAGATGAGAGGTCCAGGTGGCGGTTTTGAAAACCCATAATAGTATGACTTTAAGAAGAAAGTGAATCAGTAATCTAGTATTATGAATTAGAATAACCAAGATCTTATAGGGTGTTGTATAAAAGAAACTTATCTGAATCTGTACTAATAAGGAATGCTGCTCGTGCAATAATAATTGGTGTCCAATGTAAGAAGAAAGTTTTGTATTTTTGTGTTTGTAAAACTATTACATTAAGAGGTATTTATACATGAAGTTATACAAAAATATACAAAAGAATATGCTTTATAATTAATTACATAAATGTGTAACATATATAATGCATACGTTATATGTACTAACATCCCCTCTCAAACTCAAGGCGATAAGGATTAAGGAATTAAACATCTTGAGTTTGAAAAAAAGTTTATGAAATATTCGAGATAGATGAAATTTAATGAAAATATCTGAAATTTGTGATTGTGACAAAATAAGGACAACTTGAATAATTCCTTGAATAACATGGTGTGACATAAGGTGATAATCAATCTCAACATGTTTGGTATATTTATGAAAGACATCATTATGAGCAATTTGCATGACATCTCGATTATCACAAATAAAGGAGTTGTGAAAAAAGAAGAAACACTCTTATCTTGAAGTAGTCAATGTAGCCAAAGGAGTTTAAAAGTTGTGACTATAAGAGTTCAGTACTCTGCTTCCATGCTAGTTCAAAAGATAACTGTTTGTTTCTTATTTCACTATGAAATGAGAGCTGTCAAGAAAGAAACAATAGCTAGTGGTTGAGCATCAATCAATTAGATTTCTTACCCAGTTAGCATTAGAGCATGCTCATAACTCAAAAAGAGATGAACGACATAAGTGAAGACCATGAAAGTGAGTGCCTTTAATATACCGAAGGATATATATAACATTAGGGTAGTGAGTGCTATGAGTACTGACATGAATTGATTGACAACGTTAATAGCATGAGCAATATCAGGATGAAAAATAGTAAGGTATATAATATTTCCAACTAATTAGTCATAAGGAGTACCATCATTGAGGAGAGTACCATTAGTATAAGAGAGATGAACATTGGAAGAGAAGTGGTAGTAGTCTTGGTGTCGATGATAACTGATCGAGAGATAAGATTTGTGACATGTTTTATTTATGAGAGACAATAGCCAAATTCATCAAATGAAACTTTGAGACATAAAAAATAACTCAAATTACCTATGTCTTTCATCTTAAACTGTTGATGTAAATATGATTTAAGAGTCGAAATACCCTAAGCGTCATGACCATCAATTATGATATCATCAACATAAAGAAGAAGAAGAGTGCACCTTTAAGTTGTTTTACGAATGAACAAGACATGATCATAAGAGCTAGACTAAAAATCAAGGAGGCAATAGTGGAACTAAATTTGGCAAACTAAGCTCAAGGAGCTTGTTTTAGTCTTTATAAGGCTTTACAAAGTCGATAAACCTTATTGAATGGAAGATCATAACCAAGTGGAGATTGCATGTACACTTCTTCTATAAAGTCATTGTTAAGAAAGACATTCTTAACATCCATCGAGAATAATAACCAACGCTTGCTAGTAACAACTGCTATAAGACTATGGACTAATATTAAAATGAGTTTATATGAGCAAATGTTTCCTTATAGTCAACACTATACACTTAGGTAATTCTTTGGAAACTATCTAGGCTTTGCATTACTATACTATTCCATTAGGTTGACCCTTAATTTCATAGAACTATTTATAGACAACAATAAATTTCCCTAAAGGCAAGCTGATTATATGCCAAGTGTTGATGCTAGTAAATGCTCATAATTCTTCTGTCATTGCTTGTTACCATAGAAGGTCAGCACTTGCCTTACGATATGTGTGGTGCTCATATAGAGAAACAATAGTAGAATAAATATGAAAATCTTAAAGATGAACAAAATATTTGACTTACTAAATTAGTAAGATGAAGAGCAAGTTGAGGTATATTGGGTTATGATGAATGAATGGATAAAGAGGAATCATTTGAAGAAAGTGATGGATCAACAGTTGGTGAAGATACAATGGGATTAAATGTAGGCTATGTTAAACTATTAGAACTATTATATGATCCTGCAAGAAAAATGTTAAGAAGCAAGGATATAGTAGGATTAAAGAAAAATTGAGGAAATTGTTCATTGATATGAAATTTTAACATAGATAAGAACATCTTATGTTTGCAAAAGGTCACAAGCAGAGAAACATGAAGTCTTTCTAATGATGGATCCTAACACTTATACTATTTGTGTTCTATCCCATATCTTAAGAAAAAACATAATCGTGCTCGTAGTTTTAGTTTAATATATTTACATGGTTGGAGAAGAACAAAACAAGCACTTAGAAAGATTTTAAGACTTTGGTAGTTAGGAGCATGATTATACAAGTGTTCATAAGGAGAGATATGACCTATAACAAAAGTATGAATATGATTGACAATATCAACAACTATAAGAGCAACTTCTCCCTAAAAAATTTCCAGATAAGAAGAAAAAATGAGAAGAGCTTGGATAATATCAAGTATGCGTCTATGCTTTCTTTTAGCTTAAGAATTCCTTGTTGACTAAGAAAATAAGTGAAATATTTTTCTTTATATTCCATAGCATTATCAGTTTGCAAAGTTTAGTTTTACAAGAAAATTGAGTTTGAACTATATTTTCAAAGTAAGAATAATAGAAAATATGTTAGCCATATGACATAAGAGGTACATCCATGTGTCTGTAGAGAAATTATCAACAAAGATCATATAATATCATAAACATCTTATAGTGTTATGAGGAGTAGGTCCCCAAATATCATAATGAATCAAATTAAAAGGTGCGAAAGAAACTTAATCACTATTACTAAAAGTTAAAGTATGATTTTTTAGAAAGTTGGCATAAGATACAATCAAAATTTTCATTGTTGACTTGACCTAAAGAACTACAAGAAATTAAAGATTCAATTATAAGGTTAGAAAGATGAACAAGACAAGAATGCCAAATATTAGATGCAACATCATTAACAATAAGTTTGGATGGAGGGCAGAGGGAGATAAGTTCAAATAGTTGTCAAGCCTTATACCTTGTCCCAAGGATGTCCCTTATATATGGATCCTGCAAAGTATAATCATAACTTAAAAATATAAGTTACAAAGTTCATATAATTGACAAATCAAAATAAGATTTAATGAGAGTTTAGGAACAAGAAAAGTGGCAAGCAAACTTAACATTGATGTTTGAACAATGCCTACATTTTGAACATTCATAGTAGAGTTATCACTTGTACAAACAATATATGAAATTGAGAGCGTTTTTAAGGAGTCAAATATGGAAGAGTTGGAGGTCATATGGTTACAATATGCAAAATCAAGGTACCATGAAGAAGAAGTGCCTGGTGTGACAAAAAATATAACAGAGGAAATAGTATTGAAATCTGTTTGAATTTACTATATATGAGCTTGAAGATCTTTGAAGGAGAATTTAAGAGTTGTAGATGTGTTTTCTATTATACCCTCTGTGGCAACAACAAGGGCAATAAACTGTGAAGACTTAGAAGAATTACTTTGTTTGGGTCGTTTTCTACATTCAGATATATAGTGACCACTCCTTTTACAATAATTACAAAATAACTGCTTCATAGTTTTGTTTTAATAAGTCTAATAAGAGAAGATATGAGTGACAATAACAACATCTATAAATATAATAGATTTCTCCATTCAAAGGGAGTTTAACTAGGTTTCTTTCATAATCAATTCTTTGATTACTGTATCAAGATTTAGCAGAGATTCTCGATAATGAAGAGAATTACAGATGAGTGAGAACTTGTCTTCGAGAGTCATTAATAGATGCCAAATATGCTTTCGATTATGAAGATTGACATAGATTATGGCAACTTAGGTATAGGCTAAGTAAGATCTCCAACCGCCAAAATCTTATAATTCAAATATATAACTATAGATGATTTGACCACATTATTGTATCATCTCAAGATACTAGATATTTTACAAATATATCTTCTACTTTATCTGGTCTTTGAGTAAATTTGGGTATCTTACTAGCAATTATATGTTAAAGAAGTCTTCCTTTGAGAAAGCTACACATTTCATCAGCTTCCAAATCATGGTTAGATGCATCAAAGATAACAAAATTTGGTTAAGGAATGTATTGATAAAGCTTAGAAGTATCCATAGTACATGCAATATTTAAAAAAATCCTTAGTAATAAAGTTTAAAAGCACAAAAATTGAGAAACTTGTCTTTAGAACTGGAATTTGAAAACTTTGACCCAAATTTGAGTTTAGAACACCCAAAAGCCTTGGAAACTAGTCTAACTTGTAAAAAGTTGGTTAAAAAAACTGAACTAACTAGTCAAATTTTAGTTAACAGATTTGAACTGAATTACCTAAACCAGTAATGACACATGATGATGACATAGAAGCCACGTGGGACAAAATGTTGATGTAGCATTGTATGATATGGCAAAGAAGCAAGAGCCATAAATGATGTGGCGTGACGATGTGGCAGTGATTTGGATGGCTAGCTATGATGTGGCATTGTGACATGACAATGATGTGGAGGTGGTGTCTAGCAACGTGAATTGTTTGGAGACTGACATCTGTCACCTATGCTGATGTGGCATTGTATGATATGGCATACATATCATGTGGGACAAAATGTTGATGTGGCATTGTATGATATGGCAAAGAAGCAAGAGCCATAAATGATGTGGCGTGACGACGTGGCAGTGATGCGGATGGCTAGCTATGATGTGGCATTGTGACATGACAATGATGTGGAGGTGGTGTCTAGCAACGTGGATTGTTTGGAGACTGACATGTGTCACCTATGTTGATTATGTATTTTTGTTGTTTTAGCTTAAATGACGTCGTTTTGGTTATGAAATATTCAAAACGACGTCATTTTAGGTTGCCTTCAACCTTTGGAATAAGGTTGGTACCATTGTGTTTCTCAAGAAGGGTAGAAGAGTTTGGTATATACCAAATGCTATTTAAATAACATACAGAGCTCTGATATTATGTAAGAAATAAAGAAAGCTTCGTACTTTTATATGTATAAAATTATTAAGTAAGGAGATATTTATATATAAATTTACATAAAAATATGCAAAAGAATATGTTTTATAATTAATACATAAATGTATTGAATATATACGTTATCCAAAATTCTTAAAAATACTTAGTCACTTTTCAAATGTTGTATTCAAGGCAAATTTTCACTTAATTCATTGATTTGATCTCGTACATCGACTGGGTGGAAGGAAGCCAAGTAATGCTTTAACCTTCAATGAATGATGGGTGCTAGTGAAGTAATAAGGGGGTTTAGAAAATTGATTGAGGGAAAAGGATCACATTTTTCTCCATTATTTTCCAAAAGAGCATATCCCTATACAACAACATCAACAACAACAACAAAAAGAAAAATCAGAAAAGATTCTGCAGTAATTTGACCTATAATTTCTATGAGAGAACCAAAAAATAAAATGGCTTAAACCAAAAGCTATCAACCTCGCCAAACACATAACTCTAAAATAACAGAATCCCCAGGAGAGTTAGTTATTCATCTATCCTTTGTATTTTTATAGGCAGTAGTGTATTAACAGACCATCGTTCAGACGTTGGACTTGCCTTGCTCTTTATTGTCTTGTAGCTTTATGGAGTTGTACCACCTAGCACATGCAATATACAACACCAGGTCTACAGTTGTCAAGGCAGCCAAAAGGAAGTAAAATCTATCCAAGTGACCCTTGTTGAGATTTCCTGGAATCCAACCAGGTGTGTGATGCTCGGTGGAAATCTTCATGACCATGGTCACCAGCAAGTCACTGGCATAGTTTCCTAGAGAGATGGATGTCATGCACAGTGCACTTCCAAAGCTTTTCAATCCATCTGGTGCTTGTGAATTAAAGAACTCCAATTGGCCAACATACATGAACACTTCAGATGCTCCAATAAGTCCATATTGTGGAACTTGCCAAAAGATGCTCAAGGAGCTTGAGTTTTTGCAATTTTTGCAGTCTCCTCTCGCATACTTGAGTCGATAGCACTCCACTATCCCAGCTGCAACCATCGCCATTATAGCTATCACTAGACCAACACCCATCCTTTGAAGCTCGGTCAATCCTTTAGACTTAGTCTTTTTGATTCTTCCCACGAGTGGATCCAGAACTTGCCGATATAGGAACACAAACACTGCAACGCTTAGAATGTCGAAACTAGACATGCTGGCTGGGGGAATTTTAAAGTTTGAGATGGTAGTTTTCATTGCAGCTCCTTGCTCCACGAATAGGGAAGCCATTTGTGTGAAAACCACTGAGTACAAAATGGTGCAGAGCCAGATTGGAAGTATCCTTAATATGCATTTGACTTCTTCCACTTGGGTGATGGGACAAAGGCGCCATGGGCTGTGAAGACCCTGCTTGTGTTCATCTAAATCTCTTGTTGTAATAACAGCTGCTCTATCCAAAAACCTAAGATAAAAATAAAAAAGAACCTCAGGAACTTATTTGTTCCATTTCTAAATATAATTTAGGACTATGATTATGGTTTAGTTACTTACTTGAAACCATGAGTATGGAGCATCTTCTTGTTTCCACCATCACAACACTCTCCTCCATCCGTATCATACAAGTCTTCTCCATCTATTGGCATCTCTACTTTCCATTTCTTAGATGCAGCAACTATGACTTGGCAAAAGCGAAAGAGAGGGTTACCAACTGGCTTAAAGTGCCTGTACCTTGTTGTTCCTCCTAGAAACAAAACCAATGCTGCAATGGCAGAGCCTGCAGATGCCCAAAAGCCTAGTGCCCACATTCCTTCATCTTCAAAATACCCTAATATGGTGTTGGAGAACAGAGAACCAAGGTTTAAAGCTAGGTAGAAGTAGCTAAAAAATGCTACTTTTGAGTGCCCTTCCTTAGGGTCCTCTTCGTCAAACTGATCAGCCCCAAATGTGGCTATGTTAGGTTGATAGCCTCCATTCCCAAGAGCTACTAGGTAGATGGAGAGATAAAATAACCCCACTTCTAAGTTGGAATGCGATCCACATATAGTCAGTTCATCTCCACATCCTTTTGGTCTAATCAAGAAAAGGTACGAGGACAATGATAATGATATCAAACCCTGCAATTGGAAGTATACAAGAAGCAATGAGCTGCATCATACACAAAGCAATTTTCTTTTATCTTTATGACTAATATGAAGTTTCGCTTTCATGCAATTAATAGAAGAAAGCTTTAGACGTCCAATAACATACAATGACGAAGATGCCTTGGAAAATGGCACAGGTTTTGTATCTTCCCCAGTAGGAATCGCTAAGGAAAGCACCTACAAGTGAGAATATGTAGACAGTTCCAGTCCATTTGCTAACATTGTTTGCAGCATCAACATTGTTTTGTTGTAATACTCTTGTCAGGAACAGAACTAAATTCACTCCAACCCCAAAGAATGCTAGAGTTGCCAAACCTTGGTTCACTGGTTGATTCACAGAGACATAAAAAACATGGTCAATTAGATGTTATGTTTTCTATAAAAACAATAAACCAAGGGGCATCAAGTTCCCATTCTTTTGGATCAACAATTTTTTTAAGATTTTGATT
The DNA here is from genome assembly GCA_027479065.1 of Erythroxylum brevipes. Lineage (NCBI taxonomy): Eukaryota > Viridiplantae > Streptophyta > Magnoliopsida > Malpighiales > Erythroxylaceae > Erythroxylum > Erythroxylum brevipes. The sequence continues at coordinate 20,068,805 of JANIHY010000005.1, read as the reverse complement.
TAGGAAACTACAGGATCATTATACTTGCATCGCTGATAAGAACATATCCAGTTTCTACCAAAGCATTTTCATGGAGTAATGATGTAACTTACAGAGTTTGGTTTGTTATCAGTAAATTTACAACTATAAAGGAAACAACAAACGGGACTCGTTACATGACTGTTCTTTGATTTCTTGAAATGCATATAGAAGCTAAGTTTGCTATCCATTACTGTGAAAACTAGAAAGATGGTGGACTTAGTGGCAATCCAATCAGATTAAGCAATCATATGCCTACATCATTAAAGAAAAGTAGAACAACGTTTGATGAGTTCAACCTAATTACTAACAAGAAGCGATAAAGAAAAAGATGTCCCTTTCCAATCAGATAAAAGATATGGATATTGTTTAACGTGCAGGCCTATTGCTAAATTCAATACAATTGGTTAGTTTCTATATGAGCCTTCAATTAACAATCATCTTTTCTTTGTCATGTTTTAGTAGACCATATATAGAACAATTTGACAAGCATTATATGAAACTCCTTTCACGTGTTCTGTTGAGAATAGAAAAGCAAAGGGACTTGGAAATACCCGTTTCATGTTTACTGTGGCCTTAGTAATAAGGTTTCTTAGTATCTTGCTATGTCTAGAGTTTCATGTACTTTGGCCTTTTTCAAATTTCCTTTTACTATGGTAACATAAATTACAAGAGGAAACTTTTCAGCTCTTTAAGGGATATCAAAATCAGTGTCAATACACCACAGAAAATATCATATTCCGAACAATTCGACATGATTGATTATATTGAGGGTGACAAAAGATAGTAGATCTCACAAATAAGACAATTATTAAACGTGTAACTCGAGATTTAAATTTGGACAAGCTTTTAGAATTATTTATAATAAAAGTCTCGTCGAGTTAGATTTAACCAAACGATCTTTCTAGTTTGCTAATTAATTTTTTATGTTAAAGAATAATTAAAAGGGTGTAAATCCGAAATATCATTAATCTTATTTTGACCACTACAATGACACAGGCAAAAAAAGACTGTACTTATGCTACTGCTTTTCCATAAAAATTACAACTATTCATGTTCATGTGCTGACATAGTGAAAAGTAGACCGGCACCAATCTCATAACCTAAATGATCTTGCCTCAAACATCCAAAATGGGAACATTACTAGCTTCGTGAAAAATCCTGAGTTTTCCGTAAAGAGTAAATGACAAATTGCAAGCAACAGCAAACAAACTAGGAAAATTCGAAGCAGCATTGAAGTCAAAATTAACACGGTAGAAGCGTGAGAACTTGCATTTTTTTTTTAACACATAGTAATCCAGGTTTTTGAAGAAAAGACACGTGGAGAAAACCCACAACATGCAAGTAAAGACACATTATATTACTTGTCAGGGACGTCTTACTCGATCCTAATGCACCCAACCAGACCCAGTAACAGGAACTAAGGCCTACGGAGTCCCCACTCCCCACCCCAACAAAACCCTCTTCGACTCTTTCTCTCTCTCTCTATGAGTTGAGTTAGGCTATTGTCTTAGCTGGTTTTAACAGCTCAGCATGTAACAAGGAAGCTTCAACACTTGTTTACAACTTCACTGATCAGTGTTACACGTTATATCGAAGCTCTTGTCCTCTTCCTCAAGAATATTGACAAAAAGAGAGAAGGTCCTGCTCTTATTATCATAACCCATCTTCCTTTTCCCTACTGTAAAAACTTCCTCAGTTACGAAGTTGATATCTGCGTTTTGTAAGTGTGCATATATTCTAAAGTGCGTTAAAACTAAGAAATAAAAAGAGAGAGAGAGAGAGATAGTGTATCTCCTGAATTCACAATTCTATGCTTTTTGCAGTAACATAATTGTTTAATCAAACACAAGCAACACGACCAAGAACACATGATAGAGAACATGCAAACAAATACGAATGTTATGTTAGTTCTCATGTATTGGGAATCAGAGCTCACAGAGTATGATAGTTCCAGCTATCCAATTTCCAGATTTTGCTCTGACAGCAGCGCCACCTTGCCAATCAACGGTTCCATCAAGAGTATATTCTTCTTTCTCCTCTTTCAAGTTAACCTGAAATTTAGGATTTTTCGATTATAGGAAATACTTTTTAACAATCCAGTAAAGAAGCATCACGATCATGTGAAACTGAAAAACAAAACATTTCTTCACAAGATAATTTAGTGCTCTTATATCATAAAAGTCTTCTTTTCTTTTCTTTTTGTTTTCTCTTTTCAACTTTCGTTGACTCCACAATGTACATAGGAAACAGGAAGAGAAGGAGGCTCCAATCAACCTCTCCTGCTTATACCAGTCAGTCAATGATCAATCAGTTGTTTCACAGGAAGTGAATAATTTAATCATCCAAAAACAAGTAACCGGTCGCTGTTCTGTTGATTTTGTTAGTCTGAATGCATCTTTTTATGATGAACCAAATAACTACATGAGGTGGCACGACTTCACCTGGAGTAGATAGAGAAAAAGAAGAAATGAAGATGTATAGTTAGATTGGTAGATAGAAGCTTTTACCAACCTCATTGGACACTTCCAAACAAGCCATTGATGAACTTGGTATAGGACAAAGAGCTCTCTCTTGTAATGCACAAGAGGAGGAGTTGTGCTGGATTGTTTATTAGTGGTGGGAAAGGGGAAAAAAACACAAGAGAAGGAAGTTGGTACATGAACTAGAGAAGGGAGGAGGGCATAAATAGAGGATGGAAGCATGATATGGACGATGGAGATTCGGACTATAAAAAGGGGTCATTTTATTTGATGGTGACGTGTCAGTGTGTGGTTTATTTTGTTCCATTCTTCACTCTCTAATCTCTATCTCTTGTCTGTCATAGTACGAGATGAAAATGATTTTTTAACCTGGTTAATATCGGTATTAATTGACTTAAAAAAATAATAAAGGCTAAAAAAATAGATTATAAATGGATGCTAAAAAATGAATATGGATGTTGTATTACTTGACTAAAAAAATTAACATGAAGGCTAAAAAAATAAAGTTTAAATGAATACCAAAAAATGAATATAGATATGGATTTAGATATGGGTTTAGTATCCTACCTATGTTTATTAATTTTATTTTTTTATTTTTTGAATATTTATAATTAAATATAATTAAATATTAATATTTTATGAAAAGAAACAGTTTTAAAATCCCTACTTTACTCCTCAATCCTCACCTTTTTTAATCATATTTTATTTTCTTATAGAATGATAATAATACTAATGATATGGAGATGAAGTTTTGAATATTATGGAGTTCACACAAAGATAATTTGAAGCTTCGGATATTTTAGTCTTTGTTTCAGTTCTTGATTGTAAAAAATATATGTTGTCTTTGCACTAGACATTATGATTTTTATTATTTCAATTTTATAAATTTTTTTAAGATATACAAATCAAAATCTTGACTTTTTATTATTAAAGTAATTTTGATTTGAAACGTTTGCAAAAATTTGTTCTTTAAATTTTCTATCTAAAAATTAATTTTTATGTGCTATACAACTCGATGGATATCCAAAAATCTGAACAATCCAATAAATTTAGATATGAGTAATAAATCATAAAAATCGATAGATATGAGTTTGGTCATAAAAAATAAATATGAATATGGATATAGTAATACCATACCTGAACCCTATCTATTACTATCCCTAGTCATAGTTGAGTTCTGATGGGTATCCAAAATGTCTTTCCTTTGATTGGTTTGATAGTCGAGTCAATGAAGTCAAAAACTTTACCTGGAATTCTGTATTCACAATTCTCTCAAGTACTCACTACTAATTAAGGCAATTATTAGGTAACCAGTCCCAATTTCAATCACCTCCCTTAATGAGACAGAATAATCAACTACTATGCTATGTGTTCCTTCGCCATCATCATCCCCTTATATTATATTTTTGGGTAAATTAGTATAGAAGGACTTCAAAATGGGGTTATTAAAACCGGACCGAACCGGGCGGTCATACCGGAATTTATCTGAACCAGTCAGCTGTCTGGTTCGATTTTAATGAATAACCCCTGAATATCAAAACCGGCCGGTTTTCTTAGGAACCGGTTATTTGATAACCGGATTTCAAGTTAAAAAACCCTTTTCGTTCTTTTTCAGTAAAGCGAACTGGAGGTAGGTAGATTTCAAAGATAACATCTTAAGAAATCTTAGGTTAGAACTCTAGCAGAATTCAACAAGAACGTGGAAAGTGTTGAAGAAAAAGTAAAACAAGAGCAAACCCAAAATCAAAGTT
>JANIHY010000005.1:20036789-20055700 GCA_027479065.1 Erythroxylum brevipes | reverse complement strand
GCAGATGGCTCTATTGAACGATATAAGGCCAGATTAGTGGCGAAAGGGTACACCCAGACCTATGGCGTTGACTACTCAGAAACTTTTTCTCCGGTAGCCAAAATTGATACAATCAGAGTACTATTTTCTATTGCAGCTAATCGAGATTGGCCTCTTCATCAGTTTGATGTCGAGAATGCTTTCCTCCATGGCGATCTAGCAGAGGAAGTGTATATGGAGCCTCCGCCAGGTTTTTCTCACAACTTTAGATCTCATGAGGCGTGTAGATTGAGGAAGGCCTTGTATGGGTTGAAGCAGTCTCCGAGGGCATGGTTTGGGCGGTTTACTGTGGCAATGAAGAAATATGGATACAGACAGAGTAACTTAGATCATACCTTGTTCTTGAAGAGAAGCGGTGGAAAGATTACTTGCTTGATCATTTATGTGGATGATATGGTAATTACTGGGGATGATGTAGAAGAGATATCGAAACTTCGGGCAAATCTCTTCGAGGATTTTGAGATGAAGGATCTGGGGAGTTTGAAGTATTTCCTGGGTATCGAGGTTATGCGGTCTAACCAGGGTATCTATATATCTCAGAGGAAGTATATTCTGGATTTGCTAGCTGAGACTGGGATGCTTGATTGTAAGCTTGCAGATACTCCGATCATGTTGAATCATGGGTTGCAGATAGTAGAAGGAGCAGAATCGGTTGATAGGAGGAGGTATCAGCATTTGGTCGGAAAACTTATCTATCTGTCTCACACAAGGCCCGATGTTGCATATGCAGTTGGGGTGGTTAGCCAGTTTATGCATAATCCACAGAAAGACCATATGGATGCTCCGCTAAGGATACTGAGATACTTGAAAGGTACACCAGGCACAGGTATTGTGTTCAGGAAGAATGGTCATCTAAGGATAGAGGCTTATACAGATGCAGATTGGGCTGGGAATCTGGTTGATCGACGGTCTACATCCGGGTATTTCACTTTGGTTGGTGGTAACTTGGTCACATGGAAGAGTAAAAAACAAAAGGTGGTAGCCTTGTCGAGCGTAGAGGCGGAGTTCAGGGGAATTGTCCGAGGATTGACTGAGGTGTTGTGGTTGAAGAAATTGTTGACAGAATTGGAGTTTTCACCATTATAAGCATGCCCTTTGATGTGTGATAATAAGGCTGCGATTAGTAGATCAGAGAATCCAGTTTAGCATGATCGGACAAAGCATGTTGAAGTTGATAGATATTTCATTAAGGAAAAGCTTGAGGAAGGAGTTATCTGATTGTCTCGCTTCCATTTGTTCGATATGAGGATTAGTTAGCTGACATTCTTACAAAGGCAGTGACGGGCAGGATATTTCATATGAGGCTTTGAGAAAGTTAGGTGTAGAAGATCCTACGACCAAACTTGAGGGGGAGTGTTAGAGATATAAATAGAATTCTATCACTGTAAATGAGGGATCTTCGTTATTATTATCCCCTAATTTACAGGGATACATTGTGTATACAATGTTTATATATTTACTACCTTACTATTGTAAAATACACAATACAATCAATGAAATCATCGATTCTCTGAAATAATACTATTTTGTGATTGATTATGTATTACATATTAATATTAGATTTATAAAACACAAAATTAAGAAAGCTATTTAGATGATAGATTGTTCTGATGATTATATTTAACTATATGCTTCCGATTAATATTGAATCAAGTGGGGTAGAGAAATGTTAAAATTCTGATCTTTTACCATCGCGATAATGTTGCTAGAGTATTTTACCATACGAGATTGACGGCGTCAAAATGACTTGGAATTTGAATTTAGTATGCTCTCATAACATAAGTCTACGCCATGTCAAATCGGTGGCCCTTGAATGTCGACTTTCTTGTTTTTGAATCTGAATTGCTCTCGTGTTTCTTAATCGTAATTTAGTAGCAGGTCGATACTTTATATAATTATTGATTAAGAGACTTACAAATTTTTGGCAGTCTTGAAAAGGTCGTTGCTCGTTAATCAATCTGAAAAGAATTTAAAGGAATATGTTGTGATGGATGATTATCAATATGTAAATAGTAATTAGTGATCGTCTTTGGTATACATATATTTTTATATAAAAATTTAAAAGTTATCTATCTCAAATTAAAATTTGCAAAGGCCCTATAACACACACACACGTATATATTCTTTTGTTTTCCTACTGGACAATTGGCACGTAATAATTTAATCAGAGCATAGTTTTAAGACCTAAAATCAAATTCCTTGGAGTGCCAAAATGAAATCGAACTCTCATTTGGCGGACAGAAAGCCCTACTCCAAGCATATTAGTACTAACAACGATGATGATTAATGTAACATATACGCATTTTTTACTTCTTAGATTGTCTTAGCTTTGTCTCACCTTCCTTAACCTTATTCTTTAAAATTAATAAACCTATTGATTTGAGTCTTAGGTACAAATTCGAGGTATTGTTAAGTAGAACCCAAATATTGTTATGTATGATTAAAGTATCACCTCAACATAAGGTAATATTTTTATTCTTATACTATAACTTAAAATAGGTCTAATAAGAACCAATCTAAAATATAACTTAGGTATGTTCTTAATTATTTAATTAATAGTTGATCAAATATATGAAATCTCTGTTAGGATGTCAAGTGTGAGTACGAATCTTACTTTAGAAAGAAATGGAACTAGTAAAGGACATATAAGTGGAAAGGACCCATAAATTTAATACCTTAAAGATTTGAGTTGAAGTGTGATGTCAAAGCTTACGAATATGTTTTATCACTAAGCTCATGATGTAGATTTCTCAAAAAAATGAGCTCCAACTCCAAAAACTTTCATTGAATAGATAACATATTTTCCCCATCAAACACAAATTTAAACAGTGATTGGAATGTAGAAATCTATTACTCATTGATGTCAAAATAATTAATCGCTTAGCATAAAGAGAAATAGTTATCAACAACTTAGTTATGTAAATATGCTATGTCTACTATCTTTGTTTTTAATTCAACAAAACCAATTCAAGGACAAGGGCGAGTAAATGAATTTCACCAAACAAGTATGTGATATAAAAGTCGAGTTTTTTGCAAGAAAGTTGACGACTTATAATAAGGATTACAACTGTTAGTCATTATCTGACATGAATAGCACCTTTTTTTCTGGACAAATCAAGCACTAAAAGGGAAAAGAAACAAGAACGTAAAGAAAAGGCAAGTCCATCTCCAAATGTTTCTTCGTTTTGGTGGAACACCGAGGCATTTACACAACTGAATGACAAGAGCTAAATTGTGATGTTGGTCACAGAGCAGGTCATTGAAAACAAGATTTGGGCCAGCCTACTGTGTGATTTAACCATATTTTCATCTCTCAAATGGAATAATAAGCCAATAAATACATTCTAATGATAGAAAAAGTTGAATTGATTGGTGAAACTTTGCATCAAAAATCGGATCCTTCATTTCACTCCGTTAAATAAGTTGTAACTATGAGATGCAATTGCTCCTATTTCTGTCTGCCTAATGACTTATCCACCATGTGGTTGAATGGGATTTTCTGACGCATGCATTCACTATCGGTGCATTTTTCTTCCCAAGTCCTAAAGTGGTGTTTAGTTTAAGAATGAAAATAAGTCGTGTCATGAGTATATAGGTATCTGCCCCAGTTGCGACTTCTCCTTTCAATTTATTAAGCTCTGTTCAAAGGTCCTCATCAACAATGTCAGATCCCACTTTCCGTCAACATCCATACCAAATTAAATTGGAAAATCCTACCTGGTGCAATAGGGTTTTTGGTGATTCTAAGCCAATCTATGGAGGCAGACAGGGCCTGCTTTTGATCAATGTTAACAAGCACACTTGTAGAATTTGGGTTGCTGGTGTCCCAACTAAGGAAAGCAATTCCTTTATTTTTCTTCATATATATATATTACCTTACATGGTGGATTTTGGTATTTGTTTGCTTTTACCATAAGCATATCTCGATTTTAAACCAACAGCTTTCTCTTCTTTCAGAATTATTTAATTATCATTCAATCCATCAGAACTAATTCCTCGCCAACCATTTATCACTTCCTGTCATGGAGGGCATAGTCGAACTCCACTGATCATATCCATGGTGATAAATTATGACACCATTGTAAAAGTATCATATCACTCGTATACTAATTAAAGGACTTGATAGTGGTTATAATAGCCGACAGCGACCTCCATTGTTGGTAACTCTCTCGGAAGTGCATGAATTCTAGCCACTAAAATAAAATGGGGCCTAACCCTACCCCATGAATTAATTCTTGCGTGTATTCCTTACGAATCTACCACCATATATATTTTGAGTCTTCAAGTGATGAAGTTCATCTACAAGAATATATATAACTGTTATTTAATTGCTAAAATTAACGTAAGTCCAAGAGAAAATATGAGGTCGACCTTGTTCTCCCACGTGTAAAGAAATTTTGATCTTGTGCACTAATCGGCGCATGCTCTTATTAGGTTAGCAAAGTGCACTTTGGCATTCACCGTGGACAATGAAACCAACATCATGCTTCATGAGCGTACACTATTTAATATATGATGCAATACTGTTGTGATTAATAATTAAAAAATATTCTCGTACCTTCTAATGGAAGACAAGAACCTGAATCACTTTACCCACTTACAGTAAATTGAGAGAACCACATTATAGTTGTACATTAATTGCCATCTTTTCGTTAATTAGGTCATCCCACAAAGTATCAAGCAATTATCAGCTTCTTCCTCTGATATACAAGTGCATATATATAGAGAGAGCAGTCGGAACCCGATTTGGCTTTTTTCTAGGATATATTCTAAAAGCCGAACTTCATTCATGGCTGAATATAGACGAAAACAGGAAAATGCAAAAACTTGTTATTTAGATGAGAAAAAAAAAGGAAAAAGAAGATTTAAATAGTTGCTTTCCTGAGCTTGCTTGGCACCTGGACCAGATGGAACAAATATCTCATAGCTGCAGATCGGCTTTCATTGTGTCTGTAGAAAAGCAAAGCAGGCGTCATTTGATAATAACAAGAATTTAGGTCATGATTGTAACATTTTCGATTATTATATGATCGTGTGGTTGTTGACCCACATTTTATTTTTAGTCAACAAGATCTCATATCTGGCCAGGAATCGGACACTAGTTAAATGCTATAAACCGTACAACGATCCACAGTTATCTAATGATACGCGTATTGTATTGTATGGTTACCTCGTATGAATCATTCATGGCCAGATTATTTTTAAAAAAATCCGAAAAGGAGAATACATTAATGGTAAGTAACTAGTTGAGGAAATGAAACCCCAAAATATCCTCTAATAAGATAGACAAGCAAGCCATAGGCAGATTCTAAAATTTGTAGATACCAAATTTAAAAGAAATTATATAATTAGCTAGTTAATCCGCAGCCGTTTTAGCCAGTAGACATACCTCAATTTTACAATCCAGTCTCGTCAACACCTTGAACTATGCCAGGCCTCCTGCAGATCAGAAGGCTGGCTTCAACAATCATGTCTCGTTTAATGAATTGCTCTGGTGTACGCCTGTGTCATGCAGTAAGGGCAAAATTATGAATTAAACTTGAAGTTTGATGATTGTTTAGGAAGGTAAGGTAAGAACTAAAGAGATTAAATTGATCCTCCATATCTTAAATGTTTTTGAATAAGGTAATCTATAAATTTGTCAGCTAAACTTTTTTTTTTTTTTTGACAAAACGAAACTAGTTTCTTATGAATACTTGTTTATGGTATAATATAAATCTTCCTAGTGCCAAATTGTGGAATTAGTGGAGTTTGAGAATGACCACCCTATGTAATGGTAGTATCGCTCATAACAATGCCAAAACTATAACAAAAAGCAAGCAATGTATGCAAAACTTTCACATTTTTTAAAACTCTATGATGTACAAGCAAGCAGTGTGATGAGATTTTAAAATGAACAGGGATGTTGCTTTACTGTTATTAACCTTGGTGCATCCAAAAGAGAGTCCTTTTGTTCCTCTTGCTTTTCCTTACTTAATATAGATATTAGGTACATGCTGTATATATACAATAATTAAGACTTTATTTTCCTATTGGACTGTCGATGATAACACATTGAACATTACTTATTTTGCATTTGCCTGCTTGCTTTATTTAAGAAGTAAAGTAAGACAGAAAATAAGAAGTTTAATCTGGCAGCTAAAGATGAATGTAATTAGCACAAAAAGGGTAACAGCAAGAAAAAAGGAAAGTTTTGTTTTCAATTTCCCCAATTGCGTGTGTACCTGTCACACTAATACGCCTTAAAACATTATCATTCGTCTGTCCTTTAGGTATGTGGAAAATCAAGTTTTGGTGGAACAGCTTTCTCCTATAGAATAACATTATAATGTATATATTAAGAATAATAAATTTTAAATTACCCAAATTTTTTGAAAAATTTTCAATTCAATGTCTAAGCTTTTAAAATTTTCAACTTAGTGCCTAACCTTTCAAAACCTTAGTGATTTAGTTCAAAATATTAATTTTTGCTGATGTGGTTAATAAATGAACATTTACATGATATTAAATTATTACGCCACTCTTATCAAGAAATCATACGTCCATACACATTCCATGAAACAAAAAACAATTTATGTTAACATTTTCTTTTACAGTTCCGCGAACAGGGCCCTCTTAGCTCTATTCAATATGGTGGGAGTTCTAGTATTTTAGTCGGGCGAAATGGGTCTGGAATAGTTTATGTTTGCCGATATATTATCAAATTTAAATCCTTGCTATGATGTTGCATGTCGGATTCTGTCATGCTAATAGTGATGTCATTAATCTAATTCTATTTCAAAAGGCATTTTAAAATGGGGAAGCTTGCCCTAATCTCATAAGACTCGTTAAGTTCACCTAAATTGATATGTGATAATAAAATTATCTAAGGCACCTCTACATCTAATGCATAAAATTTCTAAGGTAAGAATTTACGGTTGTATTTTATAGGTGATTTATGGGATTAAATATTTGAGAGTAAGTGACCTAAAGCTGGATCTGATGTTATGATAAAATAGGTCTAACTCCACTCTAAAGTATCTTCCCCGGAAAAAAAAAAAAAGATTGCCTAAATCCTACAGAACTGATTATACTTAATACTAATAAACAATGTGAGATATTATAATATATACATATATATAAGAGTACAAAAAACAAATTTTTGCATTCAAAACAGTAACATGACAAATTGGCTTATGTAAGTTGATTGGACAAGCCAAATTTAAGTTAGTTTATAATCTATATGATTGTTAATCATAAATTAAATCTGGCCTTTAAGTGGATATTTTTAACTATTTGATGTGAATTAAATTTGTTTTTTAATATTTAAATTACTTAAAATTTAAGTTAATTTTAATGATTATTCATAAAAATTGTGTAGCATAGCGTGCATTTATAAAACTTATCACTTGAAATAAAACGTGCACAAAAATAAATTAACATATAACAAATTATTTAAATGAAAATGGCAATGACCATAAAATAAACAAGTAAATTATGGATGTTTTAATTGTATTTCATAAAATTCAGGATTATTCAACAAATATTAGACTATGATTATAGTAATATAATAGAAAAATATTGTTCTCTTAGATAATTACAATTTTATACAGTGTCAAAATGTCCATCTCTTCATAATAAAAAAGAGAAATTTTGAAATAATATGAAAATAATTAATACAAGAATCTTTACTACCATATAATCTTTTTATTAATAAAAATAAAAATCTTCAAATTGTGAATTATATAAAATGATTAATTAATTCTTTGAAAAACTACTCAAGAGTGAGTATGTAATGTTTTGTTTTTTCAGAAATTAAAGGATCTCATTGAAATTTATATAATGGGATAAAAATACAAAAATTGCTATTTACTAAACAGTTAGGGAGCATTGTCCCTACAATTCTAACCTATCATCTGTTTAATCACCAAAAGAAATCCATCCAAACATTCTTTCACATTGAATATCATTAGTTGATAATTTGCATATTCCATTTAATCAACATTGTAGCACAACAATCCATATGAATTTGGTGAGTTTGTATTCTTGTAAGAATGATTATTGGCCCAAAGTGTATTTTAAATATAATGTTTACATTAGAATATAAGTTGAATTCTAACATTTTGGAACATTTATAAAACGTTCGAAACAGATCTTATAAGGACGGAAAATCTAACGAGATTACCTTTCATCAATTAAATGTCACATCATATACGATGTGACTTTTTTTTAAAAAAAATGCACAACAATAGGACATAACACTTGCTGATATGACATTCTTTTATTTAAATGAAAGTGGGTTCTAGAACTTCAATACTCCCCCTTTTATCTTTCAAAACATCCTTCAATACTCATTGTTTTATCCTTCATAAATTCTCTTCAATACTCACTATTTTATCCTTCGCAAAATCCCTTCAATGCTTATTGTTTTATCTTTAAGAAAATCTTTTCAATACTAACCATTTTATCTTTCCACAAAATCCTTAATTTACAACACTCAGAATCCTTAAATCATAAAATCCTTAATTCTTCAAACAATTGCAAACCTAATTCCCTAACTCTCCTACTTCATTCAAGATTTTGTAGTAATCTCGCATGCTCTTTCACTAGTTCAATCACACCAGCAATATGTTCAATTGCAGTAACACATTCAATCACCTTCTGCACAACTTTAATCAAATTTTGGGAAAAAAGAAGATAGGGATAATACTTCATGGTAGGTCCGCTGTTTTGTTTGGCTTTTAGTTTATGTTTGTTATATGTTGTGGTCTCCTATTCCTTATCAATTGGATGATTCTTCATCTGGTTGTTTGTTTATGTTTATTGTATACTGTGGTCTCCTAATTTTAACTTAAGCGTGAAGTGCTTGTTGAGTTTTTTCCATGTATGATGTGGTACCCTATTCTATCATATAGTTATAAAGATTTCTTGTTGGCAATGAATGTGTTGGTAAAGATAAAAAAAATAGAGTTATAGTTAATTGAATTTCCTTTGACCATTGAATTAAGAACAAACTAACAAATTATTAAACACTAATTTAAATTATTAAACACTAATTTTCAAAGTTAATTATGACTGTATTACATTCAATATTGTTGCATGTTGGATGTCTTACAGTAATTACGTAAGATTCAAGATTCCACTTCGCAGGGAGAAATCAATTTGTTACTCTCTCTTTACTACTTTTGTTGTATTGATCTTCACCTAGTCAAAACATACCTCCATTTGCAACTTGTTAAATTTTATAATTGTCATTCTCAAAATGTCTTTTAGGTGAGTTACATATACATGTTCTTTACGAGGATAACATTTTAAAACATAACCTTAACGTTAGTATGAAAAATTTTAGTTTTCTATTGGAAAAACTTGTACTACAATGTTATCCCTTATTCAAGAAAATAACAACAACTAGAACCTTTACTATAAAAGTTATAAGTTGGCCATAAAAGTTATAAGTTGCTTGCTTATGTATTCTTTTCAATGCAATGTGACATTGGATTCAGTTTGCAAGGGACTTTATTTGTTTTTACGAAGTATGTCACTTGTACAAGTTTTGGATGTCTTATAGTAATATGTATGAATTGAACCTATCTATCTCGTCAATTAAATCCTTGATGAAAGGTTCAATTCTGATTATTTTTTCTAATATATCTAGAATAAAAGGTTCAGTTATGAGTATTTTTTAACCTATTGGACCTAATGATAAGTTTATTTAAACATTAAATATGAACTTGATTAGTGCATTTGTATATAGCTTAACATGTTTATGTTTATATGTAATTTTAGATGTGTGAATTATAAAAAGTTGATAATAGCTAAGTAATCTATTTTCTCTTAAGTTTAATCTATGGTGTTAATGATTTGGCTATATTCAAGTGAATATTCTTTTTGATTTGGCTATAATTATTTTCCCTTAATTGTGAACATGTGTATGATAGCCCAATTTGGTGGTATAAGGTTATTTTATGGTGGAAAGTTAGTAATAGAACCGGAGTTGGAATATGTTGACAAGCAAGCAAGTGTTTTTAATAAAGTAGAGCTTGATTATGTTAGCTATAAGCAAATATGTGAGATGGGAAAGGAGTTGGGATACCTTTAAGTGCATAAGGCCTATTACAGTGTACCCAATTTCCAATTTAGTGAGTCGTTAAGATTGATTGAAACAAATAAAAGTTGTCTAAGGCCTATTAACCTTATGAAAATCTATGAAATGATTGATGTTTATGTAACTCATTTGTTAGACACCCCAATCCTTACACCTAAGATATTGCCTAAGATAGCAAAGGTAACGAGAGAAAGTTGTGGAGCTATTGAAGGAGATAGTGAAGGAGTTGTTGAAGGAGTGGACGAAGGAGTTGGTGTAAGAGTGTTGATGAAATAGTTGATGAAGAAGCTAATGTAGGACTTAGTGAAGGAGTTGGTGAAAGAGTTGATGTAGGATTTGGTGTAGGAGTGGGATGATCGTGATCGAGACTAGGACAAGGGTTTTATACAAGTTGACATCTTGATAATAACCAACTAGTTGAAATTAAATCGACTGATTATGGTACTCTTATTGATAGTAATGAATATCCAAGAAAAGAGGATCCAGGTGAACAATTACTAAGACCTAGTACTAGTCTTAGTTCTAACATAATTCATAGTATGATGATGATGCAACTGATGATATTTATGATGATGATGAGGCTGATGAAATTTCTTCCTAAATGGAACATAATTCTTTTTATGTTGAGTATAGTTTTTAGCAAACCCTAATCCAGTTTTATTATTAGGGTTTCTATATTCTCTTAGCATATCATTCATTTTTCTCGTACTCTCCGTAAATGTTGATAGATCAGTTGAAAGAAAATTTATTCTTTGTTTCAACTGATTGATCTCTTTAGATCTATCTATAATTACCTTTTTCTTCATCTCGTCTACTTGTTTCTTTAAGTAGACATTCTCTTTTTCTAACACTTGCGTGTTCTTTAAGTTTTCTACGTACTTTTTCTTAAGCAATTTATACTGCTTTAGAATTACATGAGAATCTTCTAATTATTCTGAGCATGCATCTTGCAATTCATTAAGTTTCGAGGTTACCTCCTCATCACTTTCCCTTTCGGCTACCAGGCAAATATTTGCTTGCACCGATGCCTTTGAGTCAATATCTGATTCAGACGAATCTAGATCTTCCCAGGTTGCCATCATGCTTTTCTTGCTCTCTCTACTTTTCTTTCATTTTCTTTTTAACAATGGACATTCGGACTTATAGTGTCCAGGTTTATTGCATTCATAGCATATGATGGATGTTTTCTCATTCTTCTCTTCATCTTTGCTATTCTTCTTGAGGTAAGACTCTTTGTTTCCTTTAGTCTTTTTCTTCCACATGCGTCTGATCTTCCTAGAGATAAAAGATAGTTCATCATCTTTTTTTCTTGAAACATGATCTGATTCGCTGGAATCGTCATCCTTGACTTCCTCAATCTTTAGCACTTTCAACGATGAGCTCCTCTTCCTTTGATTCTTCTGATTCTTCTGTCTAGCCTTCAATGCTATGGATTTGTCCCGTCTGGGCTTATCTTCTGCATCGAGTTCAACTTCGTGTATCTTCAGAGATCCAAGCAATTCATCAAGCTTCAATACGCTCAAATCCTTGACTTCTTGTATAGCTGTGACTTTTGGTCTCCATCTCTTTGGTAAACTTCTAAGGATCTTTCTAATATGATCTTGATTGTCGTACGTTCTACTGAGAGCTTTAAGTCCATTGATGTTAGCTTGAAATCTTCCAAACATCTTATCGATAGACTCTTTGTCCTTCATCTTGAACAGCTCATACTGGTGTACAAGAATGCTTATCTTGGACTCTTTTACTTGATTTGTGCCTTCGTGTGCGATAGATAGCGTATCTCACATTTCCTTCGCAGTGTCGCATCCGTGAACTTTATCGTACTCACTTCTGTTTAGGCATAACTTAAAAAGAACTTGGCCTTTGAATTCAGCCGGAATCGCGCTTTTTGCTCTGCAGACCATCTTATTCGTGGAACAACATTTCCTTCTTCATCTACCGGTGTATATGGTCCATCTCTATTATCTCCCAAAGGTCGATATGAGTAGATTCAATGAAGAGCCGCATCCTGTCTTTCCAATAATGGTAGTCTTCTCCATTAAACGCCGGAGATCTACTGACGGAGGCACCTTCAGCTATGTATATGTGTGACTCTGCCATGGATCTTTATCCTCACTTTGTTACGACGATTCTTGGACACCGAGATCTGATACCAAATTTGAAGAATGTTTCGAGCTTTGTTACAGATAATAGTAGGTCTAAGTTTAGCTTTCTTTCCTCTTTAGGCCATCCTCTTTAGGCTATCGGCTTTCTTTCTTCTACTGAAGAATGTCTCGAGCTTTGTTGCAGACAATAGTGGATCTAAGTTTAGCACAATAAAATTTCTAGCTTTTGGAAATTACTTAAAATCACTAACTTTTTCAGTCTTCGACTTCGACTTGCATTTATAGTTTTCGTCTTCAATTGCTTCTTGATAATTGCTTCTTTCTTCTTGGTTCTTGATCTTTAAAGAAACGGTTATTCAATTGAGTTCTGTAACTAACTCAAACTGATTTATCATCCGATGTGGTATCGGGTCTTCGTCTTCGATTCTTTCGTCTCATTTTTGGCTTCCCTTCATCTCATTTTGCTTTCTTCTTGTGTCTCATTTCTGTCTTGCATTTCATTTTGCTTGCGTCTCATTTTTCTTCTGTCTTGCGTCTCATTTCTTCTTCTGCTTGCGTCTCATTTTTCTTCTGTCTTGCGTTTCATATCTTGCGTCTCATTTCTTCTTCTGCTTGCGTCTCATTTTTCTTCTTGCATCTCATTTTTGTCTTGCGTCTCATTTTGCTTTGCGTCTCATTTTACTTTGCGTCTCATTTTTGTCTTGCGTCTCATTTCCTTCTTGCGTCTCATTTTCTTCTTGCGTCTCATTTTTCTTCTTACGTCTCATTTTTCTTCTTGCGTCTTGCTTCCGTCTTGCGTCTCATTTTGCTTCCGTCTTGCGTTTCATTTCTTCTTCTGCTTGTGTCTCATTTCTTATCTGCTTTGTTATTTGGTTTTCATCAAAATTATTAATCGTAAAGTCATTTTGACTTAATAAGAGCTAGATCTTTGGCTTCCATTTTTGTAAGAAAAATGTCTTGTGATTAATGTGCAAAGTTCTACTTCAATTATTTTTTTTGTACTTGTAATATAACACCAAATTTGAAGAGGAAAATATTTTTTTCATTAACAAGCACCTCATTAAGTCTAAGATGTTTTTGTTACTACTGAGCTCATCTATTTATCTTCAAATATGGAGGTCTATTTCTATGAATAACCCCAATAATATTGTATCTCACTTAGATACACCCTCTTTTAAGATGTGGCTTGGTTAAGAAATTGTAAACTTGCCTCTAGAAAGCTTTAAGCATCAATATTGTAGTTTAGGAGAAGGACAGATATCTCTTAAAACTTAATTCTAGATTATCTTTTCAGCATTAGAATTAGAAGGACCTGTAAGTGAGAATGGTACATGGACAAGAATGGGTGGGTTACACAAAAAGTTTAAGGAGAAGTTAGGTGCAAGAGATGGAGTAAGATGGGGAAAAACATAAGTAAAAAAAAAAAAAAAGGAAATCCTTGTAAGAATCATACATAATGTTCAGCATATTACTAGATGAAGTTACTGGAGAAAAGATAAGAGGTAGAAAGTTTTAGGATAGTTAACCACAAAAAGAAAGAACTTTATAAAAAACAAGGAGTATCTGGGCAATTGACTTTACACACTTTCCCTCAACCACACTAAAATTCATGTTTTAAGGAACACATTCAAGACATAATTTATAACATTAGTTGGAAATGGAGAATCTATTAGCTTCTGGCATGATAATTGGCTCTCAATAGAGCAACTTATCAATCTTAATGAAGCGATGACCCTTGGAAAATCAATTTCACTAAATGCTTTAGTTGTAACAACCTTAGTTGACAAGGAAGTATTCCAAGACTCAGCATTACCCAGATCTCTCATAAATGAAATATGTCAAACTCACTTTAATATAGATGATGACAAATACATTTGGAGAAATACTAGTGATGGTAAATTCTCCAACTCAATCAGAAAAACGCTGATTTTCAAAGATCTTTCAAAAATACCTTGGACCAAAGCAGTTTGGGCCAATTATCTTAACCCTCGAGCTGCTACTAGCCTTTGGATTGCAATGAAGGGCAAGCTAAAAATAGTCAATAAAATTGTTAGATACTTAGAGCTTACAAATTGGTGTGTAAAATGCCAAAAAATTGAGGAAAGGACTAATCGTCTATTCTTTAAATGCAACTATATCAAGGGAATATGGATGGAACTTCTTAGGAGATGTCTGATCAATGAGCCGTTAAAAAGTCTAGATAGCATCAAATCTTGGTGCTTTAATACCAATACTAACTAATAGAATAACATTGTCTGCAAATGTTTCTAGGTGGTTTTATATACAACAATGACAACAATGTGGGATGAAAGAATGTATAGAATTTTCCACGATAAATGTCTACACATGGAACAATTTTGCAAGCAACTTGTGCAACAAATTACACTCCAAACCAGCATACAAAAACATAAATTTGAGCATAAGCAATATTTTTCTTTCTTTTGGAATGTCTAGCTTTCTACTTTCTTAATCCTTTTGTGTGATCCATGAATGCTATTGAGATGTAAATATGTAATGATCACTAGCATTGTATTTTGAATATGCAGTTTTGCTACCTTTTATGGCTTAATATATTTCTTATTCTTCAACAAAAGAGAGAAAGAACTTAGAATGAGAAGAATTTAAAGTGAAACAACAAAGTGGGAAAGAGAAACAAAGAGGAGGAAAAAGTTGATGAAGAAGGACTAGAAGCAAGGGTAAATGATCACAAAGTGGTAAGAGTAAAAGGAAGAAGTTTTAGACCAAAGAACTAGATAATGGAGAACACCAAACAAATAAGAAAGCAAACCACTAATAGGGTGAGAAAAAGTGTGCAACTATGCGAAACTAAGACTAAATTATAGAGTCGACAAAAACAACTGACTAACAATTCAAAAGAAGAGAAAAGAGAGTACAAAGGAAGTAAAAAGCTCAGAGAAGCACTATACCAAGCATGCAGATTATAGATTCTCAAAAAATCCACTCAAATATATATCATTTTTATAAAGATAAATGCAAACATTTTAAATGGATAAGTTTTAAATAAAAATGTTTAGTGGCATTATTGATGTGATTTAATATTTATTATTAAACTATACAATATAATATATGAAAATCAATTTTTATTTATATTTATAGTCTTGTATAATAACTCATATGACATGGGCTATTAGAAGAATGAGTTCTCTTCAAAATATAATTAAGGAGATGACATCTTTCTTAAATAATATTTTGTGCTAAAATTTCGTTTTATATTCAAAAAGTATTTTAGTTAATCTTGTTTACATTCTAAATCAGCTTTTCTATTTGGATTTTACGTAGTTTGTACATCTTATTTTCATACTTATTAGTGTCAAATTTTATTATTAAAGATATAAAACATTTCTATAAATATAAAATTGAAATTATAGTAGATTTTATCATAATGTTTTTCTTTAGCTTATTTCTTAGCTGTTCAATGGCAATTCCAACAGTTAAGCTACAATTTAACAGAGTATATTATTTTTATTAATTGATATAAGGTGTAATGCATGAAATATTTTTGAAGATAAAACCTTGTACGTTTGTAAATTGTCCAATGTTCATTTCAGAAATTGGTTTCTATATTTTAGGAAACTTTTCATCTTATTTTAGGTGATTTTATAATTTGATTTTTCTAGATTCTAAAACGAGTATGCTCATATTTGATTGTTGTAATTATTTATATTAAACTTAGTATGTTCCCTTATTAGGCTTATAACGAAGATTTCCAATAAAAGTGGGTTCCTAGATCTAACATTATTACATTTATATTGAACAGTTTCTAAAATGTGTTCATATTCTATTGTTTTTGGATTTAGCAGTTGCCTGTTTTTGTCTCTGCGTTTTGTTGTTTTAAGTGTTTTCATTTCGGCGCAAGTTTAGAGAAAAACAGAATTTGTATATGAAAGTGAGGGCGGTAAATACAAAATGGCATTCGTACATGGAGAAATGATAGATTTGTCATCATAGAAGATATTTGGTGAGTTATGAAACTATTTCACATTCACGTATAGAATTGAAATTGACGATCACCTCACTCCTACGTACGGCTTATTGGACTGGCATGCATGTGTGAGCAGTGCATAATGAAATAGGTTGTCTTAAGTACAAACCATTCACAAATAATTTATTATTATTTATCCAATAGCCAAGAAATCCAGAACATTCCTTTTAAGGCATCTCACACCTGCACTGCTTACCAAAACCTTTAAGAAAAGGCTACCTCCAATATCGAAATCGATGTCTCCCACCATAGCTCATCTCTTGCATATCGTTGCTCTGTTCCAATTCCCACTTATCTTTTGAAAAAGCAAAAAAACAAAAGACAACAAAAGGTGCACTAGGGTTGTGCATCATAAAAAGTAAGTAAGAGCCACACTGCACGAGCAGGCAGTATGCGCTTTAGAAAAGTTTTGAACGAGTAGATGGGAAGTGGGAAAAGAGAAGCAGTAGGAGAAACAAAATAAGGACAAATTATGCCACGCAAAGGCCCTTTTCTTCTCACCAAAACTAAATGAAGTTTGTCAAATCAGACTGCTTCTAAATGACCAAATGGAAAGAATTCTACCCTTTTAATTGAATTCCACAGCTGGATTCCAGATTACAGCAAGTATTTCTTTTCTTTTTCATAGATCAGCAGAAGATAAAAATAAGAGTGTCAATGCTGGACGCCTATGCTTTAAAAAACGTGAGACAGTGAACCCAACTCAACCAATAATGAAACTAGACTTAATATAAATACAATAATTTTGTAAGTGTTATTTACCTAAATTAAAATTTATATCTCTTCAATAGAAAACATTTTTTTACGACTATTGTAAAAGAGAAAAGAAATTGAAACCCACAATAGCTTCCACCATCTCTTAAACCTTGCTAATGAGGGTGGCAAGTCAAGCAGT
This sequence comes from Erythroxylum brevipes, assembly GCA_027479065.1. Lineage (NCBI taxonomy): Eukaryota > Viridiplantae > Streptophyta > Magnoliopsida > Malpighiales > Erythroxylaceae > Erythroxylum > Erythroxylum brevipes. Next base: position 20,038,574 of record JANIHY010000005.1, on the reverse strand, counting down.
GGAGATGTTAAATTTTGCTTTAATTGCGAGAATATGTAAGAATTGGAAGGAAATGAAAGTAAATATAAACAAGAGGTTTAATAGGTTTGATTCTTGAAGCTTGATTTTGGAAACGACCACTACAACAAAATAGACTATTACCTATGTTTTTTTCTGACGATTTGAAAATCATCTCTAAATATCCACATTTGACGATGATTTCCTAATTCGTCATCAAAAGTCATGGTTTTGGTGATGTTATCGTCATTAAAGCAAATATCTTTAGCGATATTTTCCAAAGTCATCATAAAATGTCTTTATTTTTGCGACGCCTTAAGTATTTCATCGCCAAAGGTCGAGCGTTTGGCGATGATAGTTTCAAAGCTTTTTGCAACAAAATTGGTAATTCATTGCCAAATGTAGTCTGTTTGCGATGAAACTTTGAAATCATCGTCAAAAGTTAATATTAAAGAATTTATAATTAATAATGTTAAATTGATAAATTTTTAATGCTAAGTGTGCTTAATAATCCTAAGGTTAGTTATAATTGACATTTAAGTATTATTTTTCTTATTTCCCTTCTTTATACATTTACTTAAATATATAGTTGATGCATTAAAACTCTATAAATTATCCTTTTGGATATAAAAAGATAAACATACCTAAAATTTTAATATTAATAAGATGAAAATATAATAAATTTAAGTTGACTACTATTCTTAATCATTAATATTTATGAACAATAAAATGATAATACATATAAATGTTGGAATATGGTAAGTAATATAATATACGTACTACAAGATGTTAATTAGAAGTTTAACAATTCTTACACATAAAATAATAAATAAAGTTCCACACCTAATATTCCTTTGAAAAGGAAAAGAAATATTTTTTTTGGACTCCAGATGACATTATAGTTGGTAGAAAAGGTAAAGAAGTTTCCAATATTTGGATTCCCAAGAAGCATCCTTGCACATTCTAAGCCATCAATTGAAACAGTTAAAGATCGTCCCTCATGGTTTGGTGAATTGACATCCTCTCCCAACTTCTTTGCTTTCAATAAATTTATAGAAGATACAGTGAATGATTTCTCATATGCAGTATGTACGATGGTATTAGATGAACTGCACGTACTAAGTATTTCAGCTAGTGAGCAAACATAATAGAACAATCAAAACTAAATCAAACACATGCATACCTGACTGATAAACTCCATGATCGTCACAATGAACAGGCATAATTTTTGCAATCGACCATTGTTCTGAAACAACTGATTTCCCTATTCCTATACGAACCATCAGGATGTTACCACCACTTCCATTTCCATCTATATTCTCTTGAAGATTTTAGGAAGCTTAACATAACATATAATACATACAATCAGATATTCATATAACAGCTTCAATAAAATGAGATACTGGTAATAAAAAAAGGAGGTAGTTTTGATGATACTATGAACCTTGAGGAAGAAGACTGACTATGGAAGGCAAACAGTGATTAGTGTTTGATGAGGGGATTTGTTTTGCATTGATTTGTTCTTCATTAAGGACAATTTTGCCATATTCCTCCCAGCGGAGCTCATTTCCACCATTGGAAACTGGTCGCCACGTCGACATTCTATGATAAATTAATATTAATAATTTTATTTTGAAAATACAATGGAAGAATTATTATTTGAATGTTCTAACATTCTAGCAATGATAATTTTGTGATCTATCAAGTGAGACTACTTCATATGATAAGGTTGAGAATGTTAAGTATGTATGTACAATGTTTAGAGGATGCATAACCATCCCTTGTAGC
>JANIHY010000005.1:19940406-19955036 GCA_027479065.1 Erythroxylum brevipes | reverse complement strand
AATAATAATAATAATAATAATAAGAGGAAAAAGAAGAAGAAAAAGTAGGAGATTAATACTAATAAGATAATAATAAAAAAATAAAAAGATGATAATAATAGTAATAGGTATGAAAATAATAATAAGAATACTAATAATATTAATAATAATAAGTAGGAAAATCATAATAACAATTATTATGACAAATATTTAAAAATAGTAGTAGTAGTAGTAGTAGTAGTAGTAGTAGTAGTAGTAATAGTAGTAGTAGTAGTTAAAAAAACAAATAAGAGAGTGATTAGTACTTGTTTAAAAGATTAGGTTAAGTCTAAGAGAAGAATGTTAACAAACTCATAAAAACGGCATGGATATCTATAAAAGGGATCATTTATCTCTATTTTAATACGCCAAAGTTGTTTTTATTACAGACCATTTCTTTGATAAATTCTAACAAAACCATATCATTTTTGATTACTTTTTCCCAATTCTTCTTAGCCCTTTCTTCTTTTCTCTTACAACCTCTAAGTATAATCTTTTCGTATCTTTTCACTGGATCGTCTGAGTGTCTCCTCCTAACATGTCCTAACTATCTAAACCTTGTTTCTCTTAAATTTTCAATAATATTAGTTACTTTTAATTGGTTCATTACCACTACATTTCGGACCTTATTTCTTCTAGTAAGATTGCACATTCAACGAAACATCCTCATCTCTGTTACCATTAGCTTTTGACTATGAGCATGTTTGATAGGTCAACACTTCGCTACATAGAATATAGTCGGCATAATTGTTAAACAATATAATTTACTTTTAAACTTTAGTGATATCTTCTTGTCATATAAACTCTTAATGCATTTCTCCATTTAAGTCACCCTGATTTGATATGGTGAACTATGTCTTCATCAAATTCTCTATTGCTTTAGATGATATATCCTAGATATTTAAAATAGTCATTTTGTGATATAACTTCTAACTCAATTTTTACTTCCATATCAATATCCTCCCTATGACCCGAAAATTTACATTCTATATACTTAATCTTAGTCTTAATCATTTTAAAGGCTTTCAACTCTAATGCATCTCTCCACAAATCAAGCTTGAAATTGACACTTTTTTTTTTGTCTCATTCATTAAAACAATGCCATCAACAAATAACATACACTAAGACACATCTTTTTGGATATTCTTGGTGATCTTATCTATCTCTACTGCAAATAAAAAAGAGCTCAACAAGGAGCCTTGATGTAGTCCAATATCAATAAAAAATGCTTTATATCACTACCTATCGTCCTTATTATAGTTTTTACACCTTCGTTTATATCCCTAGTAACAAGTACATAAATCATAGAAATACCCTTAGCTTCTAAATACTTCCACATGATTTTTTTAAATACCCTAGCATACGCCTTTTCTAAATCAATAAAAACCATATATAGATTACATTGTCTTTCCCTGTAATATTCTATTACTCTTATAAGAAGATGTAAAGTTTTTGACGTGAACCTTCCTAGTATAAAGCCAAATTGATTTTTCGAAATAGAAACTTCGCATGACCACAATGCTTACAGTTAAAAGGGAAGCAAATACATTCAATGTAAACCCTCCTCAATTGTCTTCAACAATTTTAATTTTAATTTGCACCCACTTATAATTTCATTTGTAAAGAAACTAATATATCCATTATCTTTATTCATATATACCAGTTATAATTAGCAGCCACTTAGAGTCCCATTTACCCATAATTATCTTTGAATATGAAAAGGCCACTAAATTTATTTTGTTGGTAATTATAGTTAGGTTAAGATTTTTTAAACTTCCTTTTGAGCATTTAATAATAGGGAAAAATATATCGCGCCAAGGTAAGTGGGGAATTTAGGAGAGACAAAATATAACATGAGAAATATTTAAGTAAAATTGCTGAACAATAAATTATAAAATTATTTTTAAAATTTTAAACCTAAAATAGAGACATTGGTTATGAAAGGAAAATCTAAACAGTTAAACCAAAAATATTAAAATTAATTATTGTTAAGTGGGCCAAAAAAAAAAACTAATTACATGAATTTAAAAATATAAAAGCTGAAAAAATTATTTAATCATGTTTATTATTTCCTTGTTAATTAATGAAATGTTGCCCATTAATCTGTTCATGTATTGTTAATGTAATTATAAGTTGGTCACTTGAGTCTTCAAACAGAGAGTAAAGTTTGACACGACAGACCATGTATAGATTGCATGTGAGTTGTGAGAATACTGTAACCTCCATATCATATGTGTACTACTTTCCCACATTGCTTCCAAGCTAATGCCTCTGACTGTTACAGAAACATATTCTCCAAATATCATAAAACAGGTGTTTTTAAATTTTCATAACTAACTTGCCATATGGCTCACATGCATACATGACTTTTAAATGCAACATTTGAAGTTGTCTCATATGCTTTGTAGATCATGGTCTCTATAATTTTAGTAGCTTCATGACTCAACATAATTTTAATTTGCATAATTCTACTTCCATGAATATCGTTTTTTGGTTTTGGATAATATAATATTAGATGTTCAAGTAATTATGAATTTCCATAAATTTTGGCCTGAAAATCAAAATCTCCTATTCTGGGCCCACCTATTGCTACGTGTCATTGTCCGTTTGAATTAAACAAAATTTACCTTAACCGCCAGGTGTAAATGTAATTACTAATTAGTCAACCAAGACTCAACAACTTCGCCCAAACACCTACTTTGAAAATATTTCTGAGTTACTTTTAACAAATTTAAATAACTCACTCTCTTTCGTTTTATAAAATTGAACTCAATCTATTCTCTACTGTTTCTGACTCTTCTCTTGCTCTTTTTCTTTACTGCTAAGCTCTCCTATTCCCCTCTCTCCTCCCTTCCCCCTCTCTCTACTTTTTTTTTTAATTTTTTTTTGTTTCTCTCCTTTTTTCGACGTCCCAGCAGAAGGTGGCGGAGTCAAATGTGACACATGGGAAGTGGACTCTCCTCCCTCTTCCCTTGCATCAAACCGGCGAGAAGGACTCAGCAACCACCGGAGCAACCGGACCTCATCTTCGCGGCGTCTGAGCCGTTAGACGAAACCCTAGGTCACTCCTTCTGCTACGTCCGATCCTCTAACCGCTTCCTCTCCCCAACTCCCTCCGATCGCTTCGTGTCCCCTACTCATTCCCTCCGATTCTCCCCCTCCCGACCCATCGCTTCGGAGACCGGATTCAAGGCCATATCCGGCGCGTCAGTTAGTGCCAACTCTTTTACGCCCACGACTGTCCTTCAGTTCGACGGTATTTACGACGATGCCACTGAGACGTCTGGCTTTGTTGCTACCAGCACTAGCAGTGCTCATAACAATAATAATAACATCGTGAATGTGAATGGGTTCGAGAGTACGGCCTCGTTCTCTGCCTTGCCGCTGCAACCGGTGCCGCGTGGCAGCGAGGGTTTCTTCCTATCCGGTCCCATCGAGCGCGGGGCATTGTCCGGCCCCCTGGAGGCGAACTCCGGCACTGCCTCTACCACCGCCGACAACGTGCACTTTTCGGCGCCGCTAGGCGGACTCTACAAGAAGAGGAGAAAAGGCAGCATGTCGGAGATTAAGAAGGCGATATACAGGAACCTGTCGGAAAAGAAGAAGCAGCCTTGGGTGGTACCGGTTTTGAATTTCGTCAACCGGAGAGAGAATCAGGGGTCCGGAGAGGAGAGAGAGAGCAGAGACGAGAATAATGTGCAGTGGGCGTTGGGGAAGGCAGGAGAGGACCGAGTGCATGTGGTTGTTTCAGAGGAGCATGGATGGTTGTTTGTTGGGATTTATGATGGGTTCAACGGTCCTGATGCGCCTGAGTTCCTGATGCGCAATCTTTATAGGGCTGTGTATAATGAGCTTAAGGGTTTGTTTTGGGAATTTGAAGAGGAGAGCAATTTTCAAAGTCAAGCCAATCCATGCGTGGAAAAGAGTGGTCAAAATATTGGGTATGGTTTAATTGGTGGAGATGAATCCAATTTAGTGTCTAGGGAAAATGAAAACGGAGTGTCAACTGAGGAGAACGATGATAAAGCTGTAGCTAGAGCTAACCAATCCGTGGGAATGTGTTCTGCGAGTGACGTGGATGGTTCAGTTGTTGGAACTGAGTCTAGCTCGGTGCCTCAGGAGCGAGCTAAAAGAGTAACGTTTCAGTCAGAGGGGACAGAAAACAGGCAGAGAAGGATGTTGTGGGAGTTTCTTGCTGAGGATGATGCTGAAGATGGACTTGATCTTTCTGGTTCTGAAAGATTTGCCTTTTCTGTTGACGATGCGATTAGTGTAGGCAATGCTGGATCTGCTGTCAGCAGAAGGTGGTTGCTGTTGTCGAAATTGAAGCAAGGATTAACCAGGCATAAGGAGAGGAAGCTGTTCCCATGGAAATTTGGATTAGAGGGAAAAGTGGAGAAGGTGGAGGTGGATAACAATAGAGTGGAGGAGACAGTTTTGAAGAAGAGGAGGAAGGTGGGACCTGTGGATCATCAGTTAGTTTTGGGGGCATTGTCAAGGGCTTTAGAAGTGACTGAACTAGGATACTTGGATATGACAGATAAGGTACTTGATACAAATCCAGAGTTGGCATTGATGGGTTCATGCTTGTTGGTTGTACTAATGAGAGACGAGGATGTCTATGTGATGAATGTTGGTGATAGCAGGGCCATTGTGGCTCAATATGAGCCTCAAGGTGTTGGTTCTAGTGTGGATGATAACAGGTCGAGCATGGAGGGGATAGTTGAGTGTCCTGGTCAGGCAATGAAATTAACTGCTTTACAACTATCAACTGATCATAGCACAAGCATGGAAGAAGTAAGTCTTAAATCCTTGGGAATGCTTGATTAAAAACTGCTCTTGAAGAGTTAGTGTTGATTGGTTTTTTCATCTTTTTACGACAAGTTAAAATCTAAGTTCTAATGGTTAATTATCTTATTGATTCTTGTTGCATGCATAGTGGCGTGCCAAATTTATCTAGAAGTAGTATTTGGCCTTGCTAGCTTGGGCTGCTACTGACTAGAACCTTGTTTCGTCAAAAACAGTGGTTCCTCTCCTGCTTCTATGCTAGAATACCTTCTTTGACAACTAATATTGAACTTCCTAAAGATACTTCTTTTATTTATAGTTCTAGATAAGCTCTAGTTGTTACAGAATAGAGGTTTGAATGGAAATGACAGAGGAAAGAGTTTAGGGATTTAGTGCTGGTTGTGAATTTGGAACTTACATGTAATGATTGTCTGATAGCGTCCAAAAATTATGCGTTTCTTTTTTTTTTTTTGATAGTCATGCGATTTCTTTTCTTTCCCATTTTTTGAAAGCATTCGAGATGCTCTCTGATCTACTTTGCACAGTGATTATCACTGTATTCGATTTATATCTTTTTACTTGGGATGAATATTTTGTCCTAGATTTGATACAACTTTTGCTCTACATTGGCTTATGTTGTTAAATATGTTAAAGGAAAAGAACTGAAGGATTAGGCTTAATAAGCACACTTAATAAATGCTTAGTCCTTAGACAAGGGGTCATCAGTGAATTAGAATAATTTCCTTTACAGGCATTCGTGATAGTTGGATTTGGCTGAGAATGGATAATAGAGAGTTTGTCTTTTCTCATAGTTGAATACCTGATGCAAGAAACAATTGCCTCCAGATCCTATATCACGTAGACTGTCATAATTACCATCTTTATTTGTCACATATGAACATTACTGATACTCTACATTTTGCCCCTCTTGACTTGTTAAGGACAAATGCATATGCCTATGAGAGAATGATATGAAAAGATGATTATGTTGCCCAGAAAGTTTAAATATTCTAAGACTGTCTTACATAATCTAAGGCCTCAGACTGGAAGCATGAAGGTTATGACAATCATTTACATCTCAATTACATAAATGATTCATTGCTCTTTCGTTATGTTGGCATCATTCTTGAAGTGTTCCCATCTTGTCTTTGAGTGCCATGACATCTTTTTACCCGTGGATCTGTTTCCTGCATCAGATTTGCTGATGTTATTGATGATAAGTTGAAAATTTGCAGGAAATCATAAGAATAAAGAATGAACATCCTGATGATAGCCAATGTATTGTAAATGATAGGGTGAAAGGCCGTTTGAAGGTTACTCGAGCATTTGGTGCAGGATTCCTTAAACAGGTTTTGTGTTTTAATCCTATTGCAAATGTGTTTTAAAAGAATTTGCTATCAAAATTTATTTATGGGATGTTAAAATGATCAAGGAAAAAGGAGGCATATGTTTTACGTTCTAATTTAAGACATTCTTGCTGAAGAAGCATTGGTTCTTTTGATTGTGGAATCCAATTTAAAATGTACACACTGACGTTCAATTAATCTTCTCATCATTGTTTCTCTTTCTGATTCAGTTTGGTCATATTATGAAATATGCTTTGGGTATTTTCAAAACAAATCCTGTTGCATTAAATATGCTTTCTCCCTACTCTTCAGATAAACACAATAATGTTCAACATATGATTAGCTAAGTATAAATGAAATGTGAAACTTTTGTTGGCTAGATTATGAGAATGGAGATCTAGGTTCGTTGGATGCTATAACTGCAAATATATGGAATTGCTTTATTTCTTGTAAATTTTGTACTGATTGTCACATGCTAGAGACAGATGTGCAGTAGTCTTAAGGTTCTTACAAGCAATGGTGTGAAGGGATAATTTTTAGCTGAACATTGTTAGAGTTTTTCTAGCGTCAGAAAATAAGGAAACATCCACCTGCTTTTCCATAGACAATAACTAATGTGATGGTATATTCGTGGTTTTGCAGCCTAAGTGGAATGATGTGCTGCTGGAGATGTTCAGGAATGAATATATTGGAACTGCCCCATACATAAGCTGCTCACCTTCTCTTTGTCACCATCAATTATGTCCAAGGGATCAGTTTTTGGTCCTTTCATCTGATGGGTTGTATCAGTATTTGACTAATCAAGAGGTGGTCTCTCATGTTGAGAGTTTCATGGAGAAATTTCCCGATGGAGACCCTGCACAGCACCTGATAAAGGAGCTTCTTTCTCGTGCAGCCAAGAAAGCTGGTAATCTTTGCTCTCTTCTTGATTTACATACACTCAGATTTTGAGTGAATTTCTTGATTTACGTACTCTCTTAATTTCAGTAGTAGCCTAGTAGGAAGTTGTATGATGCCTACCAAATGCAGAAAATCAAATTCTAGTTACCGCTCTGGAGGCTTTTAATGCATGTTCTGATCTGTGATAGGGAGCTATAATTTCTGAAAAAGCTAACATCAATCTTTTCTTTGCTGAACTACTATCTGATGTGTTTTGTAACTTGTCATAATATGGTTTATTTAGTTATTGTCTGTCAGAAGTTATTTTTGCACATCTCAGAATGAAGCTCAAGGGGCTTCAAACTCGTGCCCAAATTTTCTTCTGTTCTCTTGATTTCCTATTGGGTTTGAGCTATATACATAGGGTTTGATTGTAAATATGGTTGCAACTTACCACTGGCTTCAGCTAAGATTTACAAATTTTGTTACATCTATCTTTGATCATTTTCCTGAATTGTTTAGTTGATTCTTATACTGTTGCTGTGATCTATAATTTCTGTTGCTTGTCTGAAGGGATGGATTTCCATGAATTACTGGACATCCCACAAGGTGACAGGAGAAAGTATCATGACGATGTTACTGTTATGGTGATATCGCTTGAAGGAAGAATCTGGAAGTCATCAGGAAAATACCTTTAACCACAGCAGACAATATCTGAATTAGTGGAGCTTGCTGGTACAAGTAGAAAGCTGTTCCATTTCTGAATCACAATTTCCTGCAAGCAGCTGTCGCTGTTCCACACTTCAGGAGTCATCTTTTCTCAGGTTGAGATATCATTTAACAGGGTTAAATCAGATGATACTGGCAGAGACTAATGCTAGTAGTTAGTCATGAATAGTTGAGTAGAAGCGAGGATAGAGAAAATGAGAGAGGCTGCGATTGGAGGGTGGGGGATCGCAGAAATCCAGAGATTGGGATAATTTTAGAAATGCTCTTTAGCAATTGAAGAAGCAAAAGTAGAAAAATGAAGTATTTGTTTCCTTAACTTTAAACTTGTGTTTTTCCTTATTTATATATAGGTGGAGTCTCTCTCCCTAGATAGGTGCCTTCTTTTCTTACCTTTTCAACTTAAAAGCCAAAAGGGTGGGATAGTGTCTGTAATTTTTAGTGGGGGTATACTGAACGTTAGCATTTCCTGGTCAAAGATGAGCTCTTGTAATTTTGAAGGTGGATTTCCACCAATGCGATCTAAAGGAATTTTCATTTTGCAATTCTTGTAACTTTGCTTTCGCCTATTTTAAGCCAGTAGTTCGATTGTACAAGTTAGTTGTTGCAGAATTTGACAATAAACCATTACTGACGCCAAAACTTCATTAGCCTTTTATTTCGACGTTGAAAAACAAAAACCACATATCCCCTTTTACCTGCTAGCAAAACTATCAAGAGACTTTCCTAAGCAAAATGGACATATAAGAGAACGTATTGTCTGCATATTAAAATAAGACTACAAGTTACAAAGTGCTTCAATGACACTGGGTAAAGCATTCTGTTTCAGAGCAAAAAAGAAAATCTCAATACTGGAGAAGCAAAACACAAGTTAATTCTTATAAGTTGTACAAAGAAAATGCTCTTTATGGATCAACAGCACAAGGTTGTGTAATTATTTTCCCGTTCATTTTCATGGTGAGACGGCAGATGGGATCCTTGATTGTACCCAATTTACTAAATCTTCACGGTTTGCCACAAAAGAACCAGCTCTATTCTCACTGTGTCTGAAAGGTGCTGCAAGACCTTTCACATGGGAAGCAAAAGCATTGGCTAGTCCTTGAGAGAACTTGTGTGTTCCTGCACCAGTATGAGCGGAAAATAATTCTGGCAACGCCTCGTTACGTTGAACAAATTTAGCCAAGGTTCCCAACCACTCTTCTAGTGCAGTGTTCGCTGCACCAACAGACAGTGAGCGAACATCTAGGCTCCACTCATCTGCAGTTCTGTGGTGCAAATCTGGGTATAAGCCATAAAGGGTCCCCAAATACAGCAATTCATGTGCTCTTCCATGAAGATTCCTACTTCTACATATATCAATTAAGCAATTACAGAAGGGTCTTCGTGCCTCAACTACAGTGTTACGGATTACATCTCTGAACTCTGATTTAAGAGTCTCAAAGTTGGTTTGCTCCTCTTCAACTAACTTCACAAGGCCAACTAGTTTAGAATTTGCTTTCTGCAGACAAGAAAGAACCTTAGAGGCATCTGAAATCTGTTCACATAGTGATACCACAGAAAGCAAGGAACCACAGAGCCTGTCGTCTGGCTTAACCCCCTTATTTACTGAAAGATCAAAGACTCTAACCAAATCATCAATTCTCTTAGCCTTGCCTAAGCACTGTATCAAACAGGTGCAGCCCATCACATTGAGATCAATCGCCCTCTCAGACATCTCATCAAATAACAGCATTGCCTTATCAGCTTTCCCTCCGCTACCATAAATGTTTAGCATTGCTGTATAACTCCAACTATCTGGTCTACAATGTTCTGATCCTTTCATATCTTCGAACAATCTCTCAGCCTCCTCCTCCAGGCCAAGATCTGCGCACATATTCAGCAATGTATTATACAAGATAAAATCCATTGGCCACTTGTTTGACCTCATCTTTTCCCATAATTCCATTGCATCCTTAGACCATCTAGCCTTACCATAAACCTTGACAACCGCAGTTAATGTCTTCTCATCAGGAGTTAAGCCAGAATCCAACATCTCCTCAAATAAGCTTCTTGCCATGCCAGGCTTCCCTGCTTTGCCTGTTGCTTCTATCAAGGTATTATAGACAATGACATTTGGCTGCACTCCTAAAGCTTTCATTTCTTGCAGAACATATCTGACACCATCGTAGTCCCCAGATTCACCAAACATCTTTGCCAATATAGAGTATGTAACAGGGTCGGGTTTCCATCCACTAGCTATCCCTCTTTCATACAAAGACAAAGCCTCTTCAACCTTGCCCAGTTTACCATAAACATCTAAGATAGCGGAATACGTAACTTCATCTGGCATCAAACCAGTTTTATACATTCTCTCAAACCACTCTACAGCTTTATCAAACTTATTGCATCTTTTCGCACAAGTGATAATTGTAGAATAAGTAATGTTATCAAGCTCAATTTCATTGCTTACCATCTCATTTGCAAGTTCTTCAATGAGCTCAAATTGCCTTCCAAACCTCAAAGACTTCATTGTGATATTGTAGAATATAGTTTCCAGAGGAAACAACTTGTGGGTTTTGATCCACTTGAAGAAAAGATGAGTCTTTTGCCAGGGCTTCAAGCTATTGAGTATCAAGAGAGCATTTTCTCGGGTTACTGGATATGGGATTTGTTCAAGAACTGACATAAAAGAACTTTCACTATAATCACTATCATTAAGCTTCCGCGCAAAGCGTTTGAAATCTCTAACATCAGGATTATGAGAAAAATGAGATCTTTTTTGTCTTTGTAATGAAAGCACATACCTCCTGGGTTTAGTGGGGTTTATCCATATAGACTTAGGTTTGGACAAGAGTTGAGCGTGGGGGTCATTGGTCGTGGATAAGGTGGTCGAAGAGAGAGGCTTGAGTTGGTCGGACAAAGAGGGACTATTGGGATTTGGTGATTCAAACAGAGTCTGGGATTGGCTTGAAGAAGATTTGGACGAGTTGCAAGTAATGTTTAGTCTCCTATTATTTGGTTTTTGCCTAGTAGTGATAAAAGGATTTCTCTTTGTATCAGCTTGTGGGACTAAAAAGTGAAGGGTGGATAGACTAGCAGCCATGACTGAGTAGAAGGGTGTGAGAGTGCGAAAGGCGAGGAAGGGGTTTGGCTAAAGAGGCATGTCATATATGTGTTCTGCTTTTAGATACTTTCGCTAACCTTATCTGCATCCAAAGTCCAAACAACAAAATCAAACGAGGGTTAGAATTTACCGTTTCATTATATTAAAAGTAAACAGATGTTTAGTTTAAATATTATATGATGAAAATTTTAACAAATATTTGACTCCATTTTTTACGTGACAAAAAAAAAAAAGAAAAGAAAATAAGACAGCAGAGACTTAACGTGATAAAAAATAGTAATATTTACTTTTAAAATGGGCTCAAATTGTTCCATATGTTAATATTGTGGGACCTATTCATGCGTTAAAAAAATTTAAAATTTTATAATTAATAAACTTATTTTCTTAAAATGATTTTTGTCCTTAATTTTGATTACTTAAACTAACTAAATCCCCAGTCTTAATTTTTCAATCCCCTAAATTCACCCCAATCTTGAATTATGAAATATGAGAACGAGAATAAGAGCTTTGTCAAACTTAAAAGCTTTGTTACGGCTGTTTGGTTTTGTGAAGCATAAGTTGGTTTAAGGATGTTCTTAGAGAGAGATAGATTTAAGAGAATATATTACTGTGGTAGAGAGGAAGAACCCCGATTCGGGAACCAAGGTCCAATCGAGAGATCTTTTTGAAGGATCGAGCAGATTGAAGATGGGCTTTAGAGAACTCATCACATGACGCATATGAAACATTTCGAGCTTATTTTAAAGATAAAATATTACTATATTTTTTTTGTTAAGTTAGTAATAATATGATGACAAAGTCAAGTTTTAGTTAGAATTTTTGTTTATAAGAAATAACTAATAAAAGAATAAAAAATATCTATCAATCCTCATCAACATCGTGTCTTGATTAATATTAATTTTTTAATTACTATTATTACTACTACTACTATTATTACTACCTCATTTTGATTCACACGAGGAACAGATGTGTTTGTAGGATCTACTGTCTTCTTTGCATTAGCAAGTGTATTGCTCGTAGCTTTGTCCATTATAAGAATTTTCACAGTATCTTCATGATTCTCAACATTGTTTGCCATAAGTTCCTGATGATCTCCTTTTGAAAAATTTTCTTGTTGGCTTCCATATCTGTTTCTTTTCAATATGAGGTCTCCAAGCATAAATGACTCTTAATTGATTCTCAAAATAGGCTCTAAGTCTTCATTTAGTCTTATGTAAGGTATAGTTTTTGGTAGGTCTGATAACGAGATAATTAAGATGCAAATTCTTGCTTAGTTGACGTGCTTAATCTCAGCTGTTGATCACTGATCTAGAGAAATTGGCCTTCCAATATTGCTTGCAAGATGACTAAGGCCACTAGCAGTTCAATATTCAAGAGGAACTTCATGGATACAAATCCTGATGGGGATATTATCTTTGCTTAAGTTCCTCTAGTTTAGGCCAAGTCTCCATAACTAGAGCAATAGGGGCTTGTTGTCGATATGCTAAAGCCCAACTTGCACTACCAATTTTGCTTCATTTGAGCTTGCAAATCTGAATAAGAAATCATCATCATTGTTCACCAAAACATCAACTAAGCCATGATGCTTCCAATTTTTGAATGCCCATTGTTTCATAATTGGAAATGCAATCCTTTTATCATGGAAAAAAGAAAGAAATGTAGTCTTCCACCTGTCTACCCCTACTTTTAGAATTTCCATTGGAGGTGACATAATTCTCTTCTCAGCAACTTCACTTGGACAACGGTAATTTAGCTTAAGCTCGGGTCTATTATCTCCAACCACTAGAATCCAGGTTTTGTGGATCATTATTCTGATCTGGAGTTAGAATGTTAGCAGAAGAACATTCAGGCAAATCTTCATAGGATGCTTTAGAACCATTCAAATTCAAAGACGGGAAGTGACTAGTATCCATAGGATTAAGCTAAAAAATCATGATGCATGTATGCATGATGATAGATTTAACAAAATTTAGAAAATTAAATCTTTATATGACGGCTATTTTCTTATCTATAACGGACTATGTGATGGTGAGCCATCTTATACAATAAAAGAAAAACTGAGATCCTCCTACTGAAAAAGCTACCAAGCATTTTCATGCCTAACTTTTTAAAAAGCGCCATAATTTGGTTCATATATTTATCAACAGAGCTACGATGGGCAGGTTATTGATAAAATATGTTGAGTATGTAACCATTTGATTCATCTACTAAAGGTACTTGCAAACCATGCCTCAATGGGAGGTCACATTTGCTACCAATGAGTGGACTTATCATTTAGGAGACCCAAACCATGCAAGATCTATAATTCGTATTCTTCGGTGGAGAGTAGCACTTCACCATATGCAAACAGACCATCATATGGAGACCATGGACTCTCACATGAGCATCCTCTCCCACTCAGTCTTTTTGGTCTCATGAATTATAAAACTACTTTTGATTGTCATTCCTAGAACATAAATAATTACAAGGCTCTTTGGTCCATAAAAAAATTTCTTGATCTTAGCTCTTTCGCTTGGAACTCTTCACTCACATGACCCGGCCCATTCGGGAAAAATATGTAATGACATTTATTTTACAACACTTTTTGTTTTTCTTAAAACTGCATTTTTTCAATAGGAAAACCAAAAAATAGCACTTCATTCTTTTAATCAAAATCAAAGAGAGGCCAATAAATAAGACATTCTTATTTGTTTAATGTGGCTAAATGAAAAGACAAAAAATAAAAATAAGACACTCTCATTTGGTTAAATGATGAAAGAAGGCGGAGAGAGTAACAAATCCATTACTTCCTTCTTTAATCAACTGAATGCTAAAAGGTTTATATGTTTTTCTACATGCCAACATTAAATGATAATCATTAAACCATTTAACGAGGACGTCATTAAACTATTTAATGATGATAAAGCATGATAAAAACCCACCATATATTTAGCAATTCAATGCTAAATGTGCAGCTGTCCATTTAGTTATATAGGACTGAAATCTACATCATTGTAGATTTCAGTTTTGCCTTCTATTTGTCTTTACAAATATTGTTTCAATTTAATTAATCTAATTAATCAAATCAATCCAAAATTTATCCCAATATTAAATGTTCATTTTGGGCTTCAAATTAACAATTAATTAGTATAAGTCCAACATTTAATCATAGGCTTAAAACCCAATTTAATTAACTTTTAATTAAATGTTCCGGTATAATTATTCCGAATTTAATTCGGTCCTTTCCTTTTTTATTTTCTTTTTAGTAAACTCTATTTATTTTTCTTCCTTTGCTTGAAAACCTTTCCTAGAAGTCAAGTGGGGAATCTAATTGGACTTATATAATTCAAGCTCTAATAAGCCCATAATTAATTTAATCTCATTAGAAGTAATTCTTACTTATGAACTAAATGTCATTCCACTAAAGACAATTAGCTGAACTCTTGAATTACTAAACATTATAAAAACACATGTTTAAAATTAGATGTCTAATTGCAAACTCTATTATGAACCATATTATAGCCATCAGTACAATAAAGGATAAAATTACCATTTTGCCCTTATTTTAATTTTTCCATATAGATCTCCCCTTAACTCTATATGGTGATTAACACTCAAGATCTTATCTTGTTGTTAAGACTTGATAGGTAGCTAGTCCATCAAACTACTGGCGTCAGTTTAATCACCCATATCTATAAAACATCTATAAGTGAAGATATCACTATAAACTCTTTATTTGAGTGAATGTTCCCTGATACATGTTTCAATTAATAATTCCAACATGCAGACAC
>JANIHY010000005.1:19601677-19614577 GCA_027479065.1 Erythroxylum brevipes | reverse complement strand
TGGAGAGGGCTTTAAGAATGAGACCAGTGCACTGACTCCACATGAGGGACTATGCCGAAACCCACATAACATGTAATTTATGCATTGAAAAATACTTTGCCCAAATGGCACATTTTTGAAAACTTGATTTCATGAGCATGACACATGTATACATTTCTAGCATTTCTTCACAATTTTCAAACCATCAATCATATAGCAATTTTCAATTATTTCAAACAAAGAATGTATACTTGAGACAATTGCAAATCATCTAAAAATCGTGTCACACAAGTTCTCATATTATAACCTTCAACTAATTAAACATAATGAATTCAAACGAGTATTTCAACTTGATAAAATCATTTGAAATCCATTGGGTAAACAATTCATAATCATTCCAAAAGTAATTGATTCAATCATTTGCAAAACAATGGCTTATAAAATCAACATTTATAATTAACTTATAATTTGTAAAATAAACACATTACCCACCTCTTATCCATGCCATGATCTTGCCCAATGCCTCAATTTGATCTTTACTTCTCTCTCTCTTCCCCTATAAAGTTACCTTAGCCATAATCATCCAAATCCAATATCATAACCATCATAATTCTCAAAATTGATTGTATACTTTACAAACCCATACTAAATTCATGATAGCTAAACTAAGAAATTCTAAATTCCTCTCCAACTCATACAATTGGGTATAACCCTTAATACTTCTCATTCAAAATCAAACATGACTTAAGGCCTAATCATCAAAATTGAGCTTATAACTAACAAACCCACACCAATTTCAAGTAATCTCAAACAAAAATTTACTAAAAACTCAAATATCAAAATCATCTCTTAGCTTTTATCTTCTTCATTTTCAAAAATTGCTTGGCTTGGAAGGTAGCTCTCTTCTCCTTCCCTCTTTTCCTTCATGAATCCGTGAAAAATCAAGCTTGAATCCCTCAAAATCAGAAACCCCACCTCTTCTTTCCCTTCCTCCATCGAAATCTCCTCTCCTTTCTCTCTTCTTTCTTTCTTTTCTTCCTCTTCTCTCATAATTTTTGTGTCTCTTCTAGAACCCACGACTCCTACTCCTTTTTATAGTGCCAAGTCACTAAATGGAGTATAAAAGACCCTTTTGTCCCTTACTTATAAGCCTTAAGTCTCAAATCTTTAAGTGATGTTTCATATTTGCCCCTGAATTTTACTTTAAGTCATGCTTACTTTTGGACAATTATTCTCACATCTAAATGAAGGAATTTGCTAAAACTTCCTTCTATAGAATTTTTCCTCTATGTCTTAACTTCGTAAAGCCTCAAGAATCGTCCAATTCGGAGCACTATATCAAAAGTTATAGTCCAAACATTTCAGACATATCATTTGCTAACATATTTTCTAATAATTCACTTCCTTCCACAAATACACATTCTTAAAGGCTAAAATAAAATTTCATTTCTTCATAACAATTGTAGCCCCATGACTTAACTTTATTTCGCCTCAAACCTCGCTTCAATCGGATCTCTACAAATCCCGAAATTCGCAAAGTACTGAACTATGTTCAGAAACTTTCCTTTCTCACTTTGATTCAATTAATCTTACTCAATTAAATCTCCTAAATTCATAATTTTCACATAATCATGAACTTCATTGTCTTAGGAATCCAACGCTTCAAGAACCAAGTCATTCGGATGTCGGACGGAAAAGATATAAGCAAATGATTAGACAAGGTCGGATGAGGTAGGAGAATAGCAAGCTTAGAATGAGACAAATCATTCCGAGCATCATATGATTCAATCAAACTTTTTCAATTTGACTCCAATTGATACAAATTTTCATGGAAAGAATGAAACATGTGTTATAAATTCAATGCTTCAAGAATCGCCTCAATCCGAGGTCGGATGAGTGAGTTATGATCAAAACAACTAAACATGTTCAAAACAGAAATTGATTTGAAACTCTTTTGGCGCAAATGCCATAACTTTTTCTAAAATTATCCAAATGACTTCGTTCTAGTTCCATTTGAAATCTAACATCAAGATCTACAACTCATATTAGAGGCCTCGAAGCGAGATTCGGCCTCAAAACTGGTGAAAATCACAAATTACTCAGGGTGATCCGTAGCTGTCCGTTAAACGGACATGCCTGTCCGTTTAACGGACACGTACGGCCAAAATGGTATTAAAACTTCCGAGACAGTCCGTTAAACGGACACCCATGTCCGCCTAACGGACATGTGCATGGGGAGGGGTCCTTTTGACCCGAGGCTGTCCGTTAAACGGACTCCCATGTCCGTTTAACGGACATGCAAAAATTCAAAACTTCTTCAATCCTCTTCCAAAGTTTCTCACACTCAAACTAACATCAAATACTCTTATAATCTTCACATATTCACTTACTCAAAGGCCTAAACACTTCATAACACTTCAAACAACAAATAAAATTCATAAACTTCTCAAATCTCAGCTGAATTTATTCATCATAACTCCAATTCTCTAACATGTATCAAGTCTGTCACTAACATCAATCTTATATGATACTATATCTTGCATCAACTATAACTTTTCATTCTGATCTCGAAAACATGCATACTTGATCTCGTTGGAACGATAAAAGAACAAACTACAACTTCAAATAAGGCAACTTTGGCCAAATCTATGTCAATTATTCTTGAATTCCTCACGAATCAACTTACACATTTTCATTTTACATTCAACCTCAATACACATGATTTCCTACATTCCATAGCATCTTGTCATCTATAATCTCTTACTCTTGCACGTGATCTCACATATATTACCATAATTCATACTTAAGATTTCCCAACTCATTCATTTGCTTTCATATTCACATTTCTAATTTCCACTCAAGGATCGGGGTCCAACAAGAAGTGCTCCTTATATGTGAATTTGACATAAATAAGTGTACTCAACATAACTGTTGAATGCAAGACTAGGGTCTGATGATATGTGAAAGTGGATGTGTTAAATAAAGTGACTAGTTGATCTTATATGATTTGATGCATTTCATTACATGAATGCATGAACAAATAATGGCAGTTGTGACATGAGTAGCCATCGAAAATGGACTTAAAGCTCAGAATGTGATGAAGAGATAAAGGCTCACTATATATAATGAGCCCTGTATCTCTAATTGAAAAGGGACAGTTATCAATGAGCCCAGTATCCATAATGGATATAGGACAATTATAGTCACTAAATCACAACATAATAATAAAAAATCTGTCTCATGAGCATTGCATATATATTTAATATGTATGTTTCGAATTATTTAAATTGATTGTTGAATTGTGTTGAATGAGAAATGTGGAAATCATAAACAAAGAGTTTTTGTGATGCTACATGATGATATTTGTTATCATATGAACTACGTGATTGCATGGATTGTGTGTTATGTGATATGAGTAACACTGAGTTAACAAAACTCATCAAAATTGCAACATTGGCATTTCAGGCTCGAGAGAGGATACTAGTGACAAAGAAACTCTAAAAGAAACATAGTTCTGGTACTTTTGGATAGAAGAAATGGCTCAAAGGTTGGTTAGCTGAGACTAAAGGATATAGATAAAAGTTTTGTATAATTCCTCATGTATGTAGCGTGTTAGGTATGCGGAGATGTAAACTCTGATTAGTTTTTGATAATGTACATATATAGATGTTTTGTAAAGCTACAATGTATTTTTGGTTTCTATGAAATGAAATAAGAAATTTTAGGTTTTTAAATATTTTGACATTTACGCTTTGAATGATGATGTCATGATTAAGTTAGAGACGTGACTGCTCTAGCATGCCACCCTTGTGGAGTATGTACTCGAAAACGCTTCAGGATGTCAGGTATCTGTCCTATGAGTGTGGGGTGCTACACTTTCTTTCTTTTTAAATTTAGTCTTTATTTTTATTTTTATATCTTTATGTGTGTTTGTTATCACCTTCTCATATTGAGAACAATGTGTTGTTCAAGTGTGGGGAGGGTTCTGTGTTTATTTGAATATGAATTTTGCATATTATAGTTGTTAGGTTGCATTTTGTGAATCGTGTGAATGTGTCAGTGGCTTAGATGAATTGAAATTGATTGAATTTTGAACATGGCCTATTAGGTTGTAGAGAATTATTAAGTGGCAAAATTAGTGAACTAGGGTTCTTTGATTAAATATACAACTTAATTAGGATTTAGTGTTTAAATGTAGCCCTCTAAATTGTCACATTCATTCATAATTTGAGGCCTTTTAGCCTAAGTAGCTTTGCTAGTATTTTTTTATGAAAACAAGCAGCTAAAGTAATAAGGTAGGTAATAAAAAAGGTTGTTATTTTTAAAATAAGTAATTATTCTACTGGCCTTCAAGGTATGAATAGAACTAGTAGCCAATTGAGAACGTGATATAGCTGAGTAACCGGATCGACACGCATCACAAATGTGTGCCTTCACAGCAGCTTAATAAAAAAACATGATTTAGTTGAGTAATCGGATCAACATTCATTACCAATGTTTACCTCCGTATAAAAAGAATAAGTCCATGTTCATAAAAAGTTAATAAAAATAAAATGTGTTTTCAAATAAAACCTACTGAACTTATAATAGTTTGACTTTTCATGAAAACATATTTAGGATTAGTTACAAAGTTGGATGATCAAAGAATTATTAATGAGTTTGTGTGAATTAATATGTGTTTGTTGTTTTGTTTGCTTGAAGTGTAGGGATGTTGATAAGCATGAAATGCATCGTGTTTTAGGGTATAGTTTGATATGTATTTATCTGTTTATTCGATTGTTTAGTATATATTTTCGGTAGAACTATGCTAGTTTATGAATTATTTGTGTTTAAGTGTTTTTATGAGTTAATACAAGCATTTAAGCCTAACTATTATGTCTTTGAGGTACCTTGATGTGTTTGTAAGTATTTCAGGGTCAATAGCAAAGAACGGATAAGTTTCAGAGAGACTTGGACCAAAACAACAGGCCACGATCGTGGCCTATCCACCATAATCATGACAGAAGCATAAGACTTGGCCTACGATCATGGCTTGCCTACCATGATCGTGACAGAAAGCATACAAGTGGCCCATGATCTTGGCTTGTATCGGGCAGATGCCTAGACACATAGAAAAGTGGAGTTTTGTGGGATTTTTCAAACCTTTCAAACCTAAAAATTCCTAAGGCTACCCAAAACATATTATGTATATAAATAATGAGACAAAAGAGAGGAAAAGCTTCTCTAGCATCAGCCACCATCACGAAACCTAGAGAGAGTTCATTGAGAGATTGAGAAAGAAACGAAGGAAGAGAGTTGTAGAGAAGAAGCCTGCACGAAATACTTCCCAGAGTAGGACATTTCCTGTTATTGCTGCCTCTATCATCCATTTGAATCTATTTTATAGTGTATTTCCATTTTATCTATGTATATAATTGGAATAGCTATTGAGATAGGATTTACGAATGTTAAGGATTGTTTAAACTCAGCTTCGTGTTATTTTTATCTTTGATTCAATAAAAATTTGATTGTTTATGTGAATTGGATTCATTGTTATTGATTTCTGCATTTTCATAAATTAATAATAGACTGAGAGGGTGAACAGATAAAAAATAATTAAATTGGGCTAATGAGAGTTAGGTAATTTAATAAGAACATGAAATCAATCAAATTGGTAATTGTGTGACGAGAGATCTCAAATAGGTTCCAGTAGTCTAGTTGAAAACTTCAAATCTAATTAAGGTTTGGATAATTGTGAATTAAGAAGTTGCAATTGTTCATAATCTGATTAGGGTTTATAATTTAGGGCTTTTGGTTATAACTCGAGAGAGAGTAACCAACTCTAGGATAGTCCAAGACCAATAATTTGACATTTCATAATTAATTAGGTTAGTGTTGAAGATTGGTAAAAATTTCGCCTTTCTCTCAATTAACAGTTCCTTAGGTTGATTCTTGGTGTGTGCATTGCAATTTATTGATTTGTTAATATTTCTTGATTTATTCTTGAGTTGAATTGGTTGATTGAATTAATTGATTGAATTACATTAATGTTTTAGCTTAGTTACAGTTGAATTTCAACAATTTGTTTCGGCCTTAGAGTTTAGGATTAGATTAACCCTCCTCGTGGGATTGATACCTTAGATACTACACGAACGACTCATACACTTGCGGAATATTGAGGTTAAAATATTAAAACTACACATATCGAAAAACCGTGATCAATCCATACTAAGGGAATAAGGAATATATGAATGAAGATACCCCACTCCAAGCTAAAGTTGCATCAATAAAATTAGAAGAAAAAGGAGAGACCAATCTGGATCCTAGCTCTAGTAACCATATAACTAGGAGAAAGAAAGGTAAACCAAAAAAAACACTGATGGGTTTCTTAATATGGAACTTGAGATGTATATATTGCCTAAATATATAGATGGACTTAAAGGAAATTTTCATAACAAAAAGGCCAAATTTTATTAGTCTCATTGAGACAAAAATAAAAGAAGATTATTATAAAAAGGGTATTTGATTTTTACAAAGAGACTAGTGTACTCTGAGCAATCACTCACATTAACCCAATGGTAGAGTAATTGTGACTTTTAACCCTTCTAAATTACATTTATTGAATTAGAGTTTTTTAAGATCAATTTGTACATTGTGATTTGGTACAAAAATACACAAATATGATCATGGCAATCATTGTTGTTTATGTTGTTAACTAGGAATTTCAAAGTAATAACCTATGGATAAACTTGCAAATGATTAGAGACAATGAGAATTCCCTTAGTTGTTAGCAGGAGATCACAACTACACTGTAAAACCGTTTAAAAAATAAAATAGTAGTAGGCAAAGGCATTCTAGATATCATAAACTAATCAACCTCACTACTTCCCTAGGGCTAATGGACCTAAGATTCACTATCTGTTTATACATTTGGAGTAGCCATCAATATGGAGAGAGGCTCATCCAAAGAAAGTTGGACAGATGCCTTGTCAATGACCTTTGGTTTAATTTACTTACAACAGTAATAATCATTTTGACACCCCACTAATCTCTGACCATTCCCCAATTGAAATTGTGTTTAACTCACAAAAGAGTAAGAGGAGGGTTTCCTTTATGTTTTTTAATCTTTCTCCTCCAGCGTCCTCTTTTTAGTCAAGTAATTGGAAAAGGCTTAAATAATGTTTGCAAAGGCACTTATGGATCTAAATGCATGATGAATATAAAGGATATCAAAGATGAATGCAAGAAACTTCTAAAGAATAGTCCAAACCATAGTTTGATAAAAATAAAAACATTAGAGGCTCTAATCTCAACTTAGAATGCTCTCTTTGTTAATCCTCATGATCCTAACTTGAGAACCAAAGAAGATGTAAAGCTGAAAAGATATTATGAGACTTTGCAAACTTTACAACTTATAGTTGAGACAAAAGTCCATAATGTTATAGTTGAGAGAGGGGGAAATAAATTTTAAGTTCTTTTATATCATTGTTTAGGGAAGAAGAAATAAGGGAATAATTCTTTTCCAAGATTAAGGAAATGACTTAGGATCACTTTTATAGCATCTTTGGTAAAGCAAGGAGGTTATAAACCTGCCTGTTATCATTATCAACTCTCTCCAAGATGCTATGTCACTTTCCTATACTAAGACACAATCAAGTTTACAATTGATTGTCACAACTACGATTTGTGTGGAGAAGCTCAAGAATGTCATAATCATCTTTTCTTTGAGTGTCCTTTCTCCAATATGCTATGGTAGGAGTTTCTCAAACTTTTCAACACACATTGCACAACTACAAAATGGTCAGGCATTATGGTGTGGCCCTTTACAACTAAAATAATATATAAAGCAGACAATAACCTCTTTAAAACTAGCCTAGATATGATGATGGATCATATATGGAGAGAAAGGAACATAATAGTGTCTGTTGATGGCTGCTTGGATATAAATGCTAGTTTGAACAAGTTTTTGACTAAGCTCCAAGTGACAGCTTTGGTGAATGCAATGTCTTAAGACAAGCTTGATTCTAAAGTCTCAATCTATCTTTTGAGTTAACAGAAGGGAACATTAGCTTGTATTTGTACTTACCATTATATATAGAGCTCTATGATAGTTATGCTTAATTTCTAAGCACTTGTACAAATAGATTTTGAACTTCTCTTATTATACATTTTAATTTAGCAATGAATTATCTTTACTAAAAAAAACTAATTTCTATCTATATAATTTTAGGGAAAAGGATTGGTAGCAATATTACTTTCATAATTAATTATTGTAGTTATTATTATTATGGTCTAAGACATAGAATTTAACTGTAGTTGGAAAAACTTTGAAAAAAATCTCAATAGCAATATTACTTTCATAATTAATCATTGTAGTTATTATTATTATGGTCTAAGACATAGAATTTAACTGTAGTTGCAAAAACTTTGAAAAAAAATCTCAATCTTTAAAATTCTGGAAAAAGCTTCTAGTTTTCATTTTTTTTCAGAAAACTCTCTTATACTTCGATTAAAAAATAATGATGAAACATATATTAAATAGGAACTAATCAATGTCACTAATATGATAACCCAACTCAGCTTTTTCTCCTAACTCGAATAAATTAAATTGACTTAATTTAATAATTGAAGATAATTATAATAAATTATTTATTTGTATCAATTTTAATTATTTTAATTCTAGTTTAAGAACTTTGTCAAATAGTATTTAATTACACCACAACTTCATACTATATGAATTTTGTTAATTTTTTATCTAATATTTAAAAGGAATTTTTTTGAAAAATTAAAAAAGTCTAAATTTTGCATTGAAAATTTTAAAAATTAGTAAGCTTTTCTAAGGTTTCTTAAACTATCCTTATTATTACAAATATTAAAATATAAATGTGTTGATATATTTTTATTCCAATTTGATGCTTTGATTGAAACATGTGCGGAAAAAGCTGTCCACCTCAATTGCCGTGATGAAATATCACGCTCATATAGTTATCATGAACCACGAAAAATGTTAGCATAATTGATATCAAAAAAATAATTGCAATTAAAGATGAAAGCAGCTGTGACGAGTATTTCATAATTGCATGATGAATGCAAATAAGTCTTCAACTTTACCACTAAAGTAAGATATACTTGATTTTACTAATATTTTCACTTTAAAAAAGCCGCAATATTATGAGAAAATGCACCCCTATTGCACTAGATGCTTGCCATGAAATATGAGTGATTACAACATCAAAAGCAATGGGTATGCTTAACTTTGGTTTGGCCTATGAACAAGCACCAAAGACACGGATCCTCTGCACAATTGGAACGCGGCAGCTTGGGCAGCTAGCTTTACCCTTCTTCCCATAATTATCACTACAATTGGCACAAAGAACTTGGTGAGCACATGGAAGGAAAACAACAGAGACTTCCTCCTTTGCACATATTATGCATTCCCTATTACTGTTGGCTCCCTGATCAGATGAAGCCTCCAGTTTGTCCAATTCATGAAGCAGTTTGGCAACTGTCTCTCCACGTGGCATTGTCCTCTCTGGCATTCCTAAAGACTCAAGATTCAATTCACTCAACTCTGCAGATGATTTAAGACGCAAAAGCTCCTGCTCAAGTCTTTGGACATCATCCTTATAGCGCTGGGAATCTATCTCTATTTTTAGACGCAAGGTCTCCAGTTTCCTTTTATTACTAGCCTCAGCTGCCTCCTTGGAGAATCTTTCTTCCTCCACTCGGGTCAAAGCTTGATCTCTCGCCTTTACTTCCTCCCTCCACATCACCTGCAATAAGATTGCAATTAATAACTGGGTACAGCAACACCAGTGGCTATTATTATACTTTGGACAAGAATCTGCCAAGCAATTGAAGAAATTACAACAGCAGTCGCAATAAATGAATTGTGATTAACAGCAAGCAAGCATATGAAAATCCAATTTGATACTGAATCCGGTTTAAGCACAATTCATCTTTGCACAATAATTATCTACAGGTCTGCATTCACTTTACCATCCAAGTCTTTTACGCAGGAGAAGCAGTGACGCTGCTTTCAGGCCTAAAAGAATAAGTCACCAAAGGATCAAGACTAGTCCAACGATCTGCTATAAGCCCGAAATCCCAAAGCTTATGGACGAAGAAGTCCATGATGCCAACTCTGTTGATTTCTATTTTATTTTATAATGATGAATACTATGAAGAACTCAACCTCAAAAAACCAATCACCTGAGAGAAAATTTCACACTCAACTTAAACACCTTGGACAATTTGCAATAATCAATAAGGTTTCTGGTCGAAATAGTCTGCAAATATATGCTCGTTTTATTTTTTTTGATCTATATTATAGCACTTGTTTTGTTGACTCAGTGCAGACAGATATGCAACAAGTACTTATATAACCAAAGATATGCAAATTAACTCATAAGTAACTTGGCCAAAGAAAACTTGCAGACACGGTTCATAATACTTGTGCCCCCTGCCATAAAATGCAGACCTGCTCATACACAATTTTGAGCCCCTTAATAAGAAGCAGAATCGTTCGTACACAGTTTCGCGCCCGCAAAGACGCATATACTCACTCTTCAGCAGTCTTGACACCTAAAAGACGCAGCTTTGCTCACACACAATCTTGCATCCCAAAAGATATAAATTTGCTAATATGTAGTCTCATGGTATGAAATATGCAGATTCACTCGTATGCAATCTTGCATCAATAAAGATACAGACCTGTTCGCACGCAGTCTTGTGCCCCCATAATACGTAAATTCACTCGTAAGTAGTCTCGTGCTCCAAATGATGTAGACTCATTAATATGCAATTTTGCATTAAAAAAGATGCAAATTTGATGCTCCTATAATACGTAAACTTTCTATTAAACAATCTTGCATCCATAAAAATTCAGACACGCAAACTAATAGTCTCCAACTCGACATGATGCAGAGCTCCAAACATATTGCTTCAGGCTCATATATGCCCAAAAGAATACATAATCATAGATGTTGTCTCTCGCTTGACAAGATGAAAGCATGCAATCTCATGCTAACAAGACAGAGCCACAAAAATATGGTCTCGCACTAAAAAGGCCACAAAGTCGCAAACATTTGATCTTGCACTTGACAAGACACAGAGAAATATATATGCATTCTTACTCTCAACAAGATGTAAAGTCGCACATATAAGGTCTCGCATTGAAGATGTAGAGCTATAGACATGCGTTCTCATGCACAAGGAGGCATATACATGTACATGCAGTTCCACACTCAACAAGATGCAAACATTTGTTCTTGTGTCTAAAAGGATGCAAAGTCACAAACTTTTTGTCTCACAAAACAAGATGCAAAGCTACAAATATGCGGTCTCGTGCCCTTCAAGACACAAGCATGTAGTCTTGCACTAACAAGATGCAAAGTCGAAGAGATGTGTTTTTACACTCGAAAGGTCGCAGAGTTGCAAACTTGCAATCTCAAACTCAACAAGATGTAAAGCTAAATATGCAATCTCAAGTTCGACAAAATGTAGAGCTGTAAACATGCGATCTCGTGCTTGAAAAGACACAAAGCCATAAATATATGATCTCACACTTGTCAAGATACATAGCTGTAAACATGTGATCTCATGCTCTCAACGAGTCATATATTAATATAAATGCAATCTCATGCTCAACAAGATGTACATATGCAAACTTTTTATCTCCCACAGCAATATGCAAACATGTGATCTTGTGCTCATGAGGGTGTAGAGTCACAGACTTTAAGTCTCTCACGTGCAAAACTGTAGATGCGCAATGTACAGGCCACAAGCAACCCCGAAGTACTTTGGACTTAAAGAAACTTCCCAATCTTACTTAAGACCAACAAGGGCAAATGATAATTCTCACAAAAATAACACAACCCTCCTCAAGTAGGTGGCTCAACCAATCCTATTTTGGAAGTGGCTCAACCAATTCTTGAAATAAGACGAAGGAACTCATGCCTCAAAGTGCAACCTTCCGAGTAAAGAAGATTGATTCTTGTATAGGGCATATATCATCTTGCCTCTCCTATATAAAAGGAGTTCTCGCTTGAAAAAAGGTAAGTAATCATCTTTGCATAAAAATTACCCACAAGTTTGCACTAGCTTTATCATACCTAAATGAATAAGCCATTTGAGGATCGAGGATATTTAACTCAAAGATTTGCTATTAGTGTAAAAGCCCCGAGGCTTAGGGATCAAGAGCTTGCGAAAAAAGGAACATCAATATATAAGCCAAGCCAAAAAAAAAAAAACAAAAGTCCAACGCACCTCAGCATCTTCTTGAGCTTGTTGAACTATTTCCAAGCATTTTTGCAACTCCTTGATCTTTTCTTTCTCATCTGCAATCTCATCCTGCAATTTAGTTTTCTGTTTCTCCCAAGCCAGAAGCTTCTTCAAGCACTTTTTCTCCCTCCTTGCAACCTCCAAGCATGTCGTCACTGACTCAGATGCACTTAACTTAGAAGCCTCCATCTCAGCTCTAATTTCAGCATTCTCAGTCTCCAGTCGTCTCACAGCAGCATTCGCTCGGTCCACTTGGGAACTAGCCTTTCTCAAAGCATTCTCCATCTCTGTCAACCGCTTCATTGTTGAGTCATCAAGAGTTGGTTTTCCCTTTTTCAACCGCTGAATCTCCTCCCGCTCTATTCTCAAGATTTTAAGTTCTGTTAAATCATTACTAAGTCTTTTAGCTGCATGAACAGCCTTCTCATGTGCCCACTCTTTACGGTCCTTTAGTTGTCTTTCCAAATCTTTAACCTGATGTACCAAGTTCATTATCATTTCATCTTTCTGATCTTCTCCAGCAACCTCCAAATTCTCTTCCAGATTCAGATCACGAAATTTACTCAAGACTGAACTAACCCCGTCTTGGTTCTTCAAATTCTGAGAGTCCTCACACTTATCGACTGGAATTCCACCACCATTCACCACTGAAGCTGCACT
>JANIHY010000005.1:19551840-19561909 GCA_027479065.1 Erythroxylum brevipes | reverse complement strand
AAAAGTTGAAGTAATAAGATAACTAATTAAAAAAACTTTGAAAAAAAGGGGGAAGAAGAGATAAGAGGGAGAGAGGAAAATTTTATTTTTTTTTGAAAATTTTGTAAAAGAATTCCCATATTTTTAAAATTTTTGGTATCGGTCGGTATTTGGCCGATATTTTGAATATCGATCGGTACTAGTCGATACTATTCAAAACGGATTGATACCGACCAATATTTAAACCCGGTACGATCATTCTTTATTTCATACCAATTTTAGTCCGGTACGATACGTATTGGCCGATATGTACCGGTATTCATAATACTGTCTTAACTATTCTTATTGTTCTTCCGTTAATAAGATTTTGAATATTTTTGCTCAGAAGTTTTAATTGACAATCTTCAGGTTTATATTTTTCCTTATTTAACGATTTCAATTTTTATACGATTTGTAGGGATATAATTGGAAACACAAGCCAAAATTAAGTTACATTCTATGAAATATTGTTGCATATCAAACACTATAATAACAATCCACTCAACTTTCTTATTATAATTCTTATATGTAGCACCCCACTCTCGCTAGACCCGTACCCGACATCTCAAGTGGTGTCCAAGTGCGAATCCCACAAGGGTGACATGGTAGAACAGTCAAACACTCAGAACTCAGTACAATTTTTTTTGAAAAGCAATATAGGCATATACGAAGATCAGTAATCAAAATCGGGCCCATACTTTTTATTACATAAACCTCGAAAACACAAATATTATTATCACACTTTGATCAATCTCATTCATCAACATTTCTAATTTCAAAAGCTATTACATATGGAAATATTCATATTCGCTTTATACAGAAATTTCAGAATATACAAATTGATACAAAAATAAGAAAGTACAAATGCAGACGCGAATTGATCCCGTCCTCTATCTCTTACTTGAATGCAATGTATGTACTCCTGTTAGCCTAACGGAGTAACTCTTCTAAGCCTGAAAAATATTGCAAATTTTGGGTGAATTTTGTAAATTCAATGAGTGACCATCCTTGATGGCTCACTTGGTCACATAACACACAATTCACATCATTTAATTGATAATCAATTTAAATCACATACACTTGATCCATCGTTTCACCTTTTACATTCAACACATTATAATCATTCATGTCATGCATATGCAGTATACATGAGATTCACTTTCTATTGTTACTTTGTTGTGACTGAGTGCTTAACTGTTCGGTATCCATTGTGGATGCGGGGCTCATTGATAATTGTCCCGTATCCATCGGAGATATCGGGCTCATTGATAACTATCCCATATCCGTTGGAGATATCGGGTTTATTGATAATTTTCCCGTATTTGTTGGAGATACCGGGCTTATTTTACCTAGTGAGCCTTTCGCTCTTATACACTTTTTGAGATCTAAGCTCTTTTTCACAGTCTGAGCTTTAAGGTCTTTTTCGGTGGCTACTCCGGTCATAATTGTCTTTATCTTTTATGCATTCATGTAGTGAAATGTATCAATCGTATATGATCAATTTTTCACTTTCACTTATCATCGAACCTTAGTCTGGCATTCAACATTAAAGTTGAGAATCACTTTTCTTTCATATGTGGATGTTTAACAATCAAATTATGTATCACTTATTTCTTCAAATTGACATACAAGTAGCACTTTGATATCTTTACATTTAGCAAACTCCTCGGATATTTACTGTCCAAAATCAGGGCCATCACATTCACATCTCATTCATAATCATAAAATTCATAATATAACCAAACAAACAATAAAGCAAGACCATTTAGGTCTACTCACAGTACGCTCATGATTTGCACTAGCTTCAATAATCTGGAAACGTTTGAATGCAGACGTTTATTCTGCACAACAAAATTATGCAATACACACAATGCACATACACATTAATATTTGCATAATTATAAGCATTCATTTACGCACACGTGTGTATTTAGAATATGTACAATGCATGTTCATGACAATCCCAGGTATCTATTCATTATTCTCTTCACATAAACATTTGTATTACCAATTCACATAAGTACCATATATACTTATGGTCCAGGTCCCAATAAAACCAATAAAATCACAATTCATAACCCATTGATCAAAATTCTAGATTTTCCCAAAAATTGACTTTCGGATTTACTATTCTTGATCATTTAAACAATAAAAATGAAGTTATTTGGGAACACTTTCTTTCAAAAATTGTCCTTCTATCTCATAAGTTTCTAACGACACCAAAATCATTCAATTTGATTTAGTAGTGTGAAAGTTACACTCCAAATATTTTTGGACTGCTTTTATTCTGAGACAATGCCCTATACTCAACTTCCACACAGAAATTGAAATTCTTAGATTCCGATTCAGAACTTAATTTCTTCAGATCATTTGTATCCCTATGTGTCTGGTTTACTCCAAATCAAGAATCAACCCATTTAGATAACTATATGAAAAGATATGCCTAAACTACTGAAACATGTTCAATGTAGAGAAAAGTTTGCCGCAGTGAACTCCTCCATAGAGGAATTCTCATGAAATATTCACATGTTCACCGCAGCAAAACTTAGAGTTGGCCACAGCGAACCTTACCTGAAAGAAATCCTAGCTAAACTTTCAAGTTTGCCGCAGTGAAGCAAGGAGTTTACTGTAGAGAACTTCCACATATGCATACCTAGTTTTTTAAATTCAAGTCCTATTTTAAGACTCTTATAAATAGAATTTGAATTCGACTTCTTCATGAGAAATGTAGCCATATGTCTCTAGTTTAATCCAAATTAAGAATTATCCTATTTGGATAACTAAATAAAAAGATATGACTAAAAGACTGAATCATACTCATTGAACATTTTCCAATCCATCATCTTCAAATTTTTTTTTGCAGATTTTCACACCTAACATACTTGTACAAAGATCACCCTTTTCTACTTCATTTACTTCTTATTCTCAACTCCATTTCAAATCCAAAACATTCACCAACAAAACATGATCCAAATTGATCATTAACCCAAAAATAAGACATAAACATTTACCCGTTCATTATTGATTTTCTGCACTCATCCTAACCTCATGAAGAAGATCATTCAACCTCAAAACATCTCTATAACAAATTATAAATCATTAATCATCATACATATACTGATATGTGCTTAATTGTTGATATATTTAATTAATTAAACTTAGAGATTAATGATACAAAAATGCTTAAGATACTTACTTTAATTCATATGTGATTTTAGGTACAATTTGGAAGCAAAGAAATTAAAGTGAGTCGAAAGCACCCCATTTGAGACATTTTTCGAAGATCAATACTCATTTGTCTTCATGGAGTGGACAAAAAATGGAAGACAAAGAAGAAGAAAAATTTAAATGCAAGTAGCTAAAAAAAAAGAAAAAAATGACAAGAAATGACACTTCATGACAATAACACTCCACAAACAAATATGTAAAACGCAGACCTTGCGTTTTATGAAACGCAGACATGCAAATGTTATGCATGAAAACATTTGGTGAGGAGTGCAAGAAGGAAGCAAGCTGTAAGCATGGGAGGATTTTAAAGGATTAGACGCAACGCATAACAATAAATAAGGAGCAATGTTTATTCATCTTGTCAATCAACAGTAAGAGCTACAGTGAAACGTTAATTTCAAATCCATTACTAGAATTTGATATAATCCGTAATTGTTATGTTGAAATTCATGTGTAGCAGCTAATGATTCGTAATCATTAGGAATAACATGACCTAGGTTAAATGATGCATCGTATGTGATTATTGCCTTGATTAATCGGTTTTCCTAATTCGTAATACTACTGCCTAATTAAATCTAGAGATTGTATCCTAGGTTGTTTGGTGGTTAGGCTTAATTAACGATCGTATCTTGATTAAACAAAACCTAAGGGAAAACTCAAGTTAATTTTTAACCCACGATTAATAATTACTAGGAGAGGTTAAAGAATAACAAATTAATAAAATATACGTAATTAGGGTGTAGGTCAATATTGAACCAAAGAATCGAGCCCTTACTGAATTCCCCACTTTTATCATTTTTTGCATGTTTTCTTCAATTTGTTTTTATTAGTTAGTTTTATTTTATTTTCTTCTTTAAAAATCCAAACCCCCTTTTTTTTTTCCTAAACATCGGTTAATTTCATTCTATAAACTTTACACACACTCTCTGTAGAATCGACCTAGACTCGTCACTGCTACAGTAGTAGTCTAGTTATATTAATTTTGACTAGCGTAATGACGCGCGATCAAATTTTGGCGTCATTGTCGGGGAATGCGGTGTTTTAGTTTTTGTTTATGATTTAATTGATGTTTTGAATATATTTGTTCGTAATTGATTTCTTTTCTGTTATTTTGTGATCTGTTCATTTTTTTTGTTTCGTGTTTAAAAAAAATATGGATAGAAGTAATTTCTTTTACAACTCATATTTCCAATCCCATAACAATTTTTAGACTAATCAACCTAACTTTTGTTATGGATGGATTAATCATTAGAATTACTTCAATGATAGTCTGCAGGATGTACAACAATTCTCATACAGACCAGAAGCTTCCTATCACAACTCTAGTCCATCTATGGAAGAGTTGATGTTGCAATTGCAAGATAATACTTTACAATTCCAGAAGGAAGGAGGGCAATCTCCAAAAAACACATGGTCTAATGCCCAAGATTTGGAGAGCCATCATAATTCAGTTGCATCTCTTAAAGAACTTGTTAATAATATGGCTGCTAATAATTTGCAATTTCTATAAGATATATAGCAATAGTTGCAAGAATTCTGACAAGAGAAAAAAAGCAAGCCAACAAAGGATGGAACACCTAATGGGTCAGATGGCAATAAGCCTTGATCGCCTAGAATTGCAAAGCGAAAAGGAGCAGTCGTATTAACCCGAGGTGTACCCAATGGACGTTTGTGCAGAAACTTTGCAAAGTGACGAGGAGTTTGAGAATTTTGAGGTCAACCCTCAACGAATTGTTTGTGTCGAAGAAGTGGAGGAACTCAAATCTGAAAAGGAACCATCTTTTAGCTCGGAGGTAAGTACTGAGTCCATAATTATTTTTGAAGCTAACTTTTTACCTTTACATAACATATTGGAGGAATTAAATGATAAAGAAAAAGGTGAAGAGACGTTCAAAATATTTTTGAAATGTATGGATTCAGTTGGAATTGAGAGTCTGAGGATAGGGAAGGCGTTGAATAAGGATGATGATCAATTAAGACCTTATCCGGAACTACCTCACGTAGAGGAGCCGCATGTGATACATGAAGATCACAATCTGCGATTAACACAGACAGCTGTATTAAACACAACGTAAAATGCACAGAAGGAGCATCCTAGGAGATAGGCATCAGCGAGGAGCAAAGGGTTTTAAGTGATTGTGGCTCTTATTGGTCACATCATGCCACAGTAGAAGAGACAAGAAGTTCCAAGTGCGACAGCACCAAAACGAGGGGCGTTGGTGCATTTTGTTCAAAACGCACAAGGAGCACTACAGTGGAGGCATAAGCACAGTGGAAAGGCAACAGTAGAAGAAATAGCATAGAGTAGTGAGGCATAGGCGTGAGTAGTAAGTGGGAAGAGTTTATTTATCCCATCAATGAATAGTGTAGGTCAGGAATAATGGAGGGTTGCGTGAGCCAGTGAGGGCCGATTGGGGATTTTTAGCTAGGGATTAAGATGGGGGTTGAAGTAATTTTTCTGGAAAATACCTATGAAGGGCTAGACGTCTCAATGTCGGTTCGGAGGCAACATCGACGTCGATGACCTGGGTTAAGTATTTTATTATTATTTTGTTGTTTCTTTATCTCATTAGGAATTGATTGTGTTATCCTATGTTAATTGATTTGAGTATTGTGTATAGATAATCAAAATTTTTTGTTATTATTATGTTATTTGTGCATGAACCCGTTGGGTATTGTGAGTTGATGAATTTAATGTGTTCATTGAATTGTTAATTTCAAACCCATTGCTAGAATTTCTATATAATCAAAAATTGTTATGTTGAAATTCATGTGTAGCGACTAATGATTCGTAATCATTAGGGATAACATGACCTAGGTTAAATGATGCATTGTATATAGTTTTTGCCTTGATTAATCAATTTTCCTAATTCGCAATGCTACTGCCTAATTAAATTTAGAGATCGTATCGTAGGTTGTTCGGTGGTTAGGTTTAATTAACGATCATATCTTGATTAAAAAAAACCTAAGGAAAAACTCGGGTTAATTGTTAACCCTCGATTAATAATTGCTAGGAGAGGTTAAAGAACAAAAAATTAATAAAATATGCTTAATTAGGGTGTAGGTTGAGATTGAACCAAAGAATCGGGTCCTTACCGAATTCCCCACTTTTATCATTTTTTTGCATATTTTCTTTTTTGTTTTTATTAGTTAGTTTTATTTTATTTTCTTCTTTAAAAATCTAAACCCCCTTTTTTCCTAAACATCAGTTAATTTCATCCCATAAATTTTACACACACTCTCTGTAGGATCGACTTAGACTCGCCACTGCTACAGTAGTAGTCTGGTTATTTTAATTTTGACTAGTGTAACGACGCACGGTCATATACAAAAATAAGAAATCTACCTAAGCATTTCATCACTCACGTTCATCATACATAAAAACACCATCATATGCCATTTGACCTCTAACAATCATCACAATTTCTTCGTTTACCCAAACCCATAATATATAACAAGCTACTTACTTGATTTAGCTTCCAAATCTTCAAATCACCGTGAAACCATAGCTCCTCCAACTTACACGATCTTCACCTTTTTAAGGTGGAACATGTTGGGTCTTTTAGCAACAAGAAGAAGGAGACAATGAATCTTGAAGAAGTAAGATGAAGGAGTTGAACAAACATCAACATGAGAGGGTAATGGTAGGATGTCGTGAATGAAGAAGAAAGAAAATGAAGAAGATAAAGAAATGAAACTAACGAAAATAAGAGGCAATAGCAAGTGAAGGATAAGAGCAAAGTTCAACATTAATGCTTGGGAGAGGAGAGTATCGTAGATGGAGAAGAATATGAGAGAAAGATGAAAAATGAAGAAGATGAAGAAATATGGCATATGTCGTGAATGATCAAGTAAAATACCCAAAATATGGTCTTTCATTTACAAATTTATGACTTAAACATGTGGTGTGGCACATGTCACTCTCTCAAGATCTCTTCTTGGTCTTTTATTAACTAGTCTATTTATCTCCAATTTTCAACCCATTTTCTCCCAGTTTTTCAATGACTTAAGTTATTAAATCTTAATGTCACATATAAAAATTTCCATTGTCATTTGACTCTTATTTCTACTACTATTTAACAATCGTTTTGTCACTTGGCAATTCTCCTAGTCCTAAAATACCCTAAAATTTCAGAAATGTCTAAATCAATAATTATAATCTCCAAATCAAATTTTCAATACAATTAAACCACAATTTCTAATAAAATCACATTTACAAACAATTATACCTGGAAATGTTAATGAATGCATGTATAGTCATTTTTTTGTTGGATATTGTTTTTATCACATAAAGATGAATCTCTTAAATGCTTCAAAGTTTTATCTAAAAAGTTACAAATTGAAAAAGAAATTTCTATTACTAGAATTAGGAGTGATCATGATGGAGAATTTGAAAATGAAAAATTCAAAATATTTTGTGAAGAGAGTGAAATTTTTCATAATTTCTCTACTCTTGGAACTCCTCAACAAAATGGAGTTGTAGAGAGAAAGAACATGACGATTCAGGAAATGGCAAGGACTATGCTATATGAAATGAATCTTCCTAAGTACTTTTAGGCAGAAGCTGTAAATATAGCTTGTTATATTCAAAATAGAGTATTTTTGTGACCTATTTTAAATAAAACTCCATATGAATTATGGAAGGGAAGAAAGCCAAATATTTCTTACTTTCATCCTTTTGGTTGTAAATGCACTATTTTGAATACAAAAGAAAATTTGACTAAATTTGATTCTAAGATCAATTCAGGAATTTTTCTAGGTTATTCAATTACTTCTAAAGCTTATAGAGTTTATAATCTTGTTTCTAAATCTGTTGAAGAGTCTATGCATGTAAAATTTGATGATGATTATCATCTAGATAAAATAGACGATTCTGATGATGAAACTCTATCTACTCCTTTAGTTAATAACCTAGACGATTTGCCACCAGATGATCCTTCTAATAAAGTAGTAGATATTTCTAAAAATATTAGCTTAAAAAAAGACTGGAAATATAAATCTTCTCGCCCAAAAAACTTGATTATAGGAGAAACATCAGAAGGAGTAAGAACTATATCTATATTTAGAAGAGAGGCCAATGTAACATTTGTTTCTAAATTAGGACCTAAGAAAATTGATGAAGCTCTTCAAGACGAAGCTTGGATTTTAGTTATGGAAGAGGAGTTAAATCAATCTACAAGGAATAAAGTTTGGTCTCTAGTCCTTAAACCATCCAAAAAATCTATTATAGGAACTAGATGGGTATTAAAAAATAAACTTGACAAATCAAGAAAAGTAACCCATAAAAAAGCTAGATTAGTAGCTCAAGGCTATAATCAACAAGAAGGAATAGATTATAATATAACATATGCTCCTATAGCTAGACTAGAAGCTATTAGGATTTTGTTTGCATATGTTGTTTTTCATAGTATAAAACTATTTCAAATGGATATGAAAAGTGCATTTTTTAATGGTTTTATAGACATAGAAGTTTATGTAAAACAAGCCACAAAATTTGAAGACACTTATAAACCAGATTATGTGTATAAACTTCATAAGGTTTTGTATGGATTAAAACAAGCACCTCGTGCTTGGTTTGATCATCTGAGTTCATTTTTGATTAAAAATGACTTTATTAGAGGTCAAGTAGAGAAAACATTATTTAGGAAAAATATTAAAAATGATTTTATCATTGTACAAATCTATGTAGACGATATCATCTTTGGTGCAACTTCTAAAAAATTATGTTCAAATTTTGAAAATCTTATGAAAAGTGAATTTGAAATGAGTATGATGGGTGAATTAAAGTTCTTTCTTGATGTACAAATTAAACAAACTGAAGAAAATATTTTTATTCATCAATAAACGTCTATCAAAGAACTTTTAGTCACATATAAAGTGGAAAATGTTAAACAAATGTCAACTCCTATGCATCCTTTAATCATCTTAACTAAGGATGAAGTTAGATTGATCAAATTTTTTCAGAGGAATTATTAGTTCTTTGCTTTACCGAACTACAAGTAGACTTGATATAATATTTAGTGTTTGTTTGTGTGCAAGATTTTAAGCAGATCCTAGAGAATTTTGTTATATTACTGTTAAAAGAATATTGAGATACTTGGTAGGTTCTACTAATCTTTGCTTAATGTATGAGAAAGATAAAGATTTTAGGTTAATTGACTATTGTGATGTTGATTATGCTAGAGATAAGATTGATAGAAAGAGTACAAGTAGAGGTTGTCACTTTCTTGGTCATAATATAATTTCTTGGTCAAGCAAGAGGCAAAGTTAAATTGTTCTATCTACTACAGAAGTTGAAAACATGTCAGCTGCAAGCTGTTATTTACAGATGTTATGGATAAAGTATTAGTTAGATGATTATTCTATCTAAGAAGATCAGATTCCAATCTCCAGTGAGAACACAAGTGCTATTAATCTCTCAAAGAATCCAATGCAACACTCAAGGGCAAAGCATATTGAAGTTAGACATCATTTTATAAGAGACTATGTACGGAGAGGGATCATGTTGGGCCCCGCTTCTGGAACCCCACTCTCTTACGAAACATGAAACCTTGAGCGTGGCTGTCACCCGAATGGTTCATTCATTGAACCCTTATGGACAACGATCAATGCATTTTCGTCACTATAAATATACGTATCCCTTTTTTTTTCTTTCATAACATCCCAAAACTTGCTCACCACTTACTCAAAGGTGTGATCATACATCACAGTCACTATGCTGGATTTCAGTTCCCCTGCCGCGAATCGAATTTGGAAACCTTTAATTCAAAATTCCCATTTGACTTCTTCATAAAAATCATAGTCCTGAGTCTCTTGTTTAATT
>JANIHY010000005.1:19434589-19449185 GCA_027479065.1 Erythroxylum brevipes | reverse complement strand
GTAAAACACTCCTATGTCATAATCTCCCACATACATCGGACACCTTCGGTCCGGAATATTGGCACAAACAAACGCAAGAGTCCCTCCATTATTCTCCACAGTTGTATAAGTGCGAAATATAACCAAATAATAATTGAGGAACCATCTAGGTTACTCACCTTTGCTTTCGAAGCTAAAGCCTGGAAGTCTCGGTAACGTCTGTGAAATGACGTTCCAAATACGTCTCTAAAACAGTCCAAATATCCAATATTACCAATTTTGCAATCAGAAACATTTAATAATGCACATGTAACAATTAAATGTGTACAGTGCATGTTTGTGACATTCCCGGCACTAAAACACAAATTCCCGTCACCAAATTTTTCTCTAAAAATTAGAAATCCATTGACACCGAAATCACTCAATTTAGACCTCTATAGGTCCAATTATAAATAAAACACGGATCTGACAAATCATTTTCCGGTCCTCACACTTTGACCTAACCGGTCCACGTCAATTTCAGCTCTAAAAATCACAAATAAATGAAATTAAATATTTCCCGAATCTGATGCCTCGAGAATCAGGTCAAACGGACATCAGACGGAAAAGTAATTGACGAAAGAAACAAATTGGCCAACTTAATTCACACATAAACCAAATAAGAAATCAAATAATTAAATTAAATAATAAAAAAACAATTTCAAATCAGCCCTCGCAACCTCGACTCGCGAGGGCGCCTGCGCTCGCCCTCGCGAGGGCGAGGGTCAATCCCTTGCCTGCCAAATCCCTTTTTTATATAATATTCCATTTTCCATTTCCCAATTTCCTTCTTTTTCCCATTTTCACTAACGACCTTCTCCTCTTTCAAAACCCTTATCTTTTTACAAAAATATTCATATAACACAAATTTGTACTCGTTGGAAAGTTCTCAGAAAACCCGATAAGTTTCATGGAGAGTGAAAAATCCAATTTCACCCCTAAGGGTGTCAAAAATGCCCTTAAAACTTCTGCCAAATTACAAAAGTACCACAACAGTTCAGCACTATTCCAAAAATCATAAATTTTTATCCCCTTAGCTAAAAATTC
Source organism: Erythroxylum brevipes (assembly GCA_027479065.1). Taxonomy (NCBI): domain Eukaryota; kingdom Viridiplantae; phylum Streptophyta; class Magnoliopsida; order Malpighiales; family Erythroxylaceae; genus Erythroxylum; species Erythroxylum brevipes. The sequence goes on along the minus strand of JANIHY010000005.1, from coordinate 19,448,120 downwards.
CAAATTTTATGTCCATCAAAAGAAAAAACAAGGGCTACAACTTTCATGAACAAACTGAAAGCCAAATCCCTCATTAAACAACTCAATTTATCAATCAAAGCTCCAGCCTATCCAAATCATTCTCAACAGCAACACATTCTTCCAAATTTCATAACTTTCAATTCCATTGTCGAAAAATTACATGCTCTATATCCCTGAAAAGATCAGACAACAAGCTACACTTCTCATGAAAGGCTCAGAGACAAATTCCTTCACTAACTAGTTCAAATTTGTCCATTAATATGACTGTCCTGTTAAACTTGTTCAAACAGCATAAAACCTAAAGCATATCCGAAATTGTAAAATTCATAACTTTCAATCCATATATGATAAATTAGTATAAAATATCTCATTAGAAAGATAAAACAATCCTATACAACTTTCCAGAAGGTCACTAAAGCCAATTTCACCATTAACACTCCCAAATAAATGGAAGAACACAGAAAGCACAAGATCTATACACTTAGAGCATTGCACACCAAAGGCTGAATTACCACTTGAACATTAACAGACCATAACTTTCAATCTACACATAGAAAAATATCATACTTAGTGGCATTAGAAATATAACACAAAATTCTTCAACTTTCATGAAGACTAATTTCACCAATTCACCCTGCATCAATTTAGAAAAATGCATCAAAGTTTCAGGTCATCTAGCTCGGGTACTGTTCATACTGCACCTATACTTCACTTTCAAAGCAAGATTCAACACTATTCTAAGCAAAATTGGGCAGCACTACCTTCACAACAATTGTAGCCAAATGTCTCAATTTTAATGTAAGAAAAACCTCACCTCAATTGCTTAACCACACAACTAGTTATGGCAAAAACATTGAAACATGTACCAAGTAAATTTTCCAGCTTTGATACTCAACCAATTTCTCTCATTCCAATTCCACTTCTACTCCAACTAGCATGCAATTTGGCCAAGATAATCAGCCACTCTTTCATCAAGTCATCCACTTAATCACCTAGCCATAAAAATGGCAGCAACCACACAATAATTTTTCCTTAATAAGTACTTATCTAACATCATGAAAATCCCTCCAAAACACTTACTTTACCTATACCATAACTCATTCATCCCCAATCAATCATACTTCAACCAAGAACCCATGGAATTAGTTCACATAACACCACATTTAATAAATTTAACTACCAATTAAAAAAAATAAAGAACACAAACTTACCCACTTGAGCTTTCACTATCGTCAATTGTATCACCAAGACCACAAAAACCCCAAATCCTCTACCTCCCCAACTATACACGACCATCATCTCTTCAAGTAGGAAAGGTTTAGGTTTTCTTTTTTCTTTTCTGTTAGAAACAAGGTGAAGAGAGCAAAGATCTTGAAGCAAAACAAAATCTCATGCAAGAAGGTGTGTCTTGACTGGAGAAACCAAAGAAGAGAGAGAACAAGGTGAAAAACAATGAAATATGCTTTGGTCTTCTAGAGTGTCGTGGAAGCCTAACTCTAACACTAAAAAAAACACTCTTTTTAAACTTTCTCATGAAAGCAACGTAGAAGCTTTCCCAAAATGAAAGAATAGGATAACTATTACCCATGCACCATTAGGCAAGTGACATGTGTCACTTGCCACTTGTCCCATTTTTTATTCCGGTTCCAAATTCTACTCCAATTTCTCGTCAAACTCCAATGGCTTAACTTAATAAATCCTAACATCATGTCTCTAATTTTTCAGTGCCATTGGCCAATCATTTCCAGTACAGGAAATCCACTCAATCAGTCAGTTGGAAATTTTTTCGGTATGGGCAAGTACCCCGATAAATTCCAGGAAATTTTCTGAAATTCCCTAAAAATATGAAACACACAAAAATCCACTCCAATTAATTTTTCAAACACAAATAACACATTTTTTTCACAATAAACATAGATGCCGGAAAAATGTCATGAATGCATGTACAATCATGTGCATATGCAAAAATTTCAATTTATGTGCATATGGAGGCCCTCTTATGCATAAATTTGCCGAGACTAATTTATGCACTCCTAACCTGTCCCAATTGACCAATTTACCCTTCCCATCGGTGATGGGATGTTACATTCCGGGAGGTAACCGTATTCGCTTGCTCGATCTGAGATGGAAAGTCCTGTACTATCACCTTGCTAATTAGTGGCCAGGAAAAATCAGGATCAAAAACACATTTGTTGTGCCAAATCCATAAGTACCAGCAAGCATCCCATATAAAAGGGACCATCTGAAACCACTGACTACATCCTGCCGAGAGAGGTTTGAACTTATCCATGCTTGAGAAGTAAAACTGCAGAACAACTCCATATAGATATGTGAGAGAAATTGAAGTGAAAATTGTTGCACTCGAGGACAATCTCTAATAGCATGGAGAGCAGTCTCAGGCCGTCCACAATGGGGGCACCCTACATCCGTAGCAAGATGTCAATAAACGCGCTGCTTGATTCACTTTTAAGTGTATGAATTCCATTTTTGAAAATCATATTAAAGAATTGCCTCTATAGGATTTGTTTCCAAAAATTCCACCGTTGACTGTGGTATGACTTTCCCTATGACCAAACATGTACCGTTTAATCGTTGGCCAACTAGGTATAATGAATTTAATGGCCCCTTTCTTTTATAAGTTAGCATCCAATTGACATGCGACTTTTTTTGTTTCTTCTTCTTCTTTTTTTCCTCCTCAACTAATTCCTTGATGTTTATCTTGCCACTAGCTCGTCATGACTGTCTCTCACATTATATTTGATGGTTTTATTGGTGTTACATCAATTTGTATATGTTTATTCAATTTATTTTAGTTTACTGAGTTAGTCCTGATTTATGACTTTTGATATTTGATTAAATCAGACTTCATTTTATCGTGATATCTTTTTTAATCATTGATTTAATAACTTTGTTCATGATTTATTGATTTGGTGGATATCTATTCAACTTTGTTCATGATTTATTGATTTGGTGGATGTCTATTCAACTTATTTTGATTGTTTGAGTTATGTTTGAGCTAGGTGTTATAGTATTAGTTGGGCCATGTATCCATCTTATTACAAGTTTTTAGCTTCATATTATCCCATGTTTGTTCAATTACAAGTATTAATTGGTGGATGTCTATTCAATTTACTTTGGTCAATTGAGTTATGCCAAATTTATGTCTTTTGGTGTCGATTGGGCCACTACAAGAAAATTGTAAGTTAGCGAAGGAAATTATCAACAAAAAATGTATAGATTTCGTCGAAAATTTATATTATCGACGGAATCAACTGACGAACAATGACATTGTTAAAACGATCGTAGGTAAATTTAACAACATACATATTATGTATCCATCGGTAAATATACCGATGGACGGATATAACGGTCAACTCGATAAATATATCGATGGATGGATATAATCGTCGTCAAATTTGTTGACATATTTACTACGAAATGCTGGTAAAATTACCTACGGAGTAAAGTGCTTTGTCAGAATTTTTTTTTTGACGACAGTGGTTATTCCATCGGTAAACTGTAGTTCATAAAATCCTGACGGTTTGCAATATTACCGACAAAACGTAGAGTAATTGTCAGTAAATATCAAACATTTTACTGACAGTTCATGGTTGTCCGTTAGTAAATATAGGGCATTGTACCGACGGATTTTATTTTTCTGTCGGTAAAGATTATTAAGAAAATTTTTTAAATGCCGACATTAAATTTTATTTCATGATCCTATGATTAATTGTTGGGCCCCGAAAATTTTATTTTATTTTATTTATTTATTTAGTGATTTATTGACTTACTTGACTTATTATTTATTTCTGCCTTAATTGTTTTAATTATATATATATATATATACATATATGTATTTGTTGAGTCTTGAAATTAGCAAGCATGATTGGGATTAGAATTTTAAAGTTAAAGTGAAGGGTTAGAATTAATTGGATTAATTGGAAGTAAGCTTGGATGTGTAGAGCTATGAGACAAATAAGGGCTTGTTGGATGGAATGGGCTTTGGGAAAGAATAGAATAAGTAGAAGGAGGAGAGCCCAAAAAGGGATTGTAAGAAGAGAACTCAAAACTACATAGTTTTGATGTTGGATCTGGGTGGATTTCAACCTCACGGTTGGGGGTCCCACCACCGGATCCAGGTACCCCACTAACCCATTAATTGGTATTGTCCTCTTTGGTCAAGGGTGAGCCACGACTCGAACCCTTGACCTCAAGGTTTTACTCCACTTTATGTAGACGCCTCTCATCATTGAGCCATTGGCAAAGGTGATCTTAGTATGATTTATGTTAAGGAAAGATTGTGAAAAAAAATAGATGGTTGATCTGGAAAATATTTATGAAGTATGCTTAAATCTTTTAGCCATAACATTTTCTCTAGTTATCCAAATGAGAAGATTCTTTGTTTGGATTAAACTAGAAACATATGGCTACATTTCTTATGCAGATATTGAATCTCAATTCTGTCTCTAAGAGTCTCAAAATTTGTCATGAAATGAGAATGGAGTGCAATACATTGGTGGATGAATGTAAAGTTCAGATTCTAAATTCGAGGGTAATTTTGGATTGATCAAGGCTAGATTAGAGAAAATTTTCTTATGGAAAGTTATAAATCTTCCTTTTATCTTTCCAATGGTATATAGTATGAAATTTTTAAACATCGGAGTCAAAAGTTATGACCCTTATAAGTGGAGATGGTCAGGAGTGTAGTCTGCTTCTTCTTATGTTGATCTACCGTTTCTTCTTAGGTTGACTTTTGCTTCTTTTTATGTTGACATTCCGCTTCTTGTTAGGTTGACTTTTGCTTCTTCTTATGTTAACCATCCGTTGACTTTTGCTTCTTCTTATGTTGATCTTCCACTTCTTCTTAGTTTCTCTTCTTCTTAGTTACTGTTCATGAACTTCTTCTTAGTTACTGTTCATGAACTTCTATGTTACTGTTCATGAACTTCTTTTTAGTTACTATTCATGAACTTCTTCTATGTTATTGTTCACAAACTTCTTCTGGGTTACTGTTTATCTGATATCTTCTATTTTATTTTTATCCTTTAGAAGATAGAATTTTTCTTTGAGGTCTTCATAAAAGTTGTAGCTCTTGAAGTCATCTTTCAAACAACATAAAGAACACCTAAATCCAATATCTCTAGAGAAAGTTATACAAATTGTCCCACGATAGGTTCAATATGATTAAGGATAAAACCAGATTGGATTCTTTTGGTTATAACTTCTTCTCTAGACACTCCAATGACTTAGATTTTGAACCATTGGACTTGTAAGACATTGATCTACATTTCCACCAAAAATTGTAGCCATCTGAAATGAAGTGAGAGAGATTGTGTGAAAACGTGGGATTCGTACAGTGTCTGTGTTTTTAAATACTATGAACTGGTGTTATTTCTACTGAACATACTTCATTATTTTGATGATTTTTGGATTGGTAGACCTCCAAATGAGATGGTTCCTGATTTGTGGTGAACTAGAGGCATGAAGCTACAAATGGTATTCAGAAATTGAAATCTAATCCAGTTTCTAAGATGTTTAAATTTTGGATAGAATTTGTATATAGTATACTGATTTTCATAAGAGCAGTCCAAAAATGTTTGAAGTATATCTTTCAAATCACTGAACTGAATTGAATGATTTTGATGTCATTAGAAACTTAAGACAAGGAAGAACACTTTTCTAGAAGAAAGAGTTACGTTAGAATATTCAAGGGTATTTCTGGCAAGACACTTAAGTATAAAAGACATAAGGCATAGATGGAAGGACAAATGGGACAATTCTTAATCACGAAGGGCATAATTAGAAGAAGAAGTGTTGTCTTGATTATAAATGAAGAAAAAAAAAACGTGAATGGAAGGATATAGGCAGAAGAGAACAACAAAAATGAGAGAGAAAGAGAAAGAGAGTTTGGTAGTTTGAGAGAAAAGAAGAGAGTTGAGCTAAGGTTTCAATTTCCTTAGCCTATAAGAGAGAATTTGAGGTTGTTCAAGAGGAGAACAAGGAAGAGGAAGAAAAGAACTTCCATTTGAGCTAAAGATCTCTTCATTTGGTGAAGAATCAAGGTAAGATCATTTTGAATCTTTTGGATTTTTGGAAGGATTCTAGTTCATGGAGTTTAGAAAATGCTTGGGTTTAAGTATTCTAGATCAACTTTGGTGCTTTTTCCATTATGAGATTTTCAATTGGATTCCTATTGGATGATAATATGGATATTTTGATATCATATGAGGTTAGAAAAGAGATTATGAGAAATTGAGTTATGATATAAAGTAACCAAGTGTTCTTAAGGTGTAAGCTTATGAATAAGCTAGACACATGCAAAAGGTAAAGATTGAAAGGAGAATTTAGAAAGATTATGTACTAATGAAGTGTAAAGCTAAGTTAAATTAGACACATATGAATTATGAAATGGGAATGAGTGTAATATGTGTTCTAGAACTTATGCCCGGGATTGTCATTGAGCATGCATTATACATAGACCATTATTACAATTGCGCATAAATGAATGTTTTTACGTGTGAAATTATTGATGAGTGTGCAATGTGTGTCTTACATAAATGGGTTATGCAAGTCAAGTGTCTGCATTCATGCGTTCCCAGAAATTGAAAGCGAATGACCTGGAACGTACTGTGAGTAGACCTAGATAGTCTCATTTCATTGTTTGTTTTGTTTGCAGTTTTGTATTGATTGACTATTGCATGCTCATATGAATGTGAATGATTGTATTGATTTCCGGACAGAAGGTTTGATGATTGTGGGTTGATTGAGATATTGAAGTGTTACTTGTATGTGAATGAGATAAACTAAGTGTACCTCATTTGATGATAAATGTGTTCTAATATGCAATTGCATATGAATGAAAGTGTTTTCTCAATTTTAATGTTGAATGCCGGACTAAGGTCCGAGGATATGACAATGTGAGTGAATAGGAATATGCAAAAGTAATTGATGTATTCCATGTCAAGAATGCATGAAATATAATGGATGTTGTGACCAGAAAAGTTACCGATCAGAGCATAAAGCTCAACGAGTGAAAATGAGCCTCGAGCTCAAAAGTGATCCAGAGCCTCAGGCTCAACATTTAATGAGCCCTATATGGGACAGTTATCAATGAGCCCTTTAATGGACAGTATAGGCACTCGGTCACAACAAAATAATAAATAGAAATTAGGTCTCATGTGTACTGCATGTGCTTAATTAAGTGATTAAATTGTATTAAATGTGAAGTGTGAAATGTGTGATGATGTGATTTATGTGTTATATGATTGGGTGAGCCATCGATGATGGTCACTCACTGAGTTCTCAAAACTTACCCAAAATTTACAAATATTTTTTATGATCAGAAGGATATTCAGTTAGGCCAACAAGAGTATACCTACAACATTTAAGTGAAGGATAGAGGTCGGGATCAATTCACATCTGCATTGCATTTTCCTATTTTGTATTGAATTGTATATTCCGCAACTTTTTTTAAACATTTGTATTCCAAAATGACTCAAGTGTTTTGTATTTGTTAAAGGGCCCAAATGGCTATTGAAAATTTTATTGATGGTTTTGTGTTAATTGAAAAGTTTATGAATGAATGTGGGCCCAAATTGAGTATCAATTTCCACATATTGTGTTTATTGTTGTTTCAAAAAAAATTTATTCTGATTTTTAAATGATTGAGTGTTTTAGCATGCCACCCTCGCAGGGCACGGACTCGAATATCACCTATTGATGTCGGGTTCGGGTCTTGTAAGAGTGGGGTGCTACATATTGGCTTCATTATGATTGATTAAGGAAGGAGGTGATGCATTGGTTACACTTCACTTCTTCCTTTAAGACAATAACCAAAATTAAGGGAAAAAAGACAAGGTGTTGCTGAATGTTTATCTCTCTCTCCTATCTTGCATGTGATAGCCGAAAATTACATGAGAGGTGTCTCATCTTTGGCTTCATTCTACTAAGAAAAAATATCTACAAGTATTTCTTCTCCTTTCCTACCAAAGGATCTTGTTAACTAAGTTGTCCAAGGAGAACAAGTGGTAGATCGAATTGGTTGAGGATACAATAACGAGAAGAGGATATATCACCTTGGATTGGATACATTGCCAAGGATAGGATAGCACAGTGAGGAGTTAAAGTTGTAGCAAAGGAGTCGGTAAAAAATTTCTATCTTGTTATTATGTAAATTATTTTCCTTATACCATATCATGTATGGCTTGGCATGTTATTTTGGTTATATTGCTTCCACTGTAATTTTGATTTCTAAAAAGTTTTGAAATCTACCTTTTTATCCAAATATAGCATGCTTATGTTTTCGATCCAACAATTTCTTCTATAGCTACGCCTAATACAACTACTTACCTTAGAAAGTTATAATTAGATTAATCAACAAGATTTCATATTAGAAATGAAATGGTAGGACTTTGAAAGAGTTAAATTTAATGAGTTTTAGGATGTAATGCTCAGTTAAAGCCTGTATTATCCAATAATTTTATGTTAGCCCCGAATTTTTTTTTATGAATAAGCATGATTAGATTAATATCTGAGTTTATTTATGTTGGGATTAATTAGTTTATTAATGTAAGTAAGACTATATGAATGGGTAAATTGAATTAAGTGTTAAGGTGGTAAGTATGAATAAGGGGTAGTTTAGGAAGACCACTTGAGTTGTAAAGTTGTAAGGCTTAGAAGGAAAGGCAAATTGGTTATTTTTAGCTTCATTAAAAGGAAGAAAGAAGAAAAGAATACTGTTTTTGTTTGGAAGAAAGAAGAAAACGAAAATTAGAAGAAGACGAGGGATAGTGTTTCGGTGGAAAGGAGAAAGAAGAAGAACAACCTAGGTTTTAATTTTTCTTTGCTTTAAAGAGTGATTTATTTAGAGTTATTCAAGAAGGAAAAAGAAAGAGGAAGGTTAGATCTTCCATTAGAGCCAAGAAGCAAATCGTTGGGTGGAGATTCAAGGTAAGTTGATTTTAAATCTTTTGAAATTTTGAATGGTTTTTAGTTCAAAGAGTTTAGGAAATGCATGGGTATGAGTGTTCTATGATCAATTTCATGCATTTGATTCTTTGGGTTTTCCAATTTAAATCTCTATTGATTTGGGATTTTTTTAAATGTGAAGAAAATCAAGGAAGGCAAGAAGAGCAAGAGGAGACGCATCTTAAGCAAGTTTAAAGCAAGGAATTTTAAGATGGGTGACATTTTTATAATTGAGTAAATGAGCTAGTAAAGTTTCTTTCAAATAAATGGAATTAAATGATTTTCAACTATCTTGAAAATGTGCATTTATTACTCTTAAAGATGGTTTGAGAATGTGCCATATGTTTTTGTGTGAATGAATTTTGGGAATGATTTCATATTGTGTTGATGATTTATAAAAGTATGTGAATGATTTTAAAAGGATACTATTGTTATAATTTTTTTCTCGAAAATGTACCATTTTAGGCAATATGTTTGAAAAATGTGAAATGCATGCTTATGTGGGTTTGTGGTGGTCTCTTAAGTAAGTCAAGTGCACTTGTCTATAAGCTTCTCCCGCCTGCCCGCTAGTGGTATGGAGCTCCTCATGGACTCCCCTAAGTTCACGACTACACAAGACCGCTATGCAGAAATGTGTAGTATGTTCTGTTTTGGATCCACTCGAACCATTTCCGATGTGTATGTGTGTTATGATTTGTGATCATTTTGACCCATTCGTTATGTTTGATGTTATGAATTGCTTGATAAGTTGTGAATTTGGGAAATATGTGTTGTATGGTTTTCAATGTAAATTTTGCTATAGAAATAAATGATTCAATGGTTTTTGCTTGTTTCTTAGTTATAAGCATGTTACCCACGAGCCGTCAAGCTCACCTCCTTTTCCTTCCCATCCACAAGCGATGAGCAAGATAATGAGTGACCGAGTCGAGGTCAAGGCATCACTCCCGTTTGCATTTTGATTTTAAAGTTATACTTTGTAAACAAAGTTTTAGTTGCATTTTTGAAGCACAAATTACTATTCATGTGCCTTCTTTGTATTTTGACTTTTTGAGACATTGATGTATTGGGGATGAAAATTCCCAATAAAGCTTTGTAAGAACTTATATTTTGATATTAATGAAAGATATTTATATTACATTTGTGTTTTGCCGTTGATTTTCCCAAAAGTCTACTTTTGCAGTTTTTTTTTCAAGTTTTCTAAGGATAGATTTTGTGTGTTCTGGTTTGAGGGAAATTTTGGATTGATATAGGCCAAATTGGATAAAGTAGTCTTCTTGAAAGTTGTAGATAAATTTCCTAGCTTTCCAACGATATACAGTATGCCATTTTTGGATGTGGGAGTTGAAAGATATGATTTTTTGAAGTTTGAGATGTTGTTTGGGATGACAATTTCCGACAGCCATATTGATGTGGAATTTAGACCCTGATAGAGGTAGAATTTGTCTTTGAGTTCTCATAGAAGTTGTATATCTTTCTTTTAGCTTTCCATCGGTACCAAATTTGTAAAATTTGGAGTTTTGAGTCAAAAGATATGAATTTTAGAAGTTAGGTAGTCGAAGGAAGAAGGACGAGGAGGTCGCGCGTTCGCGCCCATTGCGAGGGCGATGCTTCGCATTCGCATCCATCGTGAGGGTGATGCGTCGCTCTCACGTGACGTGTCACCAGTACGACGGGGGGCATTCGCGCGCGTCGCGAGGGCGACGCTGCCCTTTCCCACCCTTAACTGACCTCCTTCCGCTCTTTTGCTTATAACTTTTTTGTCTGACCTCCGATTAACTTAATTTTTGAAGCGTTGGATTTCTAAGGCATTCATCTACCTCTCTACAAAAATTTGTAGGTTTTGATATTAATTTGAAAAATATGTATTAAATCAAAGTGAGAGCATCGGTTAGAAGAGTATGAGTTGGATATTTTTCTAAACATGCTTCAGTATTTTGACGATATCTCAATCTGTAGAGATCCAATTGAGTTGATTCTTATTTCAAAATAAACTAGAGACATGGATCTACAAATATCTGAAGGAATTGAATTTCATTTCAGCCCCTAAGATTTTCAATTTCTGAAGTGAAGTTGAGTATCGTGTTTAGTCTCGGATTGATGACGTTTGACTTGGTGTGGGCACACCTTCCTTGTGAGATGAGCGTCCAGATGTCACATAGGACGTCGGGCACGTGACTCATAAGGGTAAGGTCCCAACATTTTATAACTAAATTAAATAATAGAAAGTTGTTAGACATCCAAAAGATTGGATATAATCATACAAATCTCATTGAACAAATCATTTGTCTCAATGAACACTTATAGCAAAATAGTTCTCAAGAAAAGTAGTAGGAGTAAGATAAAATTTGTAAGGTTCAGATATCATGATAATACATCCAACTGGATTTAGTGCCTTTACTAATACATTTGATGTACAGTTGAAAGCCTATGAGATGTTGAAAGATTCACTTTCATGATGAATTCAAAGTGTTTGTTTTATATATAATTATGAATTTATCGTGTCTGCAAGATGATTAGTGGAAATATATTTGACCTCTTAAGTGGGAGTATGTAGAGACATATTGCTCATAGAGAACAATAATTTATTTTTTCAATTGTTGAATCTATGATTGTCTAACTCTTATTAGATATGAAAAGATAACAATTTAATTCTAGGAATTATATCTATAGAGATAGATGCAAAATTTATTTACCTAATTTAGTTTAATTACATAGATAATGTACTAAAGGTGTTTAGTATTTAAGATATCTAATCTTGTGAAGTATAAATATATCCATATTTTATATATGAGTTTATATTTGAGTTTATAAGGATATTAACTTTAGAAGTAAATCTTAATTAAGGTATATTTTACTTAAAATGATATTATTTTTAGATTAAAAAGTTTCCAATATAGAATTAATTGCTAATCAAGTTATAATACATTTTTTTAATGGAAATGATTATTTGGATAAAGTAGTTCTTTGATGAATTTAGTATGATTCCTTGCATTGTTTAAGACAATAATATACTATAGAAGATTAAAGTCATTGGCCTTATAAAAGGAGTTAAGTTCTTATCAAAGATCCAAGTATGTAATTAGTTCATTTCTTTCATTTATGATGATAATTGAGATGAAAATTATCAAATTTAAGCTAGTGCTTATTATAGAGAATCTTGAAGAAATCCTCACTTAAGCATTGTCCTAGCAATAGTATGATCGTCATATTGATATAATATAAGATACTTAAAAGATTGACTTAGTCCAGGTGATAGATTGTTAGGTATAACCTACAAATATTTGGTTACTTATAGTTTAATGAGATAATTATTTGAAAACAATTTTATCTTATATATGTTTAGATGTATATGATAAAGTTTATAAGATACATGTACATTGTAAATAAAATTATGACAAGATCATAATTATGAGATTAATATTGCATTTATATATTATACTTAAATAGTGTCTAATCGTTATTCTATTAAGACTTGATATTAATAATGTGAAAAAAAACCAATACATGTTATGTTTCTTCATTATGAAGGATATGGTCAATCTTATAGAATGGACTATAAAGATACTTAAATGGATATGTAGGTATTTGTTAGACAATAAGTTCATTAAACTTACCCCATATGAGAATTCTATTTGAAACGTTACTTGCATCTCTATAAAAAAAATTATTGTAATGATTATATAAGTGATCATTTGACTTGAGATCACCAAAGTATCTCATATAGAGATTATTACGTCTTGAGACTACGTATGACCTATTCTAGTTAATGATAACTCAGTAATTATTGGATATAACATAAATTATATAAAGGTAGTTAAGTGATAAATATAGGATTCATCACCTTAAAGTGATCGAGGAAAATGTTATATTGTTCTCGACTATTATTAATTCAAAAAAATCCTTGGATAAGTTGAAATGATATTTTTAAAAATACTTTACAAATTTCATTAATATAATCGATTATTAATGGTGGAGGACTAATATGATAAGACTCAAATAGACTAATATGATTAGACTCAAATATAATAAACATTAATTCCATACTCAAAGTATGATTAGAACATTAAAGATGAAAATGATTAAATTATGCAAAAAAATCATGTACAGAAAGATTATGTAGAACAACTTTAATATTCTTAAATATTTGAGTGATTATAATATATTGTTAAATGCAATCGTGATTTATGGACACAAATTATTCAATTAGAAAACTGAAGATGAATTAAATGAGTTTAATTTATCCAATAATAAATATGATTTAGAGTTATAATTTATATCTATTTTTAACATATTTAGAAACCCAATGAATTACACACAAAAATCAGAATGAGAAAAAGAAATGTGTTTTAATCAAGTTAGACTTGATTGTAATGTTTGAGAAATTCTATAATTAAATATGATATATTTGATAAATAAAGATTAATATGAGATATTGTAACTTATTTGAGTTCAATTGATATTTAAATAGAATTCTTTGTAATTCTAATTGAAGTGTAATTGAAATTATTCTTTTATTTCAATTAAATAATTAAAAGGAGATCGG
>JANIHY010000005.1:18823775-18840208 GCA_027479065.1 Erythroxylum brevipes | reverse complement strand
CGTATAACACAGGGGTCGCTACAGCAATTTTGTCGTTTTTTTTAATGAAAATTGAATCCATTCACCCAACCATTAAGTTAAAGTTTTTTTTTTGGAGTAATATTGAAATCTATTATTCAGTAATTAGAATATTAAATTGATAGAATAATTTTTTCTTTGATTAAATCATATTTAATATTTTTAATTATACACAAATATCTTATATCCAAATCGATGACTTGAAAAAAAAAAAGGATGGGAGGGATTTTGATTGGATCATCATCAAGCTACGCCATGCTAAGCGGACTATCATCGTGGGAAGAAAGTCTACATTGGAAAGCAACTTGCCTCTTCTAGTAGGCAAAAGGCCAAGTTAGTGAGGAGGAGGCAAGTTGCCAACTTGGGTGTTATCGATTTGGTGGGGGACATGTCAGTTTGAAGGACATGTTTATTATTCGGTGTTTTGGGAGGAAAGTAGTGGCCACAACTCGAAGCAACGGATATTTGAATTTTGAGCTAATGTGATTGCGATGCGTCAATGGGCTTAGTATCTTAAAGTTGAATTCGTGGATGCCATCTGTTGCTTAATTTATGGGACGCATTTTCCATCCTCATCACGGACTACTACACTTTAATTTTATTTTGAAGAGAGTTTATTTTTGTTTAATTTCTTTGTTCTTCTGACAATTCTGATTTCTAACCGAGTGATTTAAGTGTCAAAATTAAAATGAAAAAATATAACACAAAATCAGTAACTGAAAATTTATAACATTATTACTTAATTCTTTGTTGTCTTCTTTTTATTACAGTTCTTTAAATTCGTTCAAAAACTTAATTTCATTGTTAAATCATTCCAATTTTAGCTTTCTTGGAAAAACAATGAACTTATACTCCTCATTCTTGATTTCTCTTTTGCCTTATCTCATGGCAATAAACTAAAAAATGTCTTTGTTTTCGTTTTCATATTGTCTTTAAACTTTTAAATAATAAACCATCGAGAAAATTGGTTTGAATTTATCCAAACTTGTGTTTAATTTAGAAATAAAATACTCCATCCTATTCAAAATAAAAGTCGCTCATGACTTTTCATGCATGTTTATAAATTTACTTTCAAAATTACTCTTTAATTTTTCTTACATCTTGATTACAAAGATTACATTTTTAAGGCGGTTCAATATGCAGTTTCTCTCATATGAGCAGTATCATTAATAAAGATATATTAAACGTTTTATTGACTTTCTTAATAAGTGTGCATCCCTTTAAAACGACTTTTATTTTGGCCAAAAGGGAGTATCACTTATCACTTCATTCTTGAGTTTGAAATTGTATTGCGTGACTAAACTGAATGATTATGTATTCATTTTTATTGGTCAACTTAGCAAGTATAACTAGTAGGAGGAAGCCAAAGATACAAAAAACCAATTCAATAAGAATTGGGCATCGTTCTCTTGTATAAGCATCCCTGAACCTGATCTAGCTCTAATTTTGTGATTCAGTATAAAAAAGACATTTTAAAAAAATAAAGAGTAAATATTTGTGTGGAAAGTAGAAAGGTACTGTTGGTGTGAAGGATAATTTAGGTTTCATCATTTGGATTGAAGCCCACCACATTTTGTGGCTCTTATATACATGTATGCTTTGGTCTTTATTCTTAAAACAGATGACAAAAACTTCTCAACAATCTCAAATAAATAATTCAACTAAGAGTTGGTTTTTTTAACCCGAAAACAAAGTAAATCAAAGCTTCCACGATAAGTGTGCCTTTTCCTACCTAGGTGAGAATTTACATTCTGATATAAGATCCATCTATAAGTCAGTGATAATTTATTTTGTCAGATTGATGAAGAATTTTTCTAATAAGCTTAAATGTCCATATTGGAAGTTATGTAAATAATAGATTAGTAGTGCTTTATATGGTGATTCTTAGATTAATGGTTTTGTATATATTATTCCATATTTTGTTGCCTATATGTTGCACTGTAAAATATGAATAAAAGTTACATTCTTTTCCTAAAGCTTCTACTCTCTACGTCCTTTTCTTTCCGCATGGTATCAGAGTAGTAATTCTCGTCTCCATACTCTTTTAAAATAGCTCTCAATGAAATTAATGATGCTGCACAAGTCTCAAAGGAGATCACTATTGTCTCTTCCAATACCACCGCGGGCCCTGGTAGTGAAATAAATACTCCTCAAAAATTGCTTTCTTTATTGTTGAATGAATTTAACTGATGGGAGTGATTTTTCTATTTGTGTAATTTCTAATTAATAATCTTGATAATCTGCAAGCATACGGTCATTTGCGTAGTACTTAAATTATCAATCTTACAAGAAGGGATAATCTAATTATAAAATCCAAGGCCAAAACAATTCACAATAATTTAAAATGTAATAAAATTAAGACAATAATTTAATTCAATTACACAACTCAATTTCAAGAATCAATTACGAAAATATTAACAAAGTAGCAGTTGCAACACATACTCAAGAATCAATATCAATTGAGAGAAAGGGAAATTTTTATTTATCTTTAATGCTAACCTAATTGATTATGAATTATTGAGTTATTAGTCTTAGACGATCCTAGGGTTGATTACTCTCTCTCAAGTTATAACCATTATCCTAAATTTTAAACTCTAATTAAATTATAAAATTTACAATTTCTTAATTAACAATCTATCCAAACCCTTAATTAGATCTCAAGTTGTCCAATAAACTATCGGGAACTTATGCAAGATCTCTCTTCGCACAATTATCGATTTGATTAATTTCTCGTTCTCATTAAATCACCTAACTATCATTAACCCAATTTAATTATTTTTCATTCGATTTACCCTTTCAATTTATTACCAAATTATGCAATGACAAAAATCAATCACAATAATTCCAATAAACATAAAACAATCAGATTTTATTAAATCAAAGATTTTAAAAAAAATCCCAAGGTGAGTATAGAATATCTCAACATTCACAATTCTATCATCAAACTGCTATTTCCAATTCTATACACTAATAAAAATGGAAAATAACAGGAGAAACGATTACAAACAAAGACTAGAGGTAGCAACGTCGGAAACTTTTGATCCGAAAAGTACGTCGATGTCAGTTTCTTTTCTATTTCTCTCTTCCTTATTCTCTTTCTTAATCTCTCAACAATTCTCTCTAGGGTTTCTTTCCAAAAGTGGCTGATGCACTTCATCTCCTTTGTTTTATTCTTTATATAGCTTTTGTGTTCTGGGTAGCACTAGGGTTTTCTTGAGGTCTAAAAAATCCAGAAAGTCTCTCGAAACTTGACATTTTTGAGTGTCTGCGTGACTGCCCGTTGCAGGCCAGGATCGTGGTTCACCTACGAGCCTTTTGTCATGATCGTGGCATATGTGCTACAATCATGGGCTGACTATAGTGCTTCTGTCACGATTGTGACTCATTGTTCTATAATCATGGGTTATTTTTTTGGCTCAAATGTCTCTGAAACTTCTCCATTCTTTGATGTTGACTTTGAAATACTAACAAATATATCAAGGTACCTTAAAGACATAATAATTAAGCCCAAAGGCTTATACTAACCCATAAAAACGCTTAAACACAATTAATTAACAAACTAGCACAATTCTCTCCTAAACATATACTAAACAATTAACATTTAAATACATATTAAACTAAGCCCTAAAAAATGATGTAATTCACATTTATCAACTACCTTCCTTATTAAGAGCAGTCATGATTGCTCTTGGTGGAAGATCAAGGGCTTTATAATGAGCACTAGGCTAAAGGCATTAAGAGATAAGATTAAAAAGTGGAGCAGGAACTCAATTATGCCATAATAGAAGGAGAAAGCCAAGGCATTAGATGAGCTAAAGAAGTTTCAATGGAGGTTAATTGCGAACCTTGAAGATGTGGAACTAAGGAAGGAGGAAGTTGAGTTGATTATGAAGTACAACCAAATTTTGTTGAGTATAAATACACTTCTAAGACAGAAATCTAGAATGAATTGACTAAAGGAGGGAGAGAGGTGTATTAACTATTATCATGGTTTAATATCAGCTAGAAGGAACAAGAATACAATTAAATTACTACTAAAAAATGTAGGTAGGAAGCACGAGGACTAGGAGGAAAAGAAAAGGATTACATTTGACTACTTCTACAAGCAATATGGGAATGAAACCCTACTTAGGGCTATTCTTAATGAGGAGATCTTAGGAATCAAGAAGGTTAATGATGACGATAAGAGCCAATTGATCAAGGAAGTTACAAGGGAGGAGATTAGGGAGGTGGTGTTTTCTATGAATCCAGATAAATCCACTGGACTTGACAGATACAATGGAAGATTTTTTTAAAAAAAAAACTAGGACATACTGGGAGAAGAGGTTGTAGGAGCAATTAAAGAAAATTTCCAAAAAATAGCAATTCTTAAGGAGTGGAATAAGACCTAAATAAATCTAGTTCCCAAACAAAGCAATGCAGAAAGATTGGAGCATTTTAGACCTATAGCTTGCTGCAGCTTCTTATACAAGATAATTATAAAGATTTTGTCCAATAGACTGAGATCAAGTTTAGTGAAAATAGTTAGCCCTAAGCAAAATGCATTTTTAAAGGGGAGGCCTATAAGCTCCAATATTCTCTTATGCTAGGAGATATTGCAAGGGTATAACTCTAAGAGAAGAATGGATAATTGCATAGTCAAAGTTGATTTAGACAAGTTCTATAATTCAGTTAGTTGGAATTGTGAGCTGTGTTGTGTGGAATTGGAAGGTTTGGAACACATTATGATCTAGTGTAGCTATACAAGGAAGATTTAAGAGGGTTACAAGCAACTCTAAACCCTTATTAGTCAATTGATTTATGTGAGGAAACTATCAGGTGGTTAGTGAAAGTGCAAATGGGAAACTAGGCAGATTACAAAGCACTTAAGATAAGTTGGGCTTCAATGATTTTCCAAATTTGGAAAGAATGGAATTATAGGATTTTTAGACCATAAAGTAGAACTATGGAGCATATTTTTCAGGAGGTGACACTTCATACTCAACTCAACCTGCTAGCGAGGGAAATTACGGATAACCTAACTAATAGCATAAGGAGGAGATGTGCATTGGACTAAGTTGATCAAAGGGACCCTTATGACCTCGTAATCTAGTTATTTTGTATTATACTAGTATTGTTGCATACTTGGTTATGTAAATAACTATTTATTAATGAAATCTATTAATTTTTTAAAAAAGTGAGTAGGTTTTATAAATGGCAAAGAAAAGGCCCCTAATGTTGATTCTCTAAATATGATATTTAGTTGTCAAAGGATTAGATCGTTATGTCATGGCTTCTCAATTCTATGGAGCATAACATTGTTGAGATTTTTTATGACTGTAAATCCTTTTGAGAACTTTGGGAGGATGCTCCAGTTAGATACGACAACAAAAACACTTTTGCACGACTCTTTTAGATTTAACCAGAAATTACTAATTGAAAGTAAATTGACCACACCATTGATTTAGTTATTCTAAAGAGACAAACTAAAGAAGACCAAGTTTTCCAGTTATTGGCAAGTCTTGATTCTGATTATGAAGCTTTTAAAAGTCATATTCTAATGACTTCTGACTTTCACCTTAAAGAGTGTTTTTGCTTTTATATAACCTGAAGAAGTTCATAAGAAAACTATGTAGTGTGGTGCTACCTCTAGTGCTTTAGATACTCATGCTTACCTTGCTCATCAACAGTCTAATAAGGAAACTTATAAGGGAAAGCCATCAGACTTGAAGTGTGACTATTATCATGCATTTGGACACACAATGGATTGTTGTTGGAGTCTCCATCCATAACTAAAATACAAGTCATGCAAAAATGATGATCAAAGATGTATTGAGCCTGCTACACTTTCAAGCAAATTTGCTAGAATCTTAGCTGATGGCAACACTGAAAACATTCAAAGTATGAATCCCTTTATGATTGCATTAAAAAATTAATACTTTGCATGATTTAAGAGTTGTAGACTTTGGTTCCATCGATCATGTGTCTAACAAGCTTGTTAACATTTGTGATTTTTATCCTTTCTTCTTAGTTGTGATAGTAGAAAATGAAAAAAAATTCCCATTAAGGGTAAGGGTAAAATCAAACTTGTTTATGACCCTATAAAATATGATGTTCTCTATGTTCCTTTTTTTCCTTTTCAATTATTATTTATTCATAAACTGATACAAACTCTTAATTGTGAAGTCATATTTACTCCTTACAAGGTTGTGTTTAGGACCGAATCACTAAAAAGTTGATTCGTGAAGGATTTTTGTTAGCGTTTGGGTCTCGTTCCCAATTCGAGTCGCCCACTTGGGTTGATCGAGAGAGATAATGTGAGAGACATATTGAAACCACTCAACTGGTAAGAAAATTGAGCGTCAACATTGATGGGTCTGTCGTGACAAAGTCTCCTTTTGTGTAGTTCGCTGCGGCGAAGTCCCAACATCAAGCGTAAGCACCCTTCGGGACAAATATGCCATGGCAAAGTCCTGGCTTTGCCATAGTGAAGTCTCCAGATTGAGCACAAATCACCCTTCTGGAAAGACACTAAACCCAAACATCCAAGAACACAAAATATATACATTTATACAATTCTTTCAACACAACGTCTTATTCCATCACTAACATACATATAATCTTAATAAAGAAAATAAACATAAATATGTACAAAAGAGAACAACTTCATATCTTAATCTCATTACTAGTTCAAAAAGTTTGAACAACTTTAGTTACATATCAAAATCCACACCCTTAGCTTAATACAAAATACAAAAATACAATGAGTGCTCATGTTGATATGCTTATAAATCTATTCAAAAAATGTAGTTACTAACTTAGCTACTAAAAGTTAGATCTCGGAGTATGTCCAATTGCCTCACAAGGATCGCTAACCTTCTCGTTCTGCACCTGAGGAGCGAAAATGATGGGGTAAGCTGCGAAGCTCAGTGGCTGATACATTTATAGCCATTGGCAATGAGCCATACAATTCAAGCACAAACACACACACACACATATCTCATTTAATCTAGAAGTTCTATCAACCACAATTCTAGCTCAAAATTCATAGTTCAAAATTTTCATCACATATATCATATCATAAAGATTCATCCATCAAAACATAATACTCAATTATGTATCATACTTGACAATTCAAAGATGCAATGTATAACAAATGGCTCGAAAGTTCCGTGGAATGAAATGGCGAAACTGAAGTTTACACCATGAACAAAATGAGTCCATTTTTTCGAAGCTCATGTGCCACAAGCAAGTAGCTGGGAGAAGGCTCTTGTCAACGTGCATGTGACGAACAAGACAATTCCTCTCTTGCCTAAACACAATCAAATTTCAATGGTTAACTCATTTCACACATATTCATACTTTTTATGCTCATCATGCTTTTTCCTCTTTTCATTTATATAAAATGCTATGACTTTTTTCAAGGCATAATATGATCATAATCACAATGCATTTTCAATAATTACCATAATTCAAAACAAGCAATTTAACACACAATATACAAGCAAGGCAATTTGCCTATATTACAAAATAACTATAAATATATTACCAACCTAAATCATTTGCAAAATCCAACTCAAGGTTGCCTTTCCTCTTGCTCTTGGATTAACATTCCTTGGTTTCCTTCAAACAACCGAGTTCTCATTTAACACAATATTCATAGAAATTCATAAAGATTTAAAAATCACAAAAATGAAGTAAATGCTAAGTTGGGCTTAAGCTTAACCTACCCATACTCTATCTAGGTTAGAAAAATCAAAACCTAGTTTAGGAACCCATAACCTCCATCTAGGGTTTCTCTTCTTTCTTCCTACGCAAACTCATTTCTCTCCCAAATCGATTTTGTTTTTACTAAGCAAGAAGAAAGATGATACTTACCTTAACAAGTTGATTCTTCCTCTTTTTCTTCTTCTTTCCTTCTTCTCCAACACTCCACGCCCTCTTCTTTTCTCTTTTATTCTCTCCATATTTTTCTCTCTTTTCTCTCTTTCTTCCTATGATTTCTCTTCTTTGTTTCTTACTTGAAGACCATTTATTTGGTCTTTTTCTCATTTTACCCTTCATTTACCTTGTCCTTCCTATTTTTTCCCTTATTTCTATTAAAACTAACATCTTATACTTCTAACTCCTTAACTAAATCCTTTCAAAAATCTAGACCTTCGGGTCAATATTTCATGATCATTCTGATAAGGTAATTGAAGAAATTTGATAACACTTCCCTATAGAAAAATGTTACCCATTGTCTTAATTTTTCACCAAAATCATTGAATTTAGTTTAGAAATCTGAAAGTTATACCCCAAATATTTTTAAACCATTCTTATACTGAAATAGTATTCTGTGCTTAACTTCCATCCAGAAATTGAATTAAAACTCGATTTCCTCAGACAATTTGTAGACCTATGTCTTTAGTTTACTCAAAATAAAAAATAATTCCATTTGGATAACTATAGAACAAGATATTGTCAAGATACCAAAGCATGTTCAAGGTGTAGGCAAGTTCACCACGGCGAAGCTAAAGGTTGGCTGCGTCGAACTCCTCTCGAGAGGAATTTTGCAAAAATTTCACAGTGTTCACCATGAGGAAGCCAAGAGTTGGCCACAACAAACTTTTTTCTAGAGGAATCCTAACCAAATCTCACAAGTTCGCAGCGGCGAAACCAATAGTTGCCCGCGACGAACTTTTATAAAAGCATACCTAATTTTTCAACTTCCTGACAGATTTTTAGACTCTTAAGGATAGAATTTGAATTCAATGTCTTCACGAAAAATGTAACATATCTCTCTAGTTTAATCCAAATTAAGAATTATCTCATTTGGATAACTAGAGAAAAAGTTATGGCTAAAATACCGAAGCATACTCAGTGAACATGTTTTAACTACATTTTGTAGCTTTTAACTTCCATCATTTCACATATAACCCATCCCGTACCTAAACCATCTTTTCTACTTCATTTCTAATTCAAGAATCCTCATTTTTCTTTATTTATGACTAATCGCCAACAATTTCTCATTTAATAGTTCTAATTTCAAGAAAAGTTCAGGTTCTAACAATTTCACTTAAATGGTATTTACTATTTTCTTCCTAATTATCAGGCTTTTAAAAGTTTCCAAGCTTTTTCATCCATCAGAGCCTTTTTTTCAAATATTATTCTTGCTTTGTCTAAGAAACTTATTACTGTGAGGTGTGTCATTTTTCTAAGTCTTCTATACTACCTTTTAATAATTCATTGTCTCAAACTACTAAGGTTTTGAATTAGTAGAATTTGATGTATGAGGTCATTTTTTATCTCTATATATGGTTTTAAATATTTTTTAACCTTTCTTGATGATTCTTTTAAGGTTACTAAGGGTTATCTATTGAAATCAAAAGGTGAAGTTTTTAATTATTTCAAGGATTTCCATATGATAATTGCTAATCAATTTTTTGCTCATATCAAAATGATTTGAACTAATAATGGCACAGAATATACATCTTATAACATGAAAAATTACTTAACTTCTAATGGAATATTACGTCAATCATGTAGCACCCCACTCTTGCAAGACCCGAACCTGACATCGATGGGTGATATCTGAATTCGTACCCCGCGAGGGTGGCGTGTTAGAATACTCAAACAGTCAAAACTCAATACAAAGTCTTTTTTTTCTTTTCTTTTTGAAACAATGCACATTTTTGCAAAAAAAATCAACAATCAATTCGGGCTCGTTTCAATCAATACAATACAATCAATAAGATTTCAATAGCCAATTGGGGTCCATTACAAAAACAAAACACTTTTGATCATAGTGTCTTTACATTACAACATAAATACATTGGTACAAACATTGTGCAAAAATTTTTGAATACATTATTCGATACAAAAATTTCATAATAAACACAATGCAATACGAAAATAAAGAAATGCAATGTAGTTGCCAATTGATCCCGACTTCTATCCTTCACTTGAATGTTGTAGGTATACTCCCGTTTACCTAACGGGGTATTCTTTCGATCCTAAAAAATATTTGCAAATTTTGGGTAAGTTTTGCGAACTTAATGAGTGACCATCATTGATGGCTCACCCAGTCACATAACATATAATTCACATCATTACATATTTCACACTTCACATTCAATACAATTTAATCACTCAATATGCATATGCAGTGCATATGAGACCCATTTTTCATTTGTTATTTTGTTGTATCTGAGTGCCTAAACTGTCCCATTTAGGGCTCATTGATACTGTCCTATATATGGCTCATTGTTACTATCCCATATAGGGCTCATTGATACTGTCCCATATAGGGCTTATTGATAACTGTCCCATATAGGGCTCATTAAACGTTGAGCCTGAGGCTCTGAATCACTTTTGAGCTCGAGGCTCATTTTACTCGTTGAACTTTAAGTTCTGATTGGTGGCTACTCTGGTCACAACATCCATTATGTTTCATGCATTAATGACATGAAATGCATCAATTACATTTGCATATTCCTATTTACTAACATTCCCATATCATCGGGCCTTAGTCCAGCATTCAATATTAAAGTTGAGAATCACCCTTTCATTCATATGCAAATTCAAAAACACACTTGTCATCGGACCATGGTCCGACATTTAGCAATCACATTATGCACACTTATTTCATCTCATTCACATATAATGAGCACTTCAATATTTCTTTCATACAACACATTCATCGGACCTCCTATCTGGAAACCAACACAGTCAAACACTTTCACATAATCATTCATAAATCAATCAATATCAAAAAGTCAAACAAAACAAACAGTGGAATGAGACCATCTAGTTTTACTCACAATACGCTCCAGATATATCTCAAAGTTTATTTTGGAATCGTCCTAAGCTAATCTTAATCCAACATTTCTAGTGAAAGTTATGCCATTTGTGTCGAGACAAGTTTGATATCATTGAGGACCAAATCTTATTTGATTCTTTCTTCCATAATTTTGCTATCCGACCTCTAAATGAAGTGATTCTTGAACCTTTAGATTCTTAACATTTTTCTTTTTACATCTCCATAAAAGGTTGTAGATTTTGGTATTGATATGAAAAAGATGTATTAAATCAAGTAAGGGTATCGATCGAAAGAGTAGGAATTGGATATTTTACTGAATATGCTTCAATATTTTGACGATTTTTGAATCATTAGAGCTCCGAATAAGATGCTTCTTATTTCAATATAAATTAGAGACATGGAGCTATAAATGGTATGAAGAAGTTGAAATCTAATTCAGTTTCTAAGAGGTTTAAATTTTGGATAGAAGTTGTGTATAGTATGCTGATTTGGACAAGAGCGGTCCAAAAATGTTTAAAGTATATCTTTCAAATCACTGAACCAAATGGATTGATTTTGGTATCATTGGAAACTTAAGACAAGGAAGAACACTTTTTTAGAAGAAAGAGTTATGTCAGAATATTCAAGGGTGCTTTTGGCAAGATACTTAAGTATAAAGGACATAAGGCATAAATGGAAGGGGAAATGGGACAATTCTTAATCATTAAAAGCATAATTGGAAGAAGAAGTGTTGTCTTACTTATAAATGAAGAGGAAAAACGTGAATGGAAGGATAAGCAGAAGAGAAGAATAAAAATTTAAGAGAAAGGAGAGAATGTCATGAAAAAGAGAGAGAAATACAAAGAGAAGAAGAGAATGAGAGAAAGAAGAGAAAACAAGCTAGGGTTTCAATTGTGTGAACCTTCAAGATAGATTTTGGAGTTGTTCAAGAAAGGAAAAAGGAAGAGAAAGAGAAGAGCTTCCCTTTGAACTAAAGATCTCTTCAATTGGTGGTGAAAAATCAAGGTAGGACTATTTTGGATCTTTTGGATTTTTGGAAGGATTTTAGTCCATGGAGTTTAGAAATGCTTGGGTTTAAACATTCTAGAATCAATTTTTTGTGATTTTGCATTGTGGGACTTTCTATTGGATTCCTATTGAATGAAACTTGGTTTGTTTTAGAGAACTAAGAGAATCCTACCCAAGAGCAAAGGGAAAGACAACCTTGACTTGGATTTTTGCAAGCAAACTAGGTGGGTAATGTATTTACAATTATTGTGTGATTGAGCAAATTCTTGCCTATGTGTGAATATGTGTTAAATTGTTTGAATTTGACTTGTTGAAAAATACATGATGATTTGATATTGTTATATTGTGAAAGAAGCATGATATTTTGATAAAATTAAATTGTGATTTTGATCAATGTTATGCCTTGAAATTAGTCATGACATTTTTTATAAATAGAAAGAAAAGGTTTGATAGCATAAAATCATTTTGGTAAAATGATTCTGAGCATGATTATGTGCTTCTATATAGGCGAGAGTGGAACCATTCTGTTCGTCACGTGCACATTGACAAGAGCCTTCTCCCGGCTGCCCCTTGTGGCATATAAGTTCTGAAAAAATGGACTCATTTTGTTCATGAGGCAAACTTCAATTTCCTCATTCTGTTTCATGGAATCCTCGAGCCATTTTTTGTGCATTACATTTTTTTAAATTGTCAAGTATGAAACATATTGAGTGTTATATGTTATAAGCGATTATGTGACTTGAGCTAAATTTGATGAATGCTTAATTTGCTTGAATAAAGTATGAATGCTAGATATACATATATACATACACATGCTTGACTTTGCATCAATTGCCAATGACTATAAATATATTAGCCATTGAGCTGTGTAGCTCACACCCCACGCTTCCCTCCTTAGGTGCAGAAAGAGAAGATTAGCGATCCTTGTAAGGAATTAGATCTCCAAGATAGTTAAAGACTTTTGTAATTAAGTTAGTCCAGGAACTTTTGTATTTTGGAATCATTCTAAGCATAAGCATTCAATGGTATCACGTGTAGTTTGTATTTTGTATTTGGTATTTGTAATAAAACAAGAGGGCTAGTTTTTGAAATGTAAAGATGTTTTGAAAACAAGCTTTGTGTTCAGTGACGGGCCCCAATAATTACTGAAACTCTGATGTGTTCAATAATGATTGCATCTTTGTGACTGTAACTATTTTAAACAAATCGGGCCATTTAGATTATTGATTTTTCCGCATATGCCTTATTGTTATAAAAAAAATATTGCACGTTAAACGTCTCTGAATGCTAGGCTCTAGAAACGGGGTCCAACACATGTCTTGCCACAAAGGTCATGTCTTTTATAAAGAGTGTATCATTAAATGCCTCTTAGCCCAAAAGGACATGCGAAGGTACATCATCTTTTCTTTTTTTAATTTGTTTAATTGTTTATGCTCTTTAGATATGATTTTATTTATATGCTTTTATTTATTTGGCAGAGATGGGATTTGGGCCATTTTTTCTTTTATGTTGAAGTTCGATGGCCAAATTAATTACGCTCCTCCACTCCATTCCTTAATTTTGGCTCTATTTTTATGAAAGTTTTTTTTTATTTAAGTTGAAATGTCTTTTTTATTGTTTCCTATATAGTCTTTATGCCATTAAATGGTGCTTTTACGTTAGAGATGTCTTGAGTAGAGGCTACAGATAAGCCTAGGTCATTAACACCTTGAGGTTTCAGCAACATCTTAATTAGTTATTTAGATCAATGTTTTGAAATTAAAGATTATAAAAGAGAGAAACACAGAGGAAATAACGAGAAGGAGAGGCATATGACATAGAGAAATTAGGACAACCTAATTAAAATTTATGAATTCAATTTTTTGGAGATCATAAAAACCATCAATCAAAGGTTCATTTTAAATGTTTTTAAAAATTTAGAGTATTTTTATACATTGTTAAACAATAAGGTTTAATTTCAAATTCCATCTAATCATTAAAGGGAAAAATTTACGGTTATCATTATCATTTTCTTTCTCTCCATTCCTTTATGTTAGGATCTTAAATTTATGGGATCTTATTGTATATGAATCTTTATAAGCTCGTAGATCCTATCAATGAAACACTTTACATTTGGACTTAAAAACCTCTCTTTACATAATGGTTTAGTGAAAATATTGTCTAATTGATTTAAGTTCTCAACAAATTCAAGTTTAATAACACCATTTGAGCATAATCCTTAATAAACCAGTACTTGATTTCCAAATGTTCCATTATATATTTTGGGTAAATTTTTTCATGTGTATTATCACACTTGATGAGGATTTTGTTTAAGTCAAGGATGAAGTCTACAAGTTGATGCCAAGTTAAAGAAATTGGGCATAATAATTACGTCATTACTTATTTTTCCTCAAAAGTAAATAAAGATATAGAATTTTGATTTTTTAAAACAAAAGATGATTGCACGTCATTACGTTAGTCAAAATAAAATAACTAGATTAATACTATAGCAGTGGTGAGTCTAAGTCGATCTCACAGAGAGTGTGTGTAAAGTTTACAAAATGAAATTAACTAGTGTTTAGTTTTAACGGAGGGTTTTGGGTTTTTGAAAGAAGAAAATAAAATGAGACTAACTAATAAAAACAAATTAAAGAAAACATGCAAAAAAATGATAAAAGTGAAGAATTCGATAGGGACTTGGTTCTTCAATTCAATCTCAGCCTACACCCTAATTAAGCATATTTTATTAATTTATTGTTCTTTAACCTCTCTTAGCAACTATTGATTATGGGTTAACAATTAACTTGAATTTTCCCTTAGGTTTTGTTGAATCAAGATACGATCATTAATTAAATCTAACCACCGAACAACCTAGGATATGATCTCTAGATTTAATTAAGCAGTAGCATTATCAATTAGGAAAACTGATTAATCAAAGCAACTACCATATACGATGCATCATTTAACCTAGTTCATGTTATCCCTAATGATTACGAATCATTAGTCGCTACACAAGAATTTCAACATAACAATTATAGATTATGTCGAAATTCTAGCAATGGGTTTGCAATTAACAATTTAATGAACGCATTAAAATCATCATCTTATAATATCCAATGGGTTCATACACAAATAACCGAATAACAAAGAAAATCTGATTATCCATATATAAAATCCAAATCAATTAACATAGGATAACACAATCAATTCCCAATGAGAGAAAAAAATAATAAAAAATTCTTAACTCAGGTCGTCGGTATCAATGTTATCTTCAAACCAGTGTCAGGACGTTACCCTTCCACGAGTCTCTTTTGAAAAAAAAGCTCCTATGTTGCTCATCCTATCGAAGACCCCTCTCTGCTCACTATTGCTCTCCCTCGTTTGCATTTAACGTAGAAAAATGTGTTAGACAAAGATCTCTATGCACCTCACCGAAGACAAAGCCCCTCATGCCTGCGTCCTTGTTCCTATTCCTTGATGGGATGAATTAATGTGGTGGTCTAACACACTGTAGCTTTAATTCCTCTCACCCCCGCAGCCTCCCTTTCTTCTCTATTCCACACTGTGTTTAACATAACTGTCTGCGTTAAACGTAACTGTTGTCTGTGTTTCATGCATAACATTTGCATGAAACATAGACATGGTTTGTATTTACGAAAATGCATGTTTTGTTCATTATTTCCTATTCTGCTGGCACGTTTTGGTCTCTCACACACTGTTTCTTGGATGTTGTCATTTTCTTACTTCAGTTGCTGCGTGATTTTGCTTATGTTCATGTCGTTTTGCATTTTCTACTCCTTGTTGAGCTTTTGTTTTGCTCCTTACTCCACCATATTGCTCCAACATCTACTTATTTTCTTCATGTCTTCATTTTTTTATCTTTTCATTTTCTTTGTCTCACTCCATGAAGATAAGTGAGTATCGATCTTAAGAAAATGGTCCAAATGCAATACTTTTGAGTCACTTTAATTTTTTTTCTTCCAAATTGTACCTAAAATCATATATAAATTAAAGTGAGTATATTAACCATTTTTGTATCATTAACCGCTAAACGTAAATAATTAAATGTATCAACAATTAAACACATATAAAAATTTATGATAGTAAATTATGTTAAAAAAATTTTACGAAATAAATTTGCAATACATGCCCTTTTCATTCGGTAAAGAGAAATCCATGTATAGCCACTTTTTTTGAATGTGAATAATAAATCAAAATACATTCATCTTTAATTGAATTTCTAAAAAGAATCATCAAGAATCCCAATTCAACCTTTTTTGTATAAGTTCATTTAATCTCACACTTAGAATAAACTCCTAATAACTCAAATTATGTACATGTTGTAAAATAAAATTTCTTGTTTCCTCACACTCTTTTTTGACTTATAAATAGATTTAGGAATCTCTCATTAGCTCAAGCAATCATTACACATTTTAGATATGATTGATTTGCTTTCAATCTCTCAAATACCCATTTGTTTGGGTGCTCGTGCACATTTTGCATATATCTAGTTCACTTCTAGTCATTCTTAATGGTTATTGCCTAACCACTTTACATGATTAGTGCTTAACTGTAACATCCCGTTACCGGAGTGACGGGTATATTGGTAAGTTGGATCGGGTTAGGATTTAGTACAGGCAAAGTGTTG
>JANIHY010000005.1:18399889-18412120 GCA_027479065.1 Erythroxylum brevipes | reverse complement strand
ATAATTATCAATTTAATAAAAGAAAGATAAACGCATTATATACAAAAATAAAATTGCAATTTTAGTTGTATAATTTTTTAATTTTAATGACGTGATAATTTAATATATTTAATAATCATAAATAGTTTTAAATATTGAATCCCAATTAAAAGTTGCAAATGGATAAGGCTTGGTCCAGATGATCAGATCATAACACTGACTCACGAACTAGATTAAGCTACTGTAGAAGAAATGCACTGCAGCTTCCATGAAGCTTTAGGATTTGCGTGTTGTCTGAGTTTAGCATAAAGTTGGTGGTTCACATGTTTCTGTCAGTTCATCAATCGAGCCAAGTAATGTAAACTTGTGTTCGCCTCTTGCTCAAAGGCCCACGTAACACTTTATCAGTCGCTGTTCCTTACGTTGGGTTTTAAATTCTTTGCCTGCCAGATATGTGGCCATGGAGCTCCAACCTTAGGTCGGCTCGACCTAAGTTCTGTAAGACGAGCTTTAACTGATTGACTTTAGCAGCAGATCTTGAGTTCAAGTCATCAAAAAAAAAAAGTATGAAATTTTTTCAATTGATGATCTTCTAACTTCTTAAGTATACTCTTTGATCGAATTAATTATAGACGTTTCGTTTTTAACGATAGCATAAGAATTGAAGTTATTAAAAAACTTGAGATTACTAGAAATTTAATGCTGAACAAAATTAGTGATCAATCAGCTTATCGATAATGTAAGAGTTGAAGTTATGAAAAAAACTCGAGAAACTTAATGCTGAACAAGATTAGTGATCAATCAGCTTATCAATACGACTCTGTTATACAAATTATTATATATAGATAACATTTTATGTAGTACACATTAATCCTTTAAAATATTACAAAACATTGGTCCAAGTCCAACATGTTTTTTTCTAGCTTTAATCAAAAGGTGAAGCATCTTTGTACTTGCTTACGTAGGTGGGTCATCACAACTGTCACATATTTCAAACATTGGACCATATACTAAGCGATAATGGATAGGTTTGGATGACTTGCAACTTGCAATGTCTTTTCTGCATCACTTTTGGATTTTCATGTTCATGGTTTAGATAGCTATTGAAAGCTTCTGGACTCGTTTCTTGATAATATGGTATAACTATATAACATATTATGTTTAGTATACCTAAGCAGAATAAAGTAGCATAAAGGCACAGTGTCACACTAAAGAACATGGTGAGGAGTATGATGGCGAGATCGAAGATTTTTAAGTATCTCAGGGGTGAGACACTATAGACATCATTTTATGCCTTAAATCATGTTCCTAAAACCCCTTTTGAATCCTAAATGACTATGAAGCTTAATTTGAATCATTTTAAGGTTTGGAGTTGTCCAACAAAGAAAATTTATAATCTAATAGAAAAGAAGTTAGTCCTAGGACAACTCCTAGTTTTTTTATAAACTATCCTGAAGGTTATAGAACCATAATTATAGAGGCACAGACTATGGGTTTTTGGATAATGATATAGCAGATGTATCATTAAGAACTAAAGTTGTTTAAAAACTTGAGTCATTAGCAGTACATGTTCTTAGCACTTTTAAGATAGTTGTGCAGGTACTATTAGGGGTACATAGGGATGATTTGGAGGAATGTATAACTCTTGATGTTAGAGAAGATACAAATGTTGATAAATAGGTTATGGTGGGAACTCAATATGATCCTATAATACCATTGAGATGTTTACAAAAATATAGGATGTTAACACCTTTTGATAATTTTACTCTTGGTAAGAGTGAGATCAACTATTTTTTGAGAGAGATTATAGATTCACTCAACTATGATGAAGTAATGGGGAGTGATCATTCTAATATATGGATGGCAAATTAGAGGAGATGTAGTCTAAGATAAATAATGGTGTTTGGTAGTCAGTTTACATTTTAGATAGATACAAATTTATTGGTTGCAAGTGGTTTTTTAAAAAGACTAAAAGAGATATTAAAGGTAAGGTTGGGAGGATTAAAGCAAGGTTTATGGAAAAGAACAACACTCAGAAAGAGGAAATGAACTATATATTCATACTTTCTCAGTAAAATCAACTAAGAACTCATTATGGATGATTATAGTTTTAACAACTCATTTTGATCTTGAACTTCATCAAATAGATGTTAAGACAACCTTCTTGAATAGTGATCTATTATAAGAGGTGTAGATTTAGCACTCTATTTGTTTTGAGATAAAGGGGAATGAGCACCAAATTTCTAGATTAAAGAAATAAATTTATGAATTAAAATACACATCATGGCGGTAGTACTTGAAAATTTATAAGGTTATCAACTTTAAGGAGAAACACTTGACTCTTGTATATAATCCAAATTCAGTGGGTGTAAGTACATGTTTTTTTTTTGTCTTGTATATAGATAACATATTACTTCCCATTAATGAATTGGGCATGTTTTTGAATATGAAAAAAATGCTTTCAAAGAACTTTGACATAAAAGAAATTAGGAAGGCACAATTTGTTCTTAAAGCGAAGATCCATATAAACAAATCTATGAAGGTTTTAGCCTAGTTTAAAAGGTTTATATCAATATAGACTTAAAGAAGTTCAACATGAAGAATTGTATGCCTAATATAGTAGCTATATTCAAAAGTGACATACTGAGTAAGGAGAAGTGTGATCAAAATGAGGTAGAGAAAGTGAAGATGAGCTTCATTCCTTGCAATAGTATAGCTGAGAGTCTGATATATTTAAAGGTATGCACTAGACTTAATATTGGCTTTGCAATTAGTATTCTTAGTAAAAAGTTGGTAAATCTTAGTCATAAAAATTAGGTTATAGTAAGGCCATCATTACATTATATATTTAAGACTAGAGATTACTCATTGGTATACAACCATATAAACAAATTATATATTATTGGATATGATTATGCTAACCATTGGTGACTATTCTAATGATGAGAAATCAACTAGATGTAACTTTTTTGTAATGTTAGCTAGATAAGCTATGTCTTGGAAAATAAATAAGCAGTCTATATTGAAGAATTCAACGATGAATGCTAAGATTATGATTTGTTTTGAGGTAAGAACACATGTTAAGTGGATAAACAAATTAGTTAGAGGGCTTAAGATCATTGTTTGAATTTCCAAGTCTATTATAAAAAAATAGTTGTTGCATTCTTTTTCAAGAATTCAAAGAACACTTATGAAGCCAAATATATTAAGCTTATACACTTTAAGATTTAACGATGAGTTAATAATGGTGATATATTTCATGAGTATAATGTTATCACAAAATATTAGCTCATTAACTAAGGGGCTTATGCTATAGATTTTCGTAGACATATAGGCAATATGAGAATTCATTGTCTTATTATATTTTGATATAGTAGGAGTTTGTGAGTTTTATATTACATGTTTAAAATACTTAAAATTAATGAGATCATGGATTCTGCATTTGTTTTTTATACTAAGATATTTAAAATACATACATATAGTTACATATAATTATATATGTACACGTGACTTTTTTTTTAATCTTGACATGTATTACGACTTCTTTATGGAATAGATAGTTTATTCTCCTTATAAATCAAACTATCTTTTGGTTGTAATCATTATATATGATTGATGGACTCTTTTAAGGATTACATATCTCATTTTGAGATTGGAGTCTCAATTTGAGATGGATTAACGTTGTTATATATAGTTTTTAATTTTATAGGTCTTATATGTAAGTCACACTACATTAGTACTACTTTAATTCTCAAGATACGTCAAGAGGTTCAAGCTTTGTTGCAGAGAGTTGGAAGGCAAATGGATGTTAGACAACACCAATCTACTGAAAGTACCCTTTGAATAAGGCATTTCCTTCTAAATGGATATATACTAATTGTTGGTGTTGTTTTGGCAATAAATTGCAAGCGATTTGTTTGTGATTATCTCTTGCTTGTTGGATTTCTTATGGGGATGGGTTGATTTCGTAGTAGTAAGATAGGCTGTGGTTCTATCTTCTTGTATTTGATAGATTGTGCTTCTATCTTTTGTATTCGATCAACCCATTGTCTAGTACTAGATTTCTTAAGGAATTGAGTTGAAGGAACTTCTGCCCAGATGGTTCCTTCCTTCTTCTAGATAGTAGATTTAGAATTGTCACAATTGTTGGATTGATTGGTACTCTTTGAGTTAGTTCATAGTTTTTCATAACAGCAGGTCCTGACATATCATTTTACCTTGATGACGTTGCAAGTCTCTCTCTTTCCATATTTCATAAACCAATCTTTTAAATGCTAATTTGAATTATAGAGAAAGCTATCTATAACTCCATCTTTTATTCCACATCAGTTGTAGGTAAGTTTCCTATTTTATGGGGTTGTGGTTTTAAGAAATTTGAGAGTAGGGATCTTATAAGATAGCCGTATAAGGACATTGGAAATAAAGATGATCAATTATTTCAAATTAATTATTACATAGGAAATATATGCTATCCCAAATAAATCCTCTCATTTGTCTTGTAGTAGCTTGTTAGATTTATTTATTTACTTCTTTCTTTCTTGTTTGTTTGTTTATTTACTTTATATTTTATTTCTATTCTTTACCTTACTCTATATTTATTGTATTATTTATTTTTATATTTTATTTTTATTTTATTAGTATTATTATCTTTTACGACCATTTTATTTACTTATTATTTTATTATTTTAATATTTTAATATGTATATACTTTTTTTTTTCATGTGGATCTATCAGAAATAATCTTTCTACCAGTTAAGGATAAGGTTGTGTAATTAGATCTCCCCAAATCACTTGTATCAGCAGAACTTTTACTGGATTGTTATTGTTATTTATAATTGTGATTATGAGAAGTTGTATGTTGATTGTAACATAGTAACTATCATGATTCAATATGGACGGTTCATTTAATTAGGTTTTTTAAGTTTAGATATTTTTTAAAACTGTATTCAAACTTGTTAAATTTGTTATTTGATTCAATTGAGTTGTTTTCAAAGTATCTTCAAAAAATTTATTTAATTAATTTTACTTAAGTGGAAGAACGTTAGAATTTTATTTATGGGTTATAACTAATTAGTCTTCTATTTTACTATTGGATCCAACACACGGACATGCATGCCCTTAGTTATATTTGTATTTTTTAATGAATTTATTTTCTTAGTAGGTTTATTGTGTATAGTATGATTATTGTTGTATATGCCTATTAAGTCGCCTTGATGATATGATCCAAAATTTTAACTAATTAGTCTAATTCTCTCTGACATCTTTATAACTATGTATGTAAGTGACTTATAAGAGACTATGTTTTTATTTCATCTATAATTTGATTTAAATAGGTAGGAAAGCTAAGAAAAAATGTAAATTATTTTCTTTATTTTGTATTTACTGCATAAATGATTTTATAAAATTAAAAACAACAAATTCTATCTTCAAATTTAGGCATTTTAAAGTCAATTATTAAAGTACATAAAATTTTATTGAATGATCCTACAATCACTTCTTTTAAATATATAATTTCTTCATTTTTAGTACGTAGCAAGGAGATGAGTTCTATTTTTCTTGAAAATATGAAATTGGTGATTCTTTAACACGTGGCTATGACATTAACTGAGAAGCCAATAGAACATGCAACTTGCGTTATTCTAATCTAGTGGTCTAACATTTGTTGGATTGTATTCGATAAGAGTCTGAAACTCATCTTTAGAGAAAACAAGAGAGGATAGGGAATTCCCTCTTGGTCGTATCTCTTTTCAGCAGAGGACATGTCTTGTAACAATATCAAGATTTGTGAAACCTAATTTCCTTTGCAACTAAAAGACTGGTCTTGGCGAGCCAGATTTCACAGCAAAGCAATATTGATCTGTATTTAAGAAAAGATTACAGACTTCTTTTTGCAATGGATTGTAGTTGGAATGCAACACCGCAATAGTAAGGCCCATGCACGCAGGAATTTGGCTACTTTCAAGCGTGACAAGAGTAATATTCCTGAGCTTATCCTCTGACCAGTTTATTCAGGCTATGGTGAGTGGGACCATACCATCTCATTTTGCTTTCTTAGTGGTGGTAGTGGGATCCTGCTCTTCTCCATATAGGATTTGAGAGAATTATTTCAACACCCTCACGTCCGCAATGACGCATGCACCTATAATTTTTACATTTGCACTTTTAGCTAAACATATGGAAAGAAATCCGTGAACGCTAAATATCTATAGACATTTTAATTTCCCCACTTCAAATAAAAGTTAAATCAATTTGGATTTGTAGAAGAACTGAATTGGATAGAATGCCGTTTTTAATCGAGGGTATATATGGGCCATTAAAAATATGTTCATTCCGAAATTATTTGTGTGACTAATAATGACCTTATTCGTTGCTTTGGCAAATAGATGAACACTTATCCTAAAGTAAAATTTACAACACTAACTATTCAATTGTTCTTTTGCAAGAAAAAACGAAGGGAAGAGAAAGAAGTAGGAGAACATATAAATTAAAAAAACATTGAAGTTTAGTTCTGTCAGATTTTGGTGGGGCTGGGCGTTACTGCTTGGATCCATGAGATTAGCTGATTCTGAGTCAAAGATACCTGCAAAACAATAAAGGCACGCTAGGGGTTGATTTCCGGTAGCTCTTCCGACGTTCAAGTCAGTTTTTGTGAGAGTTTTGGTGGCTGGTAAATCAAGAAAATAGGGTTTTTGAAAATCGTACATTTTTCATGATGAGGTAATGAATTTATATGGTTAATACCTATAAGAATTAGGTCAATTCTCAAGGGATGGGCTGATCGGTCCATGCGCCGTTCTGCGTCTAGACTTGGGCCTAACACGGCCGACCCAACCATAAGCCCCCTTACTCCTCGAGTCTGACCAAGGAGAAGGGTCGAAGGAGTACATAAGGATCGTGCAGCTCATCTGTAGGACAGCTCGTGATAGACCCGATCGGTCAGACGTCAACGCTTAGTGCATGACAGCTCGTGCCAGGATCGGTCGGTTGAACGTCGACGCCGAGCGCATGAAGACATTTGACTTAATCATTACTAACGGGACGTGTCCTCTCACATTTTTTCAAAATTTAAAATGAGGTGTCTTTTTAACTGCTGCGCAGCTGTCATGAGTGTCCTTTCAACCGTTGCGCCGTTATGGGTAACTGGTAACCCTAATTTGCACGGCTCAGATTTTGCCACACGTCCAAGTTCCATTAGTACGCCCCCTCAGTATCTTGTTATAAATTCTCGGAATTGACACACTTCTTCACTTTCTGCGTGTTCGATTCTTCAATCTTTGCTTCCTCTCTTCTTCATCTCCCTATTCGCAGCCATCATAATTTCCTTTTCCACCGTCATCCAAATCCCTAACTCCAGTCACTAAACTAGGTACGTCCTTCTTCCTTTCCTCGTCCTGTAAGTTTGATTTTCAGTAACCATGTCGTCAACTAGCTCTAGAGACGAACTTAGACTTAGGAACGAATCTAGCTCCCCCTCTCCAGGAACGAATCTAGCTCCCCCTCTCCTTTTCCGTCGCCTCCTCTCCAGCCTTCGCCACGGGCATCCCCAAGTCTTATTGGGGAAGTAAGTACGGTTTTAAGGGAGCTCCATCAAGAACTGGCCGTCGAGAGAGCTTTACAAGTTGTTGAGTCGCTGGAGATAGCAGCAGAAACGACGGAGGTGCTGGAAGCTAGCGAAAATGAAGCGTCGGAGTTAAGGGGGATGAGGAAATCAGAGCTAGTGCCTGGAAGGATGGGCAAATTGTTGAAAAGACATCGAACGACCCTTCGACGATGACCAAAAGGGAGCTGAACCAGTCGATTATTAAGAATAATATCCCTTTGTTTTGGAAACCTAGGCTAGCTGGCAAGAGCGAAAGGATTCATAGCAGTGGGGGCGGCTACTTCGCTGTGACAGAGAGCTTTTTCTCGACCGGTGGTATGAAGCTTCCATACGCCTCGATCATCGATGAGGTATGGTGCGCCTACCAATTAGGGCCGAGCCAGATTCTCCCAAATGGTTGGAGGTTCATCAACGGTTTGGCTTTGCTGTGCCATCATTTTGGGTATTCACCATCAGTCGGTGT
Source organism: Erythroxylum brevipes (assembly GCA_027479065.1). Classification (NCBI taxonomy): domain Eukaryota; kingdom Viridiplantae; phylum Streptophyta; class Magnoliopsida; order Malpighiales; family Erythroxylaceae; genus Erythroxylum; species Erythroxylum brevipes. Next base: position 18,404,078 of record JANIHY010000005.1, on the reverse strand, counting down.
CCTGCTTCATTTTTTAAGAATGAACCAGAGCTCAAATGTCGGGGCCGGGATCCCTCATCTCCAGTATAGGGATGCGAGGTATCGTCCTACTGGAATAGTAGGATCAATCAAAGCGTGGAAGAAGAAGTACTTCTTTGTGAGGCCCCCAGGATCCACCTTTGAATCCCGATCGTGGAGGTACCCCCTGGTCGAGCAATGGAATGATATTGCCAATCTACACCTTTCTAGGGAGGAATGGGAAGTGATCGATAGGATCAAGGCACTCGGTTGGTATTCTTTTGACTGTCTCGTTCTGGGGTATCGTGGAGGGGCATCAGCCGATGCCTTTTTAATTGATCTCCCTCCTCGAATTAGAGGGTTAGAAGAGGAAACCGCGCCTAATGGTTAACTCCTCATAGTTTAACTATCTGCTGTATTCACAAGTACTAGTTTTGATTTCTAACTTGCTTCTATAATTGTGTAGCCATGGTGAAGGTCAAGGATTTTGCCGGGTCTTCCAGTCTCCCTAAATCCAAAAGGCAACCCAAAATGCCTAGATCTTCTTCGAAGGTGAAGCAAAGGAAGGAGGTAAAGGCCAGCGAAGACATCGCTCAGCTGACGATGTTGGACCAACCTACAGCATTGCTGGCCCTTTCGTCCACTGAGGACCGACCTGGCGTGTTTGCGTCGTTGCCGGCCCAACCGGTGAGTGAGGACCGAGCGGATTTGGAGGAAGAGATGGAGCCACCGCTCAAAAGAAAAAAGATCACTCGGAGTGCTGATCAATCGTCCTGTTAACTGGACAGGGGAAAGGGGGAAGAGCAAGTGCCCCAATTAGAGAAAGGCAAGGGGAAAGAGTGAGCCTCTCGCGGTGGAAAATGGGTGTCCACGATTAGCCTTGATAAGACTGCATCGATTAGGGACGTCAAGGTCGCTCTGCATATTGCCCAGAAGGTTGTTCCTCCTGAGGACGAGAAATTTTTAGATACGCTGAACAACAAGGAGCTGATGGCTAGTCTCGTCCTTGGTTGTGCCAGAGATCTGACGTTCGCCTCTATAATGCATCAGCGTCTCGATCAGCTAGATGAAGTAAACTGAACAATGGACTGGGAGGTTCACGACCTTCTTGAGAAAGTTAATGATTTAAGAGCTGAACTTTCATAGGCGAAGGAGGAGAAGGATGTCTTACGAGCTCAACTCTCTTCACTGGAGGAGGAGAAGAGTGTTTTGGAGGAAGAGAAGGGCATTTTGAGAGCTCAACTTCGGGGGAGAAGGAGAGGAGTAGAGTGATTGCTTCCAGGGTTGAGTTGGAAAGTGAATGTCGGGTGTTGCAGCTCCGTAATGAAGGCCTAAGGAAAAAGGTTCTCGATGCTACTTCAAAGGCGAAAGTGGAGGAGGAGCTCCGTTTGAAAGTCCTCCATGACTATCATGAGGAGGTGACAGATAAAATGAAGGCCGAGAAGAAACTACTGAAGCTGCAAAATTCCATCAAGGAGAAAAGGGTTGAAGCGATGAAGCGATGGAAAGAGCGGTATTTATACGAGGAGTGCCTGGAATTTGCTTGCGACTTGGATCTTTCCATCTTGAGGAGCTGCCACAGTGTTTGCCTCCCTGATGGGTCGGATGGTCCTTCATTCGAGGATTATGCCGAGCCGATGTTTCCCTCTGAGCTCAGCCTTAAACTTGAGGAGGTGAGAGAGATAGCTGAAAAAGAAAAAAAGGTATTGCCGGATGAGATGCTGGACCTGAGTTCAGATGAGGAAGAGGATGTCTCTTAGTTACCTTCTCCTGCCAATCCAGCTACTGGCCCTTCCTCTCCCACCGAATGATCAAAGTGATTTTCCCCTTTCAAGGCTCATCTGGTCGGGCTTGTGACCAGAACATTAATTCAAGGAAATAGAATTCTCTTTTATTTTTCATTACCTTCTTTATTTGTCGTGTTAAAGATTGGATGATCTTTTCAAATAGCAGGTACTGAACGAGTGCACTCGATGTGCGTCGATCGGGTGTAAGGTTTAAGAGAGTCATGGTCGACCGAGACAAGAGAACTTGGCCGAGCGATGCTAAGGCTGAGCTGTCCAAGATTTTGGCTTTTGGTATCGCCTGGTTCCAAGATCTTGTCTTGGCAACCTGGTCGAGCGATGTGGGGCCGAGCGATACAAGATTTTGGCTCTTGGCATCGCCTGGTTCCAAGATCCTATCTTGGCAGCCTGGCCGAGTGGTGTAGAGGCCGAGCGATCTAAGATTTTAGCTCTTGGCATCGCCTGGTTCCAAGATCCTATCTTGGCAACCTGGCTGAGCGATGTAGAGGCCGAGCGATGTAGAGACCGAGCGATCCAAGATTTTGGCTCTTAGCATCGCCTGGTTCCAAGATCCTGTCTTGGCAACCTGACCGAGCGATGTAGAGGCCGAGTGATCCAAGATCCTGTCTTGGCAACCTGGTCGAGCGATCCAAGATTTTGGCTCTTGACATCGCCTGGTTCCAAGATCCGGTCTTGGCAACCTGACCGAGTGATATTGAGGCCGAGCAATCCAAGATCCTATGTTGGCATCGCCTGGTTCCAAGATCCTAACTTGGCAACCTGGCCGAGCGATCCAAGATTTTGGCTCTTGGCATCACCTGGTTCCGAGATCCTATCTTGGCAACCTGGCCGAGCGATGTCGAGACCAAGCAATCCAAGATCCTATCTTAGCATCGCCTGGTTCCAAGATCCTGTCTTGGCACCCTAGTCGAGCGATGTCGAGGCTGATCAGTTGGTAGAATTTTCTCCTCTTGCCCAATTTAGTGAGATTTTTCTTGACAGGAAATTTGAAACCTCTTTATTGATGATGACAAGGACGTGGGTCGTTAAAAAACCTGACTGACAGAGCCAGAAAAAAGGTACCCACAAGTTGCGTTTACAAAAGCATAAGCAATAATAAACAAAGAAATAAGTGAACTAAAATAAAGCTTATCTATTGGTAGAACGCCCTCAGGTTTTGAGAATTCCAGGGCCTTGGTAGAATCTTCCCGTTCTTATCGTGCAAGATGTAAGAGCCGTGTCTGGCTTGTTTGACCACTTGATAGGGTCCTTCCTATGTCTGACCGAGCTTCCTAGGATGTTTTCCAGCCGCCTTGGCCTTTCGTAGAACGTACCCACCGACCTTTATGTTGCTCGACCTTACCATTTTACTGTAAAACTTGGTTGCTTTTTGACGAAAGGGAGGTACTTGTCCCCCATCCTAGTACTACTCTCTCCCAAGCATATTTAACTTCCGAGTTCTGATGAGATCCGGTGCATTTGGAGTTCTGATCGGCTCGGTTTCTTCATCTGCTCTTACATCAAGAGACCTTGCCAACACTACCGCTCCCTCAAGGGTTTTTGTTTCTGCCAAGTAGCATTCCCTAGTGATCTTTTGCTGACCCCTGACAATACCGATGCTATAGGATGTTGGGAACTTCATCGCCTGATAATAGGTTGAGACGACAGCTCTTAGGGCATTTTGTGTGGCTCTTACAATTATTGCATTATAGGCTCCTGCAAACTTCACAACTAGGAATTCAACATTCTTCGATACTTGGCACGACTTTTGTCCGAACTTAACGTTCAAGAGGACTCGAGCGAATGGGTAGGTTGATGCTCCCGTTACCCCTTTGATGGGTCCCTCTATCGGCAGTAGCTGCTCCTCTGGAATCTCCATCTGCTTAAAAGCATCGTAGTCTAGTAGGTCGACCGAGTTACTTGTGTCAATCATTACCCGTTTCACCTCGCTACTACCCATATTCAAAGTGACCACTAGTGCATCGTCATGAGGACAACTGACACCAGCCACATCAGATTCGTCAAACGAGATCACCTCATTAGTTTGTGGCTTTTTCGTTGCTGATTGGCCCTCAGCGGTCTGCCTTGCATACCTCTTCCTTCCTCTGACGGTGGACCCTCCTACTGCGCTACCACCAAAAATCATATTTATGACCCTAACCGGTCGGTCATCCTACTACCTAGTATTTCTATCATCTCTAGCCCTGGACTATCCCCTCGTGTCACGTCGGTCGTCCATATTCCTGGTCTGCCTTCCTCTATCGTTCATGTTGTTTTGTCGCTAGGGTTTTCGTCAATTGTCAGACCGACCGCTCCTACCCTCATTATCTCGATCGACATTTTTTCCGTATTTCAAAAATCTACCTAGCCTTCCCCTCTGGATAAGGAGTTCGATTTCTTTCTTTAAG
>JANIHY010000005.1:18219961-18233436 GCA_027479065.1 Erythroxylum brevipes | reverse complement strand
CTAGGAATTCGTCCCGATCATCAATTTGACCAACGCTTCCTTTATTCTTCCAATTTAAAATTGACCTAAGCCATAAATCCAAAATTCCACAACATAATTTGCAAAATTCTCAAAATTAACTATCGGAAATTCATAATCATCAAATTTCTAAGCTTTCTAAAACCAGAATTTCTAAAATCTCTAAAGTCCAAATTTGACCTAAATCAATAGTCTTAACTTCAAACCACAATCATCTAGCGGACATTGCTGAGTACTTTGAACCCGTGAAGAACTGGCTAATTTGGTGATATCCTAGTGGCGTTTGACTCTTTCGTTGACTTGCTTGTCTTGGACTTCTCTTGATTTTTCAGGCGAATTCCACCTATGCTTGGCAACTAAAGGCTAAATTCCCGTAAATTTTCCTACAATCAACTATATGGTTGATTTCAAACCAAAAAAAAAAAAACTATATGGTAGAATCCCATATGCATTTGATAATATTGCTTATGAAAACATCTTTGTGAACAATTCTCAATTTTTGTTGCAAATTTGATTCGTCAAATTTGGGAATTTTAGAGTGGGAATTAGGGATACCATTATTATTTATAAATTAAGGTTTTTTGTTAAAATTATGTTAATTAGGGTTAAGTTGAATTATTCTGATTAAATTAGGGATATTAGTTTTAATTGGGTATAAGTAAGTATAATAAAAATGAAAGATGATTAATATTAACACCAGAAAAGATATAATCCCATTAAGTTTCTGTCATTTGAACAATCCACAATCTTAACGTTTGACTTGTAATGTAGTGCCGACGTTATGTAAAAATACGCTTTTGCCTTCGTTTTAAATGCTACCAAATGTTGGAATTTAAGTTGACATTTCATAAATTTTTTTGGGTCAAATCATCCCTTTTCCATATAAATTCTAATTAAAATCATTTTTTCCTTTAAATTTTCATTTGAATACCTTTAAGTTTGATTAGAAAATTTTGAGCTTATCCAAGTTAATTAATTTTAGAAGTGTTGAAGCAGTTATTTAAGACTTCAACAATGGTCATGCTTTATACATATCCCAATCATTTGTCCATTCTTTTTGTTCTCAGTTTAAATGTGAACTTACGTTTAAGTCAGGTTAGGTATATAATATTGAACTAGGGGAATTTAAATTGCTTCTACTGAGAAACAATATATAGGAATAGTGAAGAATGAAAAACTAATAAGATCGATAAGAAGATTTTAAAGAGAATCAAATAATTGGGTGTGCCTAAGTCTTTGAGAGTTAAGAGTAGTTGATTTCAATTTATCAAATATCACTTTATGAATACTATAAAAAAAAATTATATAAACTAGGATTATAGCAAGTATATTAATATGTAAAATTTAGCTGTTGCAATTTGACATAACGTATGCTTACTAAACTCAACCTAACTTAAACATAATTCTAATAGGTTCTAAAATTTTTTAAATTTTCAAATCCATCAAAAATATATATTTTTAGATAAATCTCTTCAAAAAAATATAGCATGGGACACGACCATATTCCAATATAGTGAATATACTATGTTTAGACAACAAACTCTAAGATTGAAGGTTTGTATATATGAGTCTTATATAACAATCTTTAGCTTAGTGTCTATGCTTTATATAGATTTTGTTCTAACTATGTATAATACCTTAAGACAATAATAATTAAGTCCAATCAATGCTTGAAATTCTTTATAAAAATGAGCTCTATCAACATCATAGCTACATTCTCAAAGGTATGAATCTTTGTCAATAAGATATAATAAGATGCAATCAATTTCTTGAACTTGTGAAACGTCACTTCTTTCATCATAAAACCCATCTATCTATCCTTCACTTAACTGTCCTTTAAAAAATATTTGAATCCTCATCAATGATGGTAAGAGCATGTGATACCAAATCTACTTGGGGGCCAGATAGCATGTCTTGCTTTATCCTTGACTATAATGTGCCAATATTTTCATGTTTCCTAAACAAGGATTTGTAATCATATTAATCTTTTGTTTTCAAGTATTCTAGTATAAACCAATATTATTCTCTGGATTTTAACTCGTCATCTCTATATTTTTGCCTCAATATATATTGTCAATCCAGCAAGGCATCTTTAAAACTTTTCTTACATATTTCAACATGTGCAAGAAATTTATAAATGTCTAGGTTTTAATGTTTCAATAAGCTCCCTTTTTAAAGTTCCATCATAACTTACTGATTGAAATGACCTACCAACATATGCCACAATATGGTAATAATTGTTGGTTTATATTCTATAGCCAATTGATTAGTTGTGATTTAGCAACATAATTATTTAAAGACATTTTTCAATTTATACATATTCAGATGTATATGATAAAATCCATAAGATAAATGTACATTGCAAATAAAATTATGATGAAATCATAACTTATATAATTTATGTTGTATTTATGCATTATCTCTAAATTGTTTATAATCATTGTTTTATTTAGTCTAGACATTAATAGAGCGTAAAAAGACTAACACACGTTTTTCTTCTTTATAAAGGAAGTATTCGAACCTTATAGACTAAATTATGAAGATACGTAAACAAACATGTGAGTTCTTATTAAAGAACAAGTTCAGTGAATTGATCTCATACAAGAAATCTATTTGGAAAATTACTTATGTATCTATGAAATTTCTCATTATGATGATTGTGTAAGTAATCATTTAACTTGAGATCACTAAGGTATATCATATAGGTATTGTTATACTTTGATACTACTTATGACTTATTTAATCAAGGTAGCTCAATTGGTAGTTAATATATATAGCGAAAACTATATGAAGATAGTTGAGTAATCAATATAGGATTTATCACCTTACAATGATTAAGGTGAATGTTTCATTGTGTTTTATTTATATTGATTCGAAAAATCTTTAACCAAGGTGGAATGACACTTTATAAAATAGTATTAAAACGTCATTAATTAAATTAATTACTAATGGTAAGGAACCAATATGATTAGACTTAAATAAAGTAGACATTGATTTTATACTATATGTCTAATCGAAACATTAAATGATTAAATGATATAAAAAATCATGAATGAAAAGGTTAGTCAAAAATATTTTGACATTTCTTATTTAAATGGTCATGATGTATTGCTAAACTTTAATCTTAATATATGGATATAAAATTTTAATTAGAGAATTAAAGATAAATTAAAGGAGTTTAATTTATCTAATCTTGAATATATATATATATGTATATATACATGCATGTGTGTGTGTGTGTGTGTGTGTGTGTGTGTGTGTGTGTGTGTATATGATAGTGGTAGGTTACATAATGTTTAGTGGGTAGTTGAGTATGTATTTAGTTGTTAAATTGAATGATTAGTGCATATTTAGGTTAGGATTATGTTATTTAGTTAAATGTTTATGTTTTGAGTATTATATGGGTTAGAACATGCTACTAGACTTTAATTTTATGTGTTTGAGGTTCCTTGATGTGTTTGTTAGTTTCTCAGATCAAATATCAAAGAACTGAGGAGATTCGGAGGAATCCAGGACCAAAACCTAGGGCCACGACCATGGCCTCATCTGCCACAATCATGATAAAAGCAAAATTTTAATGCCATAATCGGGGCGTGCGCGATAGAAGACACGAGCAACCTTTCGAACTTAAGTTTTTTAGGGACTTTTTGGACTCTTTAGTCACTAGAAAACCCCAAAGGTTTACCTTAAATGGAAAATACAATATACTGAAAGAGAAAATAACCCTAAAAGGAGCTCAAACCTCTAGCACTTTGAGAAAGATCTAAGGAGAGAGGAAGAACAAGAGAGAAGAAGGAGAAAGGAAGAGGAGAAGGAGGAGGCTGCTATGTTATCATCTTCCCGATCGATTATGACCCTTCCTAGTGACTTCATTTCATCTTTATTGTTCTTTCTTTTGAATGTATAAGATGGATTTGTTAGTGATTGATTTGGGTTTGATAATGATGTTCTAAACTTCTTTAGGGATTTGTACTTAAATCAATGTTAATATGATTTCTTTTGATGTTAATACATTGGGTGTTGTGATTATTTGTTGTATTTACATGCCTTGGAAATAAATCGAGAGACTAAACTAATGGTAAAATGATTAGATTGGGTAATGAGAGTTAAACAATGTAATAGATCACACAAATAATCAAATTGGGAATTTAGACGAACAGAGATCTCGTATGAGGGACCTGGTTTTCTATTAGAAGGTTCAAGATTTGATTGTAATTATGGTTTGTTAATTGAGAGATAGCAAATTCCATAATTCAATTAGGGTTATGGTTTAGGATTTAATGATTATAACTCGAGAGAGAGTAATCCACCCTTCGAAAGTAGATTGATATCGCATTAATTTAAAAGTGGTCATGTAAGAATTTGATGATAGGAGAAATCCCCCTTCTCATGTTCAGCTAATCTTCCTCGTATAATTTCCATTGTTATTTTGGTGGTGCTTAGTTTGATTCTCTATGTATGTTAATTTTACATTTTTATTCCAATCAATCATCTTTACGTGTTTATTTTTCTATGTAGTTTTTATTTTCTTTTTAATAATTTTTTTACTTTAGATAAATTAGAATTAGATTACTTCAATAACTCCCCGAGAGATCGATACCTCACATACTACATCCATGACCTGTGCACTTCAATATTTTGAGGGTTTTAAATAGTTTAAAACTTACCTCAATAAGTTTTTGATGCCATTATCGAGGAGTTAGTATGATTAGTTTAATTCTTTTACTCTATAGAATTTTCACCATCTCTTGTGGTTGTAGTATCCAATCACAAGAAATTAATTAAAAACAAAAAAAAAGATAAAGAAAGAAGTCCAACAAGTTTAGGCACAAAGTAGAAAACACATCAATTTGGACATCACAAGCAACAATAAGGGATCCACAAAAGTTAAATGTCAAGAAGAGATAAAAAGGACGACAATGGAGGAAACACATTATAGGGAGCAAAGGACCTTTGTGAACTTCAATGAGGCACAATTTGATGGGAGAAGTCATTATTCTTATTTGAACACGTACAATCAGGGTTGGTAGAACTAACCAGATTTTTGGTGGTCTAAGAACGTAGTCACATTGCACATCAAGACCTATTAGGATTTCGACAAGATGAGTCCAGTTTATGGGACTTTAAATTCGACAACATCATGGATAAGCTTATGAACATAGAATAGGACCATAAGAGACTAAAAGAGAAGTTTGAGCAAGTAGCAGAAGACCATGCCTCTTTTATTCAAAACCTAGAGCTTCAAATAAGACAACTTTCTTATGAAATTTGCAAGAAAATTGTTTAAGTAACATTGAAGTACATCCAAGAGAGCAATGTAAGGTTAGCACATTTAAGAGTAGGAAAGATCTAGAAATACCAGCGAAAAAATAAGTTGAATCTCACCTTATAAAAGACTGAGACAAGAAGAAGGAGGGTGACTCATTCAGAAAAATTGATGTGGTCAAATCTTTAAAAGAACAAGAAAAAGAAGAACAGATAGTAATGGATATAGAGCTTGAAGAATATAAGGAAGTCTTGGATCACGGAGCTAAAGAAGAAGAGGAGATGAGGGTGACTAAGGAAGAATAAGAACAAATCACCCTCTTATAGAACAAACTGCTGGATTCGATAGAAGATTTAGGGAGTTTTGATATTCCCTATTTTATTGACAGTTTGTTAGTTAAAATGACGTTGCTAAACTTAATTGTTCCTTTTAATTTCATACATGCTTTCCTTTTGATTATCTTGCAACTTTTAGCTTATTTATAAACTACGAAGCTAAAATTGGGCAACATGGGAAACAAGCCACTCATAATTGATCCCAATTGAGTTTCAAAAGATGCAAGATCACGCTAATGACTATAAATTAGAACATTTGGTAGTTAGATTGAAATTGTTGTGTAGTTAGATTCGTTTTAAACTATATTAATAAGTCTTAATGATTTGGAATGGATTGGATTACTAATTCTTTTAGTCTTTTAAATCAATTATAAGAAAGGAAAACAATCTCAATGTCAAGTGGATTTGGTCTTAATACCATCACCATCACCACCTCTATCACCATTATAGTTATATACTATAATTTAGAATACGAACTTTACATTCATCCACCAATATACTGCACCCAGTTTCCAACTTCACGACAAATTTTGAGATTCTCAAAGACAGAATTTAAATTCGATGTCTTCATAAGAAATGTAGCCATATGTTTTTAGTTTAATCCAAATAAGAATCATCTTGTTTGGATAACTAAAGAAAATTTTGTGGGTAAAAGATTGAAGCATACTCCGAGAATATTTTCCAGATCAACCACCCATTTTGTTTCACGATCTTTCCTTAACACAATTCATATCAAGATCACTTTTTCTACTTCATTTACTCCTCATTCTCAACTCCATTTCAAATCAATATCATCCAAAGAAAATATAGCCTATGATTAATCGTGAATACTAAAAACAGAATATACACATATGTACATATTCTCCATCAACTTACTACACAAATTCAATTTCATTTTTGCTTTCATTCTACTTCTAACTTTCACCTTAATTCTTCTCATTTCGAAATCTCTTATCCACTAAAAGCGTCAAAGTAAAATATGAACTTATTCACATTTCTCATTTATTATTTCTAATCTTTTAAGAAAAGTTTAGGGTCCAACAAAGCCGTACCGCTAAAAGATCGAAAAAGCTGTGAAACTAAAAAAACAGAAGACAAGGTAATCAAGAGCAACGAAACAAAAACAAAAACAAAAATATCACTAAAAAACTGTTAAAAAATTCTCCGACAATAGCGCCAAAATTTGGTACTTCTGTCACCTGCAACCAAATTTAAAAATAAACTAGCTTCCGTCAATACACAATAATGTAGTAGTGGAAAGTAGGGATCGTTACCATGAGAAATTTTTAATGGTAAAGGTTAGCAAGTTTAAAACTAAAACAAATAGGGAGTTTGGTTCACGTAATTTAAGAAATTAGAAATAACAAAAATCGACAATTAACAAATTAACTGGATATGAAAATTTAAAAAACAAACCTTAGTTTCAAGTCATCGATGTTATCACACTAAATGGATCCTTGATATAAAATTAAGTTCATCAATAAACATTCACTAGGAGTTGTTTTCTCTTAAGTGTAAATGAATATAAACATGTATTCTATGCATTTTTATTAATCAACAACCTAGATACGATCGTAGATTCAATTGAATAATAACTGTAAGAACTAAGAAACCAATGAACAAGATAACACATGTAAGACATGCATTTAACTAAGATGAATATTTTCTTAGAAATTTTGACTCAAACGTAAAGAAGATAATCATAATTGTTACTTGCGACTAACGAAACTGAATGTCATATTTCATTAATCAAACTATTGAATGAATCAATCCCTAGTTACACAACTAGAAATCAATCAATTCAATTAGAAAAAGTAATTCAAAAGATATTCAATATTCATCAATGACAAACTTTATTGAAACATCTCACGCATAATAGGTGATAACAAGGTTCCCCTCAACCAAGAAAATAAGTCTAGCTACTCATAATGGAAGTAGAAATCAAAGAAATAACAAAAAAATTAGTCTCCATCCCTGATCTTTAATAAAGAATACAAAAATACCAACAAAATGAAACAGAAACGTAAAGCTTCCCTAAGGAAAATTCTGCAAAAATTGTCAACTTGTTTTAATGCCTCCCGATCTTTTCCTTTTCCATCCTCTCTTGCAGATCACATCTCCCACATGTTCATATTGTAAATCTCCATCAATCTGATCTTAAATGATTATGAAAATATCAAAAGAATCAGATTTAAATTTGAAATCAGATTTGTAGATTTTTCTTTTTCATCCTTGCACGTGCCTACGCTTAGTCACTGAATTGTTGTCAAACTTGGAATTACGAATTTTCTTCGTTTCTTTTGCATCTTTTTGATTCAATTTCATCTCTAAGGTGTTGAAAATCATCTGAGAACAATTATGAGACTTTTCCATCAATTTGGAATAATAATTTCAACACAATAAAGAGAATTAGATAAAAATAAGCACAAATTGATAACTTAACACTCTCCCAAATTATTTTATATGGATAATATTTTTGGAGGAGTGGTAGAACAATGTGTTATGAGTCCAATGGTTCAAGTTTCATGTCATTTGGAGGTCGGACGAAGGAGATATACCCAAAATACTAAAGGATGTTTGTCAGCCTCCAACCTTAGAAATCGTGATCGTGCACCCTCACACTTGTGAAGTCGCGATCGAGAAGAATGTCACAATTATGTTTTGTGATGATCTTGAGTTCCCTTCAATGTCGCGATCACGACAAATCGCAATCGCAACTTCCTACTTGCACTCCCTCACTTCTAACCTCTATAACTTTCAATCTAGAATTTTAAAATTTTCAAACTTTATATCAATAAAAAGCTAAAAGAAAGATCTATGACTTTCATAAAGACAATTTTATCAAAATCTTCCTAGATCAATACAGTTTAATCATGGAAGAATTAGACCAAATACTAACTTCTCTAACTTAACTTCTTCATTCTCTGTGCTTCTTCTTTCATTCTCCTACACTTTCCTTCCGTTTACATTCTCCAATTTCATTTTATCATTGTAATCCTCATTCAACTCAACACATTCACAACAATTCAAAAATCCATGCTTAAACAAAATCATCAAGAATAGAAGAAAAGTCATTCAAGCATTTAACCATTCTCTGTGCTTTCTTTGTTGTTATTTTCCATATTTTCATTTTCTACATTCTGCTAAATTTCTTCCTCTAACTATCATTTAAACAATCTTTCTCATCTCAGACCATCATCTTACAACTATTCTTCAACTCTAAATTCATTCTTTTATTCATCTCTAACAACACTCTCAACTCACGTACACAATGTTTGCACTTAATTACACATGTTTCCTATGATCTTCTCTTCAAATTTTTCTGCACTTAATTACACATGTTTCCTATGATCTTCCAACTTATAAATCATTTCTACACTATCTTAAGACATCTAGATCATCAATTATTTGAAAATCACACATCAACAATTTTCATATCTTAAACCCTTGGTGTTTATGAAAATGCCCATTTTTTCTTTATGATCATACAATGACAAATAAATCACCATTTTGGTTTCATAAACCAACAACTCTAAAGGATTTAAACAATACTTACTTGATATTTCTCCAAAATCTGCAAAAGCTCAAGAAACCCTAAACTTCATGCAATTCACGTACACCATTGTAAGGGTTAGCAAGCTTCGATTTTTTAAAGGCAAGAGAAGTAAACTAAAGTTAGGAGTAGCATGGAGATATACTAAAACAAGGTTTAACTTTGGTGGAGTTTTGATGAAAAAATCTGTGTTACTGAAAAATTTAAGAAAGAAGCTACGAGGGAGATGAAGACAAGAACAGTAGCTTGTCTTTCAAGGTTGAGAAAATTTAAATTAAAACTTGGAAAATTATCAAAAAACTTTGTGTTACTGAAAAACTTAAGAAAGAAGCTATGAGGGAGATGAAGACTAGAACAATAACTTGTCTTTCAATGTTGAGAAAAGTTTAACTCAAAACTTGGACACTTGTCCACTTCTGAAGACATTAGCTAATTTCTCTAAACTAACTAGTTCTATCTGAACTAGTTCCAATTACCTCCAAAATTTTCAATATCATTTCATTCCTATTTTTATTTTCTATACATCAATTTACTTACCTATTGCAATTTTTCCTTTTCCAATAAAAATCAGCAATTTTGGAAATTATTCCTAACCATTGAACTTCTCAATCTCAAATTTTGTTGCCATTGCTTCTATTACGAACAGAACTTAGCTCCCACTATTTCACGTGAATAGTACCCGTATGTATGAATAATATCCGTACGTATGAACAATACCCCCGTATGTATGAATAGTACTCATACATATAAATAGTCTCCGTATATGTGAATAGTACAATGTACGTGAATAGTACTGAATAACAGTAACTGCACAGTATAATGCAAAATTAAATGAATGAACAGTTGTCACCTTTTGGTTACTATTTACCGACTTTCACTGTGCTCACCGAAACTCCAAACGAATTACGCCAAAAAATTCGTCGTAATTTTCTGACGTCGCTCTGATACCACTTGTTGTGAAAATTGACCGGATTAGAGCAAGTTCGCAGCTAAATAGGACTGACGGGAATAGTAATGAACACACAGATTTTACTTGAAAAATTCTAAATTAGGGTAAAAACTAAGGGCAAGAATAGAAGACTTTTACTACTGAAAAAATTGGAGAAATACAAGGAAAAACTAAACCCACAAAAATATACAAAATATTTTTGTTGCCTCTCTCTTTCTCTCTTTTCTCTCTCACCTCACTTCTCTCTATTTTTTTTGTTCTCTCCGTTTGCTTGCACTTTCTCCATGCTACTCCTGCCCTTGTATAGGCAGGAGAAGGCAGCCATCCTTTTGGCATATTAGGCACCAAATAAATCGATGCTTAACTTACCCACCAAGGTTGACAGCCACCCTTACCCACCAAGTTTGACAATCACCTTTGTTGACAAATTCATGAACCCAAACTTGAGAGAGAAAGACTGAAAGAGAGGAAACTTGAATAATTCCCAAATATATGCCTGAGAAAATGCATATCTAAACTCAGAATTAATATGTCTAGAAAAATAAATGAAACAAAAAGAATATCAAATGCAAGGCAAGAATTCAAGTTGCAGAAAGCAGAATAGCCAATGAAGCTCTTTGATGCGTACAGACTATCAAGAAAAAAATGGAAAATTTACAGCATTTTTCATGTCTTCATAATTAAATCCACAATTCCCTTGGTGTCCGAAATTTGTTGTACCAAACAATCAAACAATGTAAAAGAAATTAGTTAATATAATCCTAACCTGTAAATTTCTACACCTCTGATAGTTTAATCAGTTAAAAAAACCAATTTTTTTAATTTTTGCATTAATAAATTAAAACTACAAGCGCAAAGGTACAAGACGGCGTTAAGTTACATGAATTACTAAAATCCGTATGCCAAACATAAGTTCATGCAATTGCAATCACAGTGAGCGATAACAAAAAAAGAAAAAAATGGCATGCATCAAACTCCTGTGAAAAACTAAAAAGAGGCTCAAATGTGAGGATTGGTAGATCTGAAACTGCTGCTTATGCCCTAGCGTTACAACCATAATAAGGAAGGCAACATATTGTGTCTCACCACTACCGTCGCGGAAAACTTCATAAAAACAGACATCCCCTCTTTTGCGCATGTGATCCTGGCAATGAGTATATTACGTTTCTAGCCGGAAATTCATGCACAACAAATATTCAATTTTGCATTAGGAAGGAGTGCAAAGTGTTAGAAATACATGTTAGTGGACTACTATAATCACAACTTAATTCCATATGCCTAACCACAAATTGAATTGCCTAATGTACATTTAATAACCATAATGGGATAGTTAAGTTGCTAATTGCATTTGAGGCACATGGTAGTACCCTAATTACTATATGTTGGCCCATTAAAATATAGTCCATATTCCCATTAACTATGATACAATTAGCTCCTTCTACCCCTGAGGGTAGAACATGTCATATATATGACATAAGGTAAGATTGTTGAGTTAAGTGACATAGTGTGTGTCTATTGGGGTGAATGCACAAGGGTGTTCTACCATTACCCTCTCTTGTAAGATTTGTATTTTCTCTCTTTGATAGGTTTTAAGAAACATGGAAAAGATGCAAATCCCAATTCCAAGTATACTTCTTGAATCTTGTTATGCTCTAAATAAAATAGATATTGGTTGTTGAATATAGTTTAATGTTGCATTGGTTCTAGCAGTGACAATTTGGAGAGAAGTAAAAGGCTAGGCACCATGGAAGGAGAACAAGCTTGCTTAAATTGTGGGGCGGAAAGTTGGAGGATGACGGGTTGGGTTAAGGCTAAGGCTAAGGCTAAGGTTGAGAAATTTTAAATTTATTTTTCCAATTAGTCCCTCTACTTTTTCTAATTTTTATTTTCAAACTAATATTTCGAATTAGGCCCTTAGGTTAGTTGAGAATGAGATTAACAGAGTTAGAACATGTCAAACACGCTTAACAGAACTAGAAGTTTGGAACATGTCAAACACGGCATCTTTAATGACTAAATCAGACTGTTTATCCTACATGGAACATTAAACCTGTTACGGCAAATATACCTTTAACAGAGGCGCATAAGTATATTGGAGGATGAATTTGAAATTTTATTTACTAGTTTAATCTTTAAAATGAAATAAAAAGAATACGAAGAGACGACGATTTGGTGATTGAGTCAGTCAGTTGGACTCCGTTTAGCGTTTACTTTGATACTTCCAGTCTTCGTTGCCGCTTCTTGTTCTCTCCTGAGTCCTGACTCCTGCCATTCAAACAAATACTGTTCTACGACTCCGGTATCCTTGGCTTCCTCTGTAATAAAGTTTATACTCTGATCGCACCCTCTCCTCTTTTCAGTTCTCGTTATACTTTACTAGCTTGTTACAACCTTTGATATTCCCCTTCTCTTGTCTCCAACCAAAGCTTTTTTTTTTTTTTAATTTCAAGTTTAAATTTTGCAGTCCAAAGTCAAGTCTCTGTTTTTTTTTTAATAATTATTTTGTCTCAAATTAGGATCTGAAATGGAGGGAATCAATTCGTTTAATCAAGAACACGATCCACAAAGCCCCGTAATTGGTACCAATGATCGCAGGCTCAACTATTGGCGCCAAACTTCGTTTCGCCATTCGCAAGACCCTCCATTCACTCCCATTTCTCACGACTCTGCCATCCCTCTACTTACCCGCTCTGTTTCGGGCATCGATATGCCGCCCGATATTTACTCCTACGAAAACGATTCCGACGAGAAGAGATCGTCCTCCGATTTGGTTTCGGCTATTTCTATTTTTAGGGTTCTGAGGTCTGGTGGCCGTCAGATGAAGCGCCTTTTTGTTATGATATCTCTTAACGTTGCTTATTCTACCGCCGAATTGGGTATCGGGCTCTTTACGGGTCGTGTTGGTAGTGACTCTTATTCATTATAATTAACAGTTTTTTTACTGTTTCTTTTTTAATTCAGTGTCTTGAAAAAGTTATTTTTAAAAATAATTTTTATGCTTGCAGGTTTGGTATCTGATGCATTTCACTTGACGTTTGGGTGTGGACTGTTAACATTTTCGTTATTTGCGATGGCTGCGTCTCGGAATAAGGCTGATCGTGTCTACACTTATGGGTTAGTTTTAAATTGTTGAGTCAATATGCAGTTATCTGTATGTTAGTTAACTGTTTCAATGTGATTTCTGAACGTGCATTTATGGCCGAATCGTTCTCTTCGTACCAGATACAAAAGGCTTGAGGTGCTAGCTGCTTTCACTAATGCTGTAAGTAACGCACATTTACTGCATTCACTGCATTAGTGCGTCCATATTGGTTTCTTGAGATTTCTTTTCTTGGACATAGACCGCAATTTGTG
>JANIHY010000005.1:18196839-18215275 GCA_027479065.1 Erythroxylum brevipes | reverse complement strand
TAAGATGATAATAAAGCTCATTATCAAATAAATCTCATCATCAATCCTAGTAGGGATAATGAAATCTAGAAAGAATATTCTCTGATCCGAGAGATTGGATTCTCGTAGTATATTATGGAAAAATATTAAAATCAATATACTTAAATTGATATTGATCACTATATATATATATATATATGAACAATGTTTATTGGTTTGTATTTGTTTCCATACATGTAATTTTCATGTATGCATACATATGACTTTCATGCAAACTCCTTTTTGTTATTAGATTAGCATATATATATATATGAACAATGTTTATTAGTTTGTATTTGTTTCGCATACATGTAATTTTTATGTATGCATACATACGGCTTTCATGCAAACTCCTTTTTGTTATTAGATTAGCATCCTATAAAGAAGATTGGAGAAGATACTGATAGTTACTCATCTCTTCTCTAGACTTTTTAACAAATGCCTTAATGTTAGAAAAATTGGAAGTATCTATTTTTTTAGAAGGGGTGTTATAATCTTCAGCTTCATCATAGAATTTATGTTAATAGTGATTATTTCTTTAAAATTTGCAACGTTGATAAAGAAATTATTTAAAATATAGATTTCTTTTTCTTACGATGTGTTTCTAGTAGAACTCCATTGGAGTATGATTACTTCATATTTTGTTATTGAAATTTTCCCAACAATTTGTAAAGGAGATCATCCACTTTTTTAAAAAAAAACTTTATCTCAAATTTCCCTCACGTATCTAATGATTGACTACCTTTTTTTTCTCAAGTGAAGAAATTGCATTAACATCTCAAGTCTAAAATTTATATTGCATTTATGCAATGCCTAATATTATCAAAGTTAAGAGTTTAATCCAAAATGGTTACCTTCTGATTTAATAAGAAGCAAGGTTTTGTTGAAATCTTCTAATAAGATCAAAGGAAGGGTAATGCATCTACTAATTTACACTAGATTAGATCAAAGCTGTTTATAGGTGCACAAATAGTTGGAAGCATAAATATATGTTATTTGAAAAGAGATGCTACAATCAAGGCATAAGAATTAGAGGTGTATGCATTGGTTTAACATGGAAACAATTGAAGAAGGACAATTTATCAGGGTTATAGCATTTGTCTCTCTTATTTCATGCCTAGTGATTAAGAAAAGTACATTTATAAAACCTAAAATATAGTTTAGATTAACCTTAATTAGGTGTATATATAAAAGCAAAACACTTGAATACTTATGCCTTAACAAAGGAGAAAATTCTATAAGAGGGGAACATGGTGAAGAAATAGTTAAGAGGAGTTTTAAATTTAAGAACTTTTTTTGGATTTTATATATCAAATAACATGAATTAACAATTGCATCCCCCCCAAAATTTTCTAAAACATTGATAATGAAAAAAAGAGGAACTTGTCACTTCACATAAATGACAAAAAGGAACTAGCCATTTGAAGTAAATGACACCATTTTGTGTAGGAGTGTCAATAGATGAACTTTAATGTAAAATCTCAATGTTTTGAAAAAACTCTAAAAAAATTGGACTAAAGTACTCTATATAATATGAAGCATTTTAATTCATCCATTGAATTAGGAATTAACCAGTTGATAAAAAGCCTTCAAAACATTCACAACATTAGATTTATCTTTTAGGAGATATAAGTATGACATATATGTGTGGTCTTTAATAACAGTGATAAATCATCTTTAGCTATGTGAGTATTATCACACGAGAAGGACCCAAAATTTCACTATGGATCAAGTAAGAGGTTTTAAAGGACTGTATGATTGAGGAGGTAAAAAAATCCCATTATGTTTAGTCATTTGATACACATCACATTGAAAACATAAACTTTTATTTTGAAATAAAGAAGGGAACTAAAGTTTCGCGTAAAAAAAGTTGGATGTCATAAACAATAATTGAACAATATTACTTTATTATTAGTAGAAACATAGCTCAGTTAAACTAGGCAGGAAAGAAATAAATGAAAGATAGTAATGTCCAATGATTCTACTAACACTACAATCCTCTTCCCTATCTTCAAATCCCAAAATACACTAGATTTTGCAAAATTAGCAAGTTATGGCATATTAGTTGTAAACTTGTAAATTGGTAACAAATTATAAGATAAAATAGGATCATTAAACACATTTTCTAATAGAATATCCAAAGTAATTTAAGCATTTTATATCTCAATAACTACTAAAAACTTTTCGTCAACAACTTGAACTTTTTTCTAACTTAAACATGGCAAACATTTTTTGGAAAAGATATGGATTACCAATAATGTGATCAGTTGCACGCAAGCTGACTATCCCTTGCTTACTTGAATCATGTATAACATTACCAATAATGTGACATATTGTTTTATCTATTTATATGGATATGATATCATGTCAATTTTCTATACTAATATGACCTTATTTTATTCTATTTATTTAAGTATCTTATCAAAGTTGAACATTTGCAAACTGAAACTTATCATAATGGATTAGCCAACTAAGAAAGATGTGTTAACCAAAACAATATGCCAATCCCATATCATTATTGACTAATTTCATCGACATATCATATGAGTAAGATTAAGAATGCAAATATGTTGATCTAGAAATCCTTTTTACAGAAGGAATATTGTCAGAGTTATTACTACTAAAATTTAAACTACCACCACTGGAGGCTTATAATGAAATGATAGATCCAAAGAACCATATCATTTGGTTCAAAGAAATGATGGATCTATACAAAGTGATAGATGCAGTTAAATGTTGATGAACTAGTTACAGATTAGTACCCAACCTTTTTTACAAGTTAAATATTAAAATTCAAGTATTTGAAGAACTATTTTGAGGCACACTTTGCCAACGATAAGCATAGTTCATGAGATTCGATGACTTTATTAGAATTCACACAAAAGTTAAGACAAACCAATAAAAAAATTATAAGAAGATTTATCTTTAGGATCATACAAATATAATCTCTTAAACACATCTATAACAACCATCACTTTTGGGAAGGGACTAAAAAGACACAAACCGCCATCAAGATCTCTTTAAATTGATTGAGCTTATACATTTAGGTAAAGGCATAAAAATTATATAGACTTAAGGAAAGCAAAATTACCCCTGAAGCTGCTACCAAAATACAAACCTTATTGCTAACAAGTAATGCTTTACAAGTTACACACACAAAAGGTTCAAATCATATCAATTAAAGGTGGTTATTAGACATTTTTTGTAAAAGTTGTATGTTGCATTTACCTTGTAGATATGAAAATCAATAAATATTCCGTACATAATTATGAATCAGGTCTAAGGAGCATCCTTTCAAAAGAATCACAATTCTAAAGATAAAATAATCATGATCATTATCTTAGATCAAAACAAATGAAACACATTAGGCTAAATGATAAACAAAGACCCTCAAATTTAATGACAAACAAAACACCTCAATGCTAAGCCAAAAAAAAACACCTCAGACATAACAACAAGCGAAGCATCTCAGGCCTAACAATAAATAAAATACCTTAAGCCTAATGACAAGAGAAATGCCTTGTCTAATAATAAAAGAAACAACTTAAGCCTATCGAAAATTGAAATAATATAACTACTTTTTTTCAAAATTAAATAATTTCTAAAACAAAAGACTCATGAATTGACTAAGGAAAAACAAGCCAAATGATAATTTATGTGATAGGTTAACCAAAAAAAAAAGAGTCAAAAGACAATTAAACAAGATTGTTGGTCTTATCATCAGACTTGAGACAAAAAGAGTTTCAAAGCCCTCATACTAAAGTTGTTGCAATTTTAATGTAGCCCATAATCGAACTTATTTATAAATTCATGTTTGACCTCTACATTTAAGAGTGAAAGTTTAACCTTCAAACAAGCTTGTGGTCAAATCTTATGGGACAATAATAGATATCAATCTGTTACGTGCGTGGACATTCCTCCCCGTGATTGGGTTTGACTTTTTTTTAGCAAGTTATTTGGTTTGTTTTATCTGTTGTTTTGTTTCAATAATTCCTAGTCCTCTGGTTATATTTTTGGTATAGCAATTTGAGAATCAAGTGGGAAATTTATTTACGATATTTGTAACTATGACCCTTATAAATTAATGGGCACAGATAGTAATAAAATCATCGATCAATTAATATTTACATTGACGATTTGTCAGTGAAGTTGGGTCTCCTCTACAAAAATCTATTTTATTTTGTCTTTCCTTGATACTCTCTGTGTTTCTTCGATCCATCATAGGTCCCAAGAAAGGGTACATTCTACAATCAAATATTTTGGGCCTATAGTGAGAAGAGAGTTGAAGCAAAAAAAAATTTCTCAATCTTTGTGTAAGATGAAGATAAATGAGATGAAGATAAATGATATAATTTCACTGATAGGTCCCAGTCAAAGCCGAAAATTAATTGAGAGTTTTAGCAAGAATTTGCCAAGATTTGTGTGAAAATTTATGTCTCCCTTTTCATTGATAATTGCAAATTATTTATACACGAAAGTGGAGTTACTTCTACGATAAAATGAGGATAAAAACTGAAGGGAAATACAAAAGAAAATGGCAACTGATGCGGAAGTAATGCGGCAGTGGGAAGTTCCTTCTTAGTAACAATATCTTGACTTGTTTTTCAGTTGAGATAAGGGTGATTCCTCCTTGATACTCGGGTGGTGGTACATCGTGACTTATCATTACCTCCTCCTCCGAAAATAACCTTGTCCTCAAGGTTGAAGAAATTAGTCTATGAATGCATGGAATAAAATCTCCGATTGTCATATCATTGAGTGGTTTGGCTCCTCTGTATCTAAGCCTTCATCACTGCATTCTAGTACTAGGATTTGAGGTCCCCTGCAATGATGTCTTGGGGAAAAATTTTCATCACAGTTAAAGCACAATCCTTGGGCTCTTCGCTTCTGCATTTCGTCCCAAGTAAGTCGCTTCGTAGGTGATGCGGCTTTAAACTTTGTTAAAGATGATTCTACAGTAAATCGGTCGATAGGTTGTAGAAGTTGATGGTGACGATTCAGCTGTTCATCCCACATCCGAGCAAGGCTAATGGCATCTTTTAGTGATTTTGGTTTGAACATCCTAATGGCATCAGCAACGTCAGGCTTTAGGCCCCCCATGAACGTGCCCACCAAAGCCCTTTGTGTCCATCCCTGAACCCGGTTGCCCAATCTCTCAAATTCTTTCTGATATTCTCATAATGAACCTACCTATTTGACTTTGGACAAAGCTTCATCAAAGTCCTCACAGTCAGTAGGGCCAAACCGTGCCCAGAGTTCATCATGGAAATTTTCCCATGTTACCTCTTTATCTTCTTCCTTGTAGGCTCTCTTCAACCATTGCCACCATTGATTAGCTTCACCTTCCAAATGAAAAGAGGCCAAGGGTACTTTTTGAGACTCTGTGGTTCTTTGATACTCAAAGAATTGTTCAACTCTCGTGAACCATTCTGTAGGATCATCCCCCGAGAAATGAGGGAACTCTATCTTTGCTAATTTGGAAGAAAACCATGGTCGACCATCTTCATACTGGTTGCGAGCTTCAGCCCTGTGAGTGTGAGGAGGTGGGGTAGTTGGAGTGATTTGAGGTTCTGGATGGCTGTTTGAAGATGCTGTGGCAAGATTGGAAATAAGAAGTTCTGAAAGTTTGCTAATCGTATCTTCTAAATGGTGAAGCTTATTGTTGACTCCTTTTTCCATGGAACTAAAGCTAGTTTGGAGTCCTCCAACGCTAACCTCTAAAATTTCAATCCTTTCCTTGTTTGTTGCCATAAAGAGTGGCTCTGATACCAATGATAGGTCCCAGTCAAAGCCGAAAATTAATTGAAAGAGTTTTAGAAAGAATTTGCCAAGATTTGTGTGAAAATTTCTGTGTGCCTTTTCATTGATAATTGCAAACTATTTATACACTAAAGTGGAGCTACTTCTACGGTAAAATGAGGATAAAAACTGAAGGGAAATACAAAAGAAAATGACAACTGATGCAGAAGTAATGCGGAAGTGGGAAGTTCCTTCTTAATAACAATATCTTGACTTGTTCTTCAGTTGAGATACGGGCGATTCCTCCTTGATACTCGGGTGGTGGTACATCATGACTTATCATTCACATGTCCTATGTCATTATGTAAACATTAACTATTCTAATAAATTAGGTCACTGTATTTTTTTTCACTAAATATTATACATTCTCTTTATATATTCATTAACTCAATCCTTAGAGACTAAACACCAAAACATACTTTGACATTAGTTTTGTAGATGTATTAAGAGAAAATCCGTAAACCAAACTCGCACTATATTTTAACATATCATTTTATACCTCTCACCGAATGCTTAAACTTAAACCTAGATTTGAAGTGTTCAGGACAATTAAAATTACACTATATCATAAGGGATTTGAAAGAAAAACTATTGACTATTGAATAAACATTGTGTGAAGGTAACAAGAATAAATAAAAGAAAAACAAAAGCATTACAACAAGAATGACGAGATAATATTGAGATGAAGCAAACACTCATCATATCTGAAAGTAATTGAGAAATACAAAAGGTTTACACGAGACGTCTATTCATCATAAAGAAGGTGGAGTACCTATCACATACAACACTAAAATAGGTATTGATCAGTAAAATAATACAAAATAGCAAATGGTGCACCCATAAACGATAGCAAACGACTGCATTTGAACAATTCGAATTGAACAGTCTACAAGTCTGAATAAGTTAACCTTTGCAACAAAATCAAAATGTTCAGCCTTAAGTTGACTCTATACTTTTGTGGTAAGCCAATAAGGAGGAGAAAAAATCATATAAAATGACGACATGACCGAATGGAAATAAAATAAAGGGAAGATAAAATAGAGGTGGGGTTCCTTGAAACCAAAGCATCATTGGTGTTGGTTCGGGTTTTAGGTTCGGAACAAATATAACTATTGAGGATAAGAACGAACTCCCTTGCTCTGTTCCCCTGTCGCCGCTTTCTACAAGAACCCCAAATTTCTCTCAGCCGCCTCCGCAAGAATAACTCTCTGTAGGCTGAGCGTTCTTACGTACTTTGCTCTCTCTCTCTCTCTCTCTGTAACCTAAAGACCACTCTTTCATCCATTCATACCTGTATCGTTTGTTGTCTCTGTCTCTGTCTGTAATAACACAGAGTACTCTGTGTCCCTCTGTTTATTAAAGCTGGCGATCGAAAATCAGGAGACTACCATTAGGCCTAGGAATCGGAGAATCATGGTACTTAAAAGAACTGTGCTTTTTTATTATAGCTAGTTTTTTACAGCTTATTCATTCCTTTCTTTGTCTTCGTTGTCTTCTGTTTTCGTTGTTTCATTCCTATAATACGTTTGCAGGGAGCTGGAGGTCCAGATGATGAAGACAACCGATGGCCACCATGGCTAAAGCCCCTTCTTAGAGAACGATTCTTTGTTCAATGTCCATTACATGTTGACTCTCATAAGAGCGAGTGTAACATGTATTGTTTAGATTGTATGAATGGGGCTCTTTGCTCTCTTTGTCTTGCCTGTCACAAGGATCATCATGTCATTCAGGTAAAATTGATTCACCAATTGGTCATCTGGTTCTCCGAGTGCATTTCATTTTCATTTTTGTTAGACAGCACCCATTCTATTACCGTGTACAACATTCTCGAGCTGTATTACAAAGTTGTAGTAGGCAGGTGGCTGAAAATCAGCATTATGGCTCATTTCTGAGCATCCCGAGTAGGGAACTTTTGCTTATTTACATCGAATGGTTCTTGGTTTGAATGAGTGCCAATTCTAATGTATATTTCATAAGCTAACAATTTCAATGAGGAAAAGAAGATTTGCTTAGCCATCTGTTTTGGTTTTGGGTGGTACAGATAAGGAGATCTTCATATCATGATGTGATAAGGGTATCTGAGATACAGAAGGTGCTGGACATATCTGGTGTCCAAACATATGTTATTAACAGCGCCAGAGTTGTATTCTTGAATGAAAGGCCTCAGCCTAGACCTGGTAAAGGTGTGACCAACACCTGCGAAGTCTGCGAGCGCAGCCTCCTTGATTCCTTCCGCTTTTGTTCTCTTGGCTGCAAGGTTGGTGCCAATTTCGATGTAAAAAAGTCAACAATAACGAAGAGATGAACAATCCTCATCATCAATTTGCATATTTAATGTATTTTATTAGTATCTCTTCTCTCCTAATGGGTCAACGCTAAATTTTGCAGATATTTGGTACATCAAAGAATTTTCAGAAGAAGAATCAACAACAAATGAAAGTGGCATCAGAGTCCGAGGATTCTTATAGCAGTAGCAGCCATGGTCGCTACAAGAACAAGAACCACAACAAAGAGCATAGCTTTTCTCCATCGACACCACCTCCAACTTCAGTAAACTACCGAACTGCCAAGCGAAGAAAGGGAATTCCTCACCGGGCCCCTATGGGAGGATTAATAATAGAATACTAGCGTTCATGTTTCTAGTTCTCTCCTATTACAGTATCAGCCTAGCCCAATATTTATACTTTCGATACTTCTATACCAATGTAATGCTTTTCCTGTACAAGTAGTCGAATAGTCGAGGCCTTATAGACTGGGAAGGGTGCGGTTATCGTTGGGTTATAGTTACTCTCTCCTTGTGTATAGAAATTTAATATATAGAAGCAGTAGTGAAAAGATGGGGAAGAAGCATAAGATGAAATGTGAAGGTCTGGACTGGATGGCAAAGGCAAACAAATGAGAGAAAAAAGCGAGGAAGAATAAGAAGCTTTTACGGACCACACAACAGATGTTTTAGTGATTATATATATATATATATATATATACACAGACACAAGTTTTGAACTTGGGAGAAATGTAAATAGGGTTTTCTAGTTATATGGGTGGTCAGACGAAGACGATGCATGTACTCCTTGGAAATAGGTAAATGATGTATGTGATGTTTATATGTGTAACATGGTCATGGATGTAAGACCGTTGTGTATGGTTCATGTTTGGAAAAATAACAAAAAACTTGTCTGAGCAAGTTGTTCAAATTCTTCGATTGCCTGCTGATGGCAGTTATAACTTATCAGACGTGTCAATCACGTGGGCTGCATAACGTGGCGGACAGTGATTGGTGGGCAATGTGTAAAAGCCTATAGAAGTGAGTGAGCCGCCCTTTCCACCGCAAAGATGGGTTTGGTTTCCTTCGTGGCCAAGTATCGGGGGGCCGCTCATTACTGACCGCAAGATAGGCATTTTGGGTGTCACCTAGGCATTTTGGTTGGGTGTCGTGTCACCTAATGTTTTTTGCGGGGTCCACTCAACTTTATATTTTATACTTAATTGGAATTGGAGCCTTGCCCAAATCGATGTCCTCTTATCATGTGCAGATTGCAGCTTGTCATTCTGGCACAGGGACAATTTTCTCAATATGTAAAGCAAATGATTCGGAATCCAGTCTTATGAATTTCGCAGTTTCGGACTTTCTGGCTGGTAATGGTTTCCCAACTTTCATTTTCTTTTTCAATCCTTTTGTTATCTGAACTGAACGATTTGTTATAAAAAGAATCGGATTGAGTTTTGAGTTTTATACGCTAAAAGAAGAAGACATGTAACTTCATAAGATTGCTTTTGTAAGCTTTAAAAGCTCTCCACGTGATGTGCCTTTTTGGCATACTTATGTTAAAAAACCTAACTTCACATTTTGTCCTTTTTATTATTATTTCCGACCATCATCATCATCTCTCACACATAAATCTACCTTTGACTCCCCCTGTTTAACATCCCTATTTGTCACGTGCCTTTCGTGTTCATCACATGACTCCCTACATTTTAACCTGAGCTTATCTATCTAATTCCAATTACACATTTTAACCTGAGCTCAACATCATCACCTATTTGTATTTGACCGCCCTTTCTAGTTCATTTGTCTTTTCTTTTGGACATTGTTGATATAAAACGACACAGCGGGGGCAATCTGCGCGAACAGAAAACAATTGACGGAGTCTTTTTCTAGGCCGAAAGCTGCCTAAGAGAGGCCCACAGAGACGAGACGAAGGTACACGCAGTCTCTGGCGGATCAGGGAACGACACGTATAATTTGTACCCATTTTACCCCCCGGAAGTGACAAAATGACACGCAAAAGGCCTTTTCTTTTTTGAAAAATAAAAAGCGGCCACGTCTCTCTTAGAAGTTAGAAGTGCCAGCAACATCTCTGAGCCGTCCAGCACATCGCGAGTTCCGTTCAACGTGGTGAACTGAAAACTCTATAAGGTAAGGTGGGACATTCGTTTCAAGGCACAATTTATTATTCAAGGGATACTTTTGAAACAAAATAGAGAATCTTCGTCTCCATCCTTTTCTAGCATATAATTTTTTTACAGGTCAGGAATTCGGGAATTTCAAGATTGAATATGGGAATTTCTATAGCATCAAATATTCAGTAGGAGTAATTTCATTTATAATAGCACGGCTTAATTCAATTGTTCTCACCTGAGGAGTAAATAGGAAATATACATTTGTAGAGCAATAATTCTAAAAGAGCATACCTGAATATATACAGATACATGATCGTATAACATTAATAATAATAAGGTCGATTGTCGGTAGTTGAGATTGACAATATTGTTGGTTTCGAGCGACAACATTTCAGTGTTACTAGAAGAAGGATGTTCCATATCGGAGGTTACATAACTATTAACGATTATTAATTTTGTTTGAAGCAGTTTTCGTGAAACTAAGATAAGCCAGGTTTTGAGGAAGTAGCACTTGGAGACGCTACTATAACCAACATAAGTTGAAGTATATGGAGCAATTTAGACAGAATGGATGCATATTGCTTGGCTCCTGGGCAATAACTAACAAGCAAGGGTTTAGGCAACTACCCCCAGCTCTTTTTATTGGTATGAATTGTATAAACTCAGCGAACTTCTTTATACAACAACTTATGTCAAGTGATTATTAGATTAAATTTGTGTTGTGTTATCTGTTCTGTTTCTATTACAACATTTATATTCCAAGAAAAAATATTATCGAAAAAAAAAAGCATGGGTTTTCACCTTCTTTTCATTGTACTGGGTACTGGTGCACGACCAATTTTCTTTTCTCGTAGCCGCAGAACATCCACATGTTCTAGAATCATGAACAAAGCAGCACATGTGTATTGGACTTTTGACGCACAATAGACATGTGGCCTAAAACATCCATTTCTCTTTATCTGGAAGCCGCATCATGAGCAATTAAGAGTAGGAAAATGAGCCACCATGCTACTGGTATTCACTTATTGTTTTCTTGAGAAAATTTGTATCTTCTAATTAATGTCTAAGGTGAGGTCTATCTGAGATGCCGTAATGGTAACCAGATATAACTTTACATTAACTATGTAGAGTATAAATAGGTATATACAAGATACAGATACAAGTATCAGATAAGGATGAATACAAACAATAAATAATGATAAACTCTAACTAAACAAAGTGCAATTAGTTTAAGCGATAAATGGGAATATTTATCCTTATCAACCTCCTACAAATTGTCAATTTGGTTTTCAAAATAATAAATCTTTGCTTGGATAATGGTTTGGTCAGAATATCTGTAATATGATCATTTAAAGAAAGATACCTGATCTGTAATTTTTGATTTGCTACTAGATCACAGACATAATCAATTTCTAAGTGCTTTGATCTGGAATGAAAAATTGGTGTTGTTGTCAAATATGTTGCATTGAGATTATCACGTCATAGAATAGGAGTTGTGACTTTTGCATGACCAAGTTCTTGGAGTAAAGAAAGTACCTATTGTAATTTAGATACTATGCAAGCCAAAGCACGATACTTTGCTTTAGTAGAAAAGTGAGCAACAGTTTGTTGTTTGTTAGAGCCCCAAGCAATAAGATTTGAGCTAAAAAATATGCAATAACTACATGTTAATTTTCTGTCATCAATGAAACTTGCCCAACTAGCATCATTATAGGCATAAACCATTGGATTGGAGCTCAGTTTGAGAAGAATCCCATGCTGGATAGTGGAATGTAAATAACGCAAGATGCTTTTGACAATTTGCCAATGATTTTCAGTCGATTGATGTATAAATTGAGATACTTTGTTTACTGAATAAGATATATCCGGTCTGGTAAGAGAGAGTTATTGCAATCCACCAACAATATTGCGATACAAAGTTCCATAAAAAAAATGAGTGGCATCATTTGACGTCAACTTAGATTATGGATAGGCAGGAGTAGAAACTAAATTAGCCAAAGACATATTCACCTTAGATAACAAGTTTGTTATATATTTACGCTGGGTGAAAAGAAAGCCTGTAGCTAACCAGTTGGCTTCTACACCAAGAAAGTAATGTAGGCGACCTGAGTTTTTTAGCGCAAATCTGTCACTTAAAGAAGTAATGATGTGTTGAATATAACCAGAGTTACTTCCAGTGACTAAAATATTATCAACGTAAATTAGACAATATGCTTGAATTCCTGCATGTTTTAATAATAAAGGGAACTACTGATTTTTGAGTTCTGAAAACCAATAGAACGAAGTGCTTTAGTAAGACAAAGAAACCATTGTTGTGGGGCTTGTTTTAAGCCATATAATAACTTTTTCAACATGCAAATATGATTTGGATATAGAGAATTGGCAAAACCTTGAGGTTGTTGCATAAATACCTCTTCATCAAGTTTGCTACGTAAAAAAACATTAGAGACATCCAACTGATAGAAAAGCCAATGATGTGAGCAAGCTTAATAACAAGACTATAAGTATCCCTATAATCAATACCAGGGCATTAATGGAAACTTTTTGCAACGAGCCTAACTTTATATTGTTCAGTAGAGCCATATGATTTTCTTTTGATTCAATATACTCATTTGTAGCTGAAGACATTGTGAAAAGAAGAGGGAGGAACTAATTTTCATGTGTTATTAGCAATTAAGGCATCCATTTCAACAACCATAACATCTCGCCATTTGCTTGATTTTACAACTTGTTTATATGAGGTTGGTTCAGAGTCTTCAACTTGTGCATGAAAGACACGTAGTTTTAAAGATTCAGTTTGGGAACGAGTGATCACCGAGTGTGTTGTAGGTATATCTAATGATATGGAGGCACGATGTGATACAGTAGGGATAGTTGAAGGTGAAAGAGATAAAGGGTTATATAGAGATGATGGAGGAGAGGAAGACTGACATGTTGAGATTGGAAATTAGTGGAGAGGTTATATTTGGAGTAGGATTGACAGATAAGAAGGATGGAAGTAAAATGGTTGCTGGTGAAGTGTCATAGAAACTGGCAGGAGCAGCTTGAATATTGTAATGGTAACTTAGATATAACTTTACATTAACCATGTGGAGTATAAATAGGTATGTACATGATATGGGCATAAGTGTCAAATAAGGATGAATACAAACAATAAATAATAATAAACTCTATCTAAGCAAACTAAAATAAGAGATATTAGGTTTAATTAAAATAAATACTATGATATATTTACATTGATGGAATGTAAAGATAATGTTAATTAAAAGAGGTGTTGTTTGAGTTTTTAAATAGATAATTACCTCTCTCTCTCTACCTATAAATCTTTTCAAGTATCTCTCCATCAAATATATACAGAAAATCAAGAAACAAAGGCAAAGAGAGAGAAAAACAAAATCTAAGAATATCTTGCAAGATTTTTGAAGATTATCTGTTCGGAAAGTATCGGAAACACAATGAATCAAGGTACGCTTATGTTATTGTGAAAACTTATTAGATTCTAAGATCCTGTAGCACGGCCCATTTCAAGCGGCACAAATGAAGAAAACATCTACCTCATCCCCAAAAAGTAAATGACCAAATGGTAAATACTTGACAATAAAAAAAACTTCAATCGATTCCGTGTTCTTGGTGGTTGCAGATGTAAGAGCACTAAAAAAAAAAGAGTGGTGGATTTATACGTATGTTTTGATTAGCTTCTTTCTTTTTCTCCTCTCCTCTTCCTATCCCCCAAAAGCAATCTTGTCTCTTTTTGTTCTATCATCCCATGCCTTTCAGCTCGCGCCCCTCATAATAAGATAGAGTGATCATATAAATAAATAAATAAATAGATGTGGATCCCACTTCATCAACTTGCCTAGACCATGATGTCATTAGTTTACTAACCCTTGTCTGGGATAATTGGTCGATAAAGCAAAGAAGTAAGCCATTGCCCACTGGCCCCTCCATCTCGCCTCAGGTCGGTCCCCGCGCTGGAATCTCATTTTATTCACATTGATTGGGTGACCTTTGGTCAGGTCACCAGCACCACCTAATTTTCAATTATTGTACAAAAATAAAAATGTACAATTTGTTTTTCGAGGCATATTTTGTTTAAGTTATTGACTTATTTCCCACACCATTAATCGTGACATCATCCACTAGTTAGGTACAGAAGCATGTTGGCAAATGTTGGTATCTCGGTGAGTTGTTTCAATTTGTACGTGTCAATTCAACATCTGCATACATACATACAATATATGTAAGATGCATATTATAATGAAATTGAATACAGTTGTCAGAAACAAATACATTATCAATAAAATTAAGGGTTCAATTCAATGGCTTGCGAAAAGATTATATAAAAATCCCATCTTACTTTTGAAGGTTCATATTGCTTTTATTGTTTGTTACATGAAAAGTATAAATTTGAACATGAACAGTTTTAAGCTTGAATTTTTGTGTTCTTGAGAGAAACCAGTTTAACCATTTGCGGTAAGGAAAGAGATAGTAAAGTAAAGCTGTTCTAAAATCTCTTTTTTTGTTTTTTTTGTTTCAATATTGGAATTCGAATACTTAGTTCTTTCATTATAAATATATCATTCATTTCACCTTGCATTTTATCTGTTGGTGATTAGTCCCAAAAAGGCAATTGTTTGTTCAGTTCCTTGAACCATTTGTCCTAATTAGGGCCAAATCTTTCTGATTTAACAAGGCACAAATTCCTCTTTCTCCACAGATTAGATTCGCACTGAACAATTCCTTTTGTCCCTAGTTTGGTAAAGCATAACACCTCACTCCATTCCAGGAAATTTGTTTCATGTACTAATAAGTAAAAAGAAGTAACATCTTGATTTCACAACTTACCTATTCCGCTAAATCTTTATCCTTTTACAACATGATTTAGTGCAAATCTAAGAAATCACAATTATATAGTTAACTTAGAGAAAAAAACACACACACACACACACACATATATTATATAGTGCAAATCTAATAAATCACAGCTATATAGAGAAAAAGACATTAAAGCAATGATATATATATATATATATATAGAACATATTCATTACAATAATTCTATAGTTCCTACAAAGCAATGTCTATATATATACTTAGTAGAAATCTCGCTAATATGGGATCTAGAGAGGTACACTAGTATGCACACTACAATAGAACACAGTTTTGACAATGAATAAATTCATCGTTACAAGACAACAAATTGTCGTAAAATTTTTTTAGCGATGATAAAAAATTGTCATACAAATGATCGCAAAAGCTTAGTAGCAAATAATTATTTGTGACATTTTTACGAAATCGTTGCCCAATATATTTTGCTACAATCACAAGTCCGTCGCAAAAAAGGATAGGCTAAGAGAAAGAAAATTTTCACAAATGCCATAATTCGAAATTTGTTTTTGGTAGCTAAATGTAATTAGCTTTGTTAGCGTAGGTGTAGGTAATAACGTGTAACGACGAATTTTTTTTAGCATAATACATTTAATTACGTTTTTCAAAACCTAGTTAAAGGTTATTGGAGATGTTTTAAGAAACGTAGCTAAAAAGTTTTGGTGACGATTTTGTAATTGTAGCTAAAAAGTTTTAGTAACGAACTTTATTTTTAATTACACTTTTCTATTGCAAATTTATCATTTAATTATAATAATTGATAACATTTGTAATTCATCTTGTTATTTTAAACACTGTTTGAATTATAATTAAGTAACATTTTTGAATTATTGTTGGTAACATTGTTTGAATAATAACTAAGTAAAATAAAATAATAATTAAAAATTAAATGCATTTTATAAAAAAAGTAATTAAATGTTAATTACAGAAGTTAAGAAAAATATTTATGGACAAGACTTCTCATCGTCACTACTGCTTACATACTTTGACCCAAGTATTTGTTTGACCATCTTTTTAAGCGTGGTCAACTCTCTTTCAGCACGGTTTAATTTTTGCTAATTATGTTGTAATTTTTCTTTAGTACACTCTAACTTTTGTACAATTTAACTTTTCTTCACTATATTGTAATTGAGCCTTGAGTGATCGATTCTCCTATTGAAGCCTCGTTACATATGCTGGTCATAATGATGATGAACCAATTGACTTAAGGCCATACCTAAGACCTTTGATGTACCCTGATCTTGTTCCAAGGACATTGTTGCAAATGTCATCCACATTGGGCTCATTTCTGTCAGAAAATGATTCTTACAACAACTACTGCATCTTATCCTAAAATTTAAAATACAAAAGCGAGATGTGATTCAAATATTATTAGTTAATATTACATAAATAAATAAATTTTAAAATTAAAATTTTTATACTTACATAATTATTATGCGCTTCTTCAGACGTCCAACCTTAACCTTCCTTGTCGTGTGTCAGTTTGTAGAGTATAATCCAATCACACTTTTATCCACGTAGTTGAGTCTGACTCTATTATAAAATTAAAAAAATTAAAAAAATAGATTAAATTGTATCTACTAACATAATAATAACTTCTAAATAAAGAACTTAAAAATTTCTTGTCGTATGACAACAAATGATTTGGAGCCAGTGTTGTGAGGAGGTTTGGTTTTTCCTCTATTAACTTTGACATTCTCACATTTTTCCTAAATAAAGAAAAGAAATAGTCATTAAATTATGTAACAAAATTAATGGAAGCAAATGTGAAGAGAAAAAAAACAAACCTTAACCTTAACAAAGGGCCAATAATCAAATATTTCACTCTATTTTTTTGGAGTCACCCATTTTGGAACATGTATCCTTGCCTCCTCATCCGAAAGAAAAGACTTGTAGTGTTTATGAAGTCGGTAATGATGATCCTTTACCCTTTGTTTTAATAGTGAACTCACACAACTTGAAACTTTAGGGTTATCAATATCGATGATGTTAGACCCCGAATTTTTTATTATGATGTCATTAAGTATGAATTTCGATAATTATGTGTCTATGGCTTAATTGAGCTTAAGATATGATTAAATATGGTTTAGATAAGGAATTAAAGGATAAATATGTGTAAGGGTATTTTAGGAAGTTCATCTAAGTTTGAATGGGCTTAGGCTTGTAAAGAGGGGTAAGTTGGTCTTTTTCCATGTATTAGGTTAAGAGGAAGGAGAAGAAGAGAAATAAAAAGAAAAAGGAAAGGAAAATGAAGAGAAGAGAAAGTTAGCGCCGTCGAGGAGGAGGAAGAAGAGAAGAAGGGATTCGCGATCTTTGGACTTTCCGGCATTCTTGGAGCATTACCTGGTAAGTTTAGCCTTGCTTTATCTTGTTTTACGTTGGATTAAACCTTAGAATCGTATGGATTAAGAGAAATCGACGGTTTAGGGTTTTGGGTTGAAAATTGGGGAAAAACGTTGGGTTTCTGATTTTAGGATGGATTGGAAGCTTAGAATGGGTTAGAACTATAGTATAAGTCTTGATCTATGCCTTAGCTGTGGTAGATTTAAGTTTGGAATGGATTGGAAGTTGGGTTATACAGAAATCTGGAGTTCGGGGTCGGTTCCTCGACCCAGACGTCGCGATGTGCGTATGAATAACGCCGTGACGTGTGAGGTAGGGTGCCACGTCGCGACGTGCAAATGATTTTACGTTTATTCGTCGCGACGTGTGCTCTGTTGTGGACAACGCGACATGCGAAAGGAGACGTCGCGACGTGCGGCATTTGGCTCGCCTCAAGGAGACGTCGTGGCATGCGTGCACGCCGCAGCGAGCGTGATTCGTTCTTCGCGACGAGCGGCCTGACGTCGCAGCGAGCCCCTTAGTTATCCGAATGTGAGATTTTAGTATTTTTGAGCATATCTTCTGGTAGGGATGCTCTATTGAGGTGATTTGGAGTTGTTGTGATCTAGGGAATAAGGACTATAAGAAGTATGAAAAGGGAAGTTCGGAATTAGCTTTGAAGGGTTCGGAATTTTAGGAGAAGATCGATTATAGATTTTGAGTGCTTTATTTTGGCTTTCCAAGCTTCGAATATTTTCTATGGATACTGATTGAATGGAAACTTGGTTGTTTTAGGAAACCAAGCTGACCTGTTTCCATCGCAAGAGGAAGAACATCAGTGAATCGGATTCTCGAGCAATCTTAGGTGGGTAATATACTTATAGTTATTGTGTGATTAGACAATTTCTTGCCTATGTATGAATATATGTTATATGTTATGCATGTTTAAATGTGATGAATTGAATGACTTTGATTCCATCTATTTTGAAAGAATCATAGAAATTGATAG
>JANIHY010000005.1:17958270-17969641 GCA_027479065.1 Erythroxylum brevipes | reverse complement strand
TGCATGAGTTGAGTGAACCATCGATGATGGTTTCTCGCTGAGTTCGCAAACTCACCCAACATTGCAACTATTTTTCAAGGATTGAAGAGTACCCCGTTAGACGAACGGGAGTAAGTCTACTGCACTGGAGTCAGAGACTAGGGTCGGGATCAGTTCGCGTCTGCATTAGTGTCTGTATGAGTCGTGTGTAAATTCGTATTTCTGCAACTTTTACTGAATTGAACTGTCATTGTATAGGACCCCAAAGTGATTAATGTATAATTGAGATGTGACTACTGGAATTGTGTTTTGATCGAAATGCATTCGTATTAAAGTGGGCCAGCATAATTATTGATTTCCGCAAATTAAGGTTTTTATGTCAGTGGGTCCTAAATGGGCGAAAGCCTTAATTGTAATAAGTTTTCGAAAAGTGCAAAATGGTCACAGACCTCTCTGTGACTGGATTTGTGATATAACTGAAAAGGGTTTTGAACTAAGTGGATCAACTCGTTTACTGAATTGTGCACTTGCGATTGGTTCTAAAATGTTTTAAAAAATTGCATACTAAGTTTTGTACCGTAATCGAGTGCAGTAGCCTGCCAATCTCGTGTGGCGCG
The DNA here is from genome assembly GCA_027479065.1 of Erythroxylum brevipes. NCBI lineage: Eukaryota > Viridiplantae > Streptophyta > Magnoliopsida > Malpighiales > Erythroxylaceae > Erythroxylum > Erythroxylum brevipes. The sequence continues at coordinate 17,969,045 of JANIHY010000005.1, read as the reverse complement.
GACTCGGATATCACCCACGATATCGGGTTCGGGTCCTGCGGGGTTGGGATACTACAAGTTTGGCATTATCTAGTTGAGGGATGATAAAAATTGCAAAATTATAAAAATAAAATAATTCAAGATTATGATACTTGACAGTGTTGTTAAGACATTTTACAATCTCAAAGTATACTAGATTTGAAGAATAATCTAAGCTCTTTGAAGACCTTATATGAAGATGGTTTGGCAATAAAAATGATATAAATAATATCAAGGTAATTACATGTGTGATGAGTATGATAAAAGGATCAAGATTGGTAAGAAACGTCTATAAATTAATAGGGAGCACAATTATAGGCGGAGAATTTGCTACAATAAAGTCAAAGAAAGATTGAAATTACAAAATCTTAGCGATCAAGAGGTGATGGAATTTCATAATAGGAACTTATTAAAGGATGTAAAATTTTGCAAGTTAAATTCTGCAATTTTCATGCATTTGATAAAAATTTTAAGATAACATTTAAGGATGTAGTTTTTAAAGAGCTTTATATGTTTAGTTAAACATATGGAGTATAGGGTCAGCAGAGAGTAGTATTAGTTCAAGGTGATACAAGTGGAACTAAACCAACCTGTAAAAGATGATAAATGGGTTAGAAGTTCTAGTTCGGGATCCAATTACCTTTTTAGGAGACTATGAATAGTTAGGGAATGATAGATAGATGAATGTTATACTAGAAGATGTGAGGTTTCACAAGATCATAAAGTTGATTGCATCTGGACAGGTTTTGCTAGAAAAGGATCATACTTTTGATAATGCAGTTGAAATATTGTCAAAACTAATTTTAATATAGAAGTTTAAGTATTTTGTGGACTTGATTAATGTCTTAAGGGGTTAGACACAACTACAACCTGTTGTAAACTAAATTTGCTAAGGTGAGGATTCTTATGTATAGCTTATATTCATATATGTGCAATCTTGGACGCATTTCTTAAAGTGTTTTAATTGAATTAAGGTATATATCATTCATGTACACAAGCATGTAATTTTGGAATGTTTCTAAAAGAATGTGAGCTTTTCTTAAAAGTTTTAAGTTTCGAACTTTAAAATGATTTCAAGACTTATTATAATTATGTTTAAATTATGTTAAACTTAATAAGAGGTAAAGTGTGTTAAATTGTAGCTTTAAAGTTTATAATCATTATATTTGTATAAACTCATATTACTAAGATTGGACCTGAAAATTTTAAATCAAGCTTGGGACATGTGGCTTGTGCCCGAACCTAGTCAGGCTTCAAATAGCCTAAAGTTTGATTGGACCTTAAGGACAAGGGCTCGAGGCTAAGCCTAATCAGGCTCGAGCCATTTTCATTTTTATTATTTTATTATTTTTTAAAGATTAAATAATTTTTAATTAAAAATTTCATTGAAATTTCAAATAATTGAAACTACAGATAATATGTAAAATGGATATTACTTATTTTCAAAATAATTTTAAAATAATAGGAGACATATCAATAGATGTCAATCTTAAGAACAACAAATGAAAGTTGAAATTGATACTGAACTACTGTAATTATAATTTTTTTCAATTTTAGTTGATAATTATTAAATAAATTATACCATAATTGTTGAATGATATCAACATGTTTTTCAACCAGATCACCATATAATTTTTAGTAATTAAAATATAGCTCATGCGTCTTATATCTTGATTCCAACAAAGAAATGACAATCCTAAATTGTCTGATCATACACTAATAAGAAATAAGTTTCTCCATCGCTCTACCATGGTCTAGAATACTTCTTTGAAAGCAAATATCCAATTAAATAAACCTGCTTGATACCGAAAATATTACCAAAGCAAACTTACAAGGTTGCATATTTTGTTCTTAAGAACGACTCAATAACGTTATAAAATATATCCAACCTTGCATAAAGTGCTTTCTTGTTGCTCTTCTGTTCACCACCTCTATTATCACCTCATTTTCTATGATAAAGATGATCACTACAAACTCTTTTGTTATTTGACTTATCATATTAGTTCTCCTGCTTAGTATGTTGTTAGATACGATAATTTCCTTTAAAAATATCTTTTCCTTATTGAAAAAAAGCATCTTCCGCTGCACCTTGGTAATCATATTGCATCAACTTAATTATCTTTTAAGATCGTAAAGTTGCTAAAAACTTATCAACGATTAGCTCACTTTAATTATTTACCTTTTTTTTATGATAGTCATTATATGATTATATATTTAGTCAAATTTCTCAAGGCTTTTCAACAATTTTTTATTCAGACACATTTTCCACGTACTCTCCCGTTTGATTTACAATTTTAACATATAGTCTAAAATTGACGGAATTGATTAAAGATTTTTGATACAGAATCCACATATTCTCTTGCAAATTGGTGAAATTGAAATTAGGTTTTAGGTGCATGCGTAATAATAAATTGGTAAAATTATATTAGGTTACAAGAAAGTGTGGTAATGGCACCACTGACCTGAAAGGTAATTGTAAACGTTAATTACACTAATTGCAGCAATCCTAACGTATTATTATAATGCATTCACAATTACAATTACAATTATAGAACATAATTTACAGATTTGGCTGAAAGATCAAGAGAGTAAGTGTATAGGATTTGATTGTCAGATAAATTTTAAACTTTCTTTACCCGCCAGCCATAAGGGTTGGATGTCTAATTCGTTATGTTACATTACTTAATGCCGAAATTTGATTTGCAGGCATTGTCAATCGAGCAAGCTCCGGGCTTAGTGCATCCAACCAACTGTTCCTTTTATTAGCGAGCAATAAAAGAGTACAGTGCAGTATGCGGTGAATGCTTGAGCCTAAGATTTAAGAATTTGTCCATAGACGTGGATTGTTTAGACTATCAAAATTCCACTCGGCAATAGGAAAAGTATGGGAGGAGGAGCAATGCGCTCTCTTGGAGTCTCCCGGAGCAGTGAAACCACAAGCTCAGAGTTGAGAGAAATCAATTTTCGGTGCACACCGCAAATTGCGCTACATGTTCACATACCTTGACACCTTACTCTTAAAAATTATGCCGAAAGTTCCAAACGTCAAATCCCAATAAATAAATACAAGGATATGTTGTTTTTTAAAGGCGACAGGTCCATGAAATTGTCAAAAAGCAAAGCATCCAACAGAACCAATTAATCCCGGCCACCCTGACAACAATTAGCTCACAACTCGAGAGAAAGCAAACATAGACAAGTCTCCACTCTTTTTTCAAGTATACCCTTGCTTGTATCTGCGAAACAAGTCCTCTGTTTTCGCATTTCTGAAGGCACAACAACCTGTCAAATACAAGCATATTAGAGCAACAAGAGTAACGAGTAAAATTATGTCTGCTCTTCTCCATTCCTTCTTCAAATTAGCCAACAATCCGGCTTTGCATGAATCGCAATTGTAGCAGAGTTGGTTTTGGTCATTGTTCCACTGGAGACAATCCATGTCCGCAGCATTGTTAATGGGACTGATCCAATACGTTGGATTCACAAATGTGTATCCACACTGTGTTGGGGGCTTACAGCATCCTGACTATTAAAAGTTCAAAAAGTGAAAAAGGAAGAAAAGTTAAAGATGGTGAAAAGGCAGAAAAGTTAAAGATGAGACTATCTTTTCGGAAAAGACTTGAGTGTCTGTTATCACATGCTTCAAGAATCCTGGCACTCTTGAAATAGCGAAGATTAAGTTGCTCTTTAATTAGGAACTTGAAGCAATAATAGTACCTGAACTTGAAAATTAAGCTACCTGGTTCAGAGCAGTAATTAAAAGATATTCATTTGTACCATTCTCCATTCTAGTGTGACTGTTCTTTAAATACTTTTTATTGAGGAGAAACGCTAGAAATGTGAATAAAGAAATACAGAACATTGAAAATTTCCAATGAACGCTGGTTTCCTATATGTTCACATTTAATTTTCGTTCAATTTAATAACGATACTTCTCATATTTGCCTATAAATAATACCCACATCACTATATTTTGAGGAGATCCACATACTATCTAAAGAACAATCTTTTCTTTGAAAAACTCATTCTAACTAATGATCAAAGATATGTTTACTGTGTTGTAACAAAATATGCCATTTATAATTTTGACTGTTACTGTTTCTTACATCAATTTATTCAATATGAACACGTAAGGACAAGCACAAAAGGAGCAAAAAATACCAGAAACAAGTATCATTCAACAAAATATAACTAGCACAGTTAAATTACCTGCAATGGTGTAAGACGAGCATTGAAGAAGTCTTGAGCCATGCGATAACTCTGGTTCAACTCAGAACACATACTAGTCGAGCTAAGGCAGGCTCTGATACGATCCCACTTGAAAGGACCCTGAACCCTTCGCCGGAGCCAACCGGAAAAGTCTTCTAGACGATATTCTAAGTAGGCTCTATTCGGTTCAAGGTGACCTGACCCTCTAATGGTGACCATATAGACAAAAACCACCAAACTTGCGAGCAAAATTATCAGAATGAGCATTGCGACTAGATAAAATATAAGTAGCCATGGGATTCTCCAAAACCCTCCAACAAATCCTGCTAGAGCCACAACCAAAATGAGAATTCCCAAAATAATGACAGGCCATTGTAGAATCTTCACACAAGAGTTGTCGGGCTCATTTGCAAGCCAAATTCCCGCACCAATTACTGGAATAGATAGCAGCACTGCAACAAAGTTGATCGCGCCAATGACGTTATTGCTCAGTGCCATTTTGTTGACTGAATCCTGCAACGATGCTCTTGAAGAGTGTTTTGAATTCTCGGAGCTCAAACAATGACCTTGGAAAATAAAAGAGGGTAGAAAAATGGTGCTGGGTCTGTTAATTAGCTACAGTTTTTGGCTTTATTCTTACTTCTTCATATACCCCACCGTGCTTTTGTTCCTTGCCTTGGATCCATGAAAGCTCCTAAAGCAAGCTAGAACAATATTTAACGCTGTTTAATCTTTAGGTCTAATCACTTTGAATATTAACTTTTTGAAAAGATGTACCTTGTACAGGAAAGGAAAGAAGAGGAAGAAAAAGATGCAAGTTGTGCAGCTGTTTTATAGGATGAGTAAAGGAGAGAATCTATGACAAGAAGTGTCTCGTAAGTCGTATGTTCGTAGCAGCGTCCACATTAAACTTGATGAAATTTGGAACCCCGACAAGCATGTTGGATGCCACCCTGACGTTACTGAAGGTCGCAAGAAGGTTGAGTTGAGCCTCGATCCAATCAGGAAAGCCTTAAATCTTAAATTGAAGAACTTGGCGAACCATGCATACGAAACTTGCTAGAAGTTGATAGTTTCTTTAGAAATTTATAAATAAGACAATTAACTAGTTAGCAGAAGAAAATTTGTGTAATCTGTTTGCACACCAATTAATCTTCTAATACTTGAAATTAATCTTATGCGTTATGGGGTTTCAAGTAAAATAAATTCACTTCATTTATATAATATATACACATTATGTTGACTTTACTAACATAATTTCCTTTTGAAAAAGGTATGAACAATTACATTAAGCCAAAAAGGCAACCAAAATGAAAGTTCTAGTACATTAAAACTTGTAAACAACAAAGGAATAAACTAACCACAAGTTGAAAATTTAATCATGTAATGATTTACAAATGTTAGTTACACTCCCCAATGTGATTTGAGAAAATAAAGATCCAATCCTTTATGTATTTATATGCCAATATGTGTTCTTATCCTCTACAATAAAAGGATACTAAACTGTAGGTTAGACATGTTTTCATCATGAAAAATGCGAGTATTTCTTTCATCCCACACAGCAGTAACAAGAAATGATAAGGAAATGCAAAAAAACCATCTCTCAATTCTATCATGAAATCTCATAGTAGTGCACAAATCCTTGATTTGACTTAGATTCTATGGGACCTTAGTGATTAAACATCTATGTAATAAAGCTTTCCAAGTGTTGAACACATAGTTGCTTTTGAAAAATAAATAATCAAAATTTTCCTTAGCCCTCTTACAAAGAATGAACAATTAGTAAGATGTGTGAATTTTGCAATTCTATTAAGAGTTGGTAGCTTATTCAACATAGCCACCTACAAGGTTGTAGAAGATCGAGGATGATGATGATCAACCATATAACCTCTGTCCAAGGAAGTGTTGGTAAGTCACCGACAATCACCTTATTATAAGTCCAATTGGTGAATCTTCCATTATTGTTGTTTCTCCATATTACACAGCCCTCATCTACAGTAAGGGAAGTCTGGTTAATTTCAATCTTCAACTCTGAAGGTATCGTAGCAGATATGATATGGTTCTCTCAATGAGAGCTTAATCTACTGAACTCTACAAGTCAATAAAAAATTAAGAGATTCAACTTCATTTAGTTTAATCAGAGGCCCAACATATAACCAATTATCAAACCAAAAGAAGGTATTCTTCCCATTTCCAATTAGATGAATAATGTTGGATCCCGTTTCTGGAACTCAACCTTAAAGCAAATCATCATCAAACATCTAAAGCGTAGTTCCTTGAAATATCAAATTGCTTTGAAATCACAGATGTTGGGACCTGATTTTTGAAACCGGAGCCCAACCTCGGAAACATAAATCGAAAACATAAATCAAACGTGAGCGGACTTATACTTGAATAAAGAGGCGGAAACAAATCAAATACGGAATCCATGAAATCCAATCGGATCAAAAGCGAAGGAAATCGAATGCAAATAGAAGGCTCGGAATCAAAGAAAACCAAACTGTTCAATCAAAAGTGAAACAAGTTTTCCGACATCCAAAAACGTGTACTTTGATGAAACGTTGCGTTGGAAACCTATAAAGCTATCTTGTTCTAACCAATCCAATTCGGTATAAAATTTTCCTTCTTTTCATCATTTTCATTTTACTCAAACTCATACAAGCAATCTTGATTTCCTCTCAGGAAATTCATCCTCATGCAAACCTCAATTCATAAGATCTTCTTAGCAATCATTCTTATCTCATCAGTATTCATACACAAGTCTTATTCAAATATCAATTCATTATACAAACCATAATTCACTATTCTATTCCATTCATGTATCATAACCATACATAAATTTGTATCTCAATTCCATACACAATTCCAGAAATCACTTACATCATGAAATACGTGCTTACAACATGTTAATACCATTTCCAAGCCATATACAACACAAATACCCAAAATCCAAAAGTACGATAATACATATATAATCTACAAAAATCTTTACTTTCTTTCCCCCGATTTTCTTCTCATCACCTGTGGATGGGAATGAAGGGGGTGAGCTTATAGCTCGTGGGTAACAGCTTATAACAAAGAAATAAGCAAAACCATTTAAAAGTTTATTTTTATAGAAAACTTCTTGTTGAAATCCATAAAACACTTGTTTCTCAAATATTCATCTTGTAGTCACATTGCAAATCAGAAAACATGTATGCATCAACTTGTTCACTTGTCATGAGCACATAACACTTCAAAATGGTTTGGGTAAGTCCAAATTCATGACGCACTACACATTCCCATATAATGGTCCTGTGTAGTCGTAAACTTGAGGGAGTCCTTGAAGGAGCTCCGTGCCACCAGCGGACAAGCGAGAGAAGCCTATTCTTGGGTCAACGTGCACGTGACGGTTCTTGAGGGACTACCACAGACTCACATAACACATATTTCATAAACTTGAAAACTTGTTGCCCAAAATGGCACTTTCTTGCAAACTTGCTTTTCATATACTTGACATAAGTCTTGGAAATCATTCTTGAAAACATGATTGTATAAACATGCGTTCTTTTCAAACGAAAAATGCGTTCTTTTCAAACGAAAAATATTTTCATAAAACATCACACAATTCATGTAGCGAACATATAACATATTTAACAATTCATTCAAAACACAATTCATGCAACACTTATGATGCAATTTTAAACCATTAAAATTTTCTTAATTTGTATAAAGCAGAAGTGGCTTATTTACTCAATGATAAACAGGTACCCACCTCATATCCATGCTTATAAACTTGCTTAGGAATGTCTTTCCTCTTGTTCCTCTTGCTCCTCTTGCCTCACTCGATTCCCTTTATCAAAATGCCAAAATTTCCATTCAATAGGAATACAATTTGAGGATCCTTATTGAAGTGAATCACACGTTAATATAATGATTAAGTACGATATAGAATGCACGAGAAGGGGGGGTTGAATTGTGTATTCCCCTTTTTGAAAACTTCTTCTAAAAGAAAATGTTTGTTAGAAATAAAATTTCTTTAGGAAACTTTCAAAGATTCTAATTAATCAATGCTTTAAAAAACTTTCGATTACGAACTGAGTAATGAAAAACTTGAATCTAAAAGAGCGATAGGGATAGAAGTAGTCGACACAGAGATTTATCCTGGTTCACCCCAAACCGTGGGCTACGTCCAGTCCTCAGAATTCTTTCTGAGATTTCTCTATCTCTCGAACTTTCACAAGTATTCTTTTCCCGAGCCTCTTCAGGTCTCTACAATCAGTATTCTTTCACACTTAGCCTCTGCAGGCTATCTGCTCTACTTTTTCAAAAGCATATGAAAAAGAACTTGTTACAGCAATATTAGCTCTCGGCTAATAATCTCTAAAAAATGCTTGATCACGTAATTCACTAGCGTTTGTGCTTTTGCTTTTTCTTTTTGGCTAACTTTGCAATCTACGACTTCGTCTTGTATTTATAGACTTTGTCTTCAACTGCTTCTTGAATCTTGCTTCTCGATCTTGTTTCTTTGATCTTGAAAGAAACGGTTAATCAGTTGAGTTTTGTAACTAACCCGAACTGACTCTTACGTCTGCTTTCTTTTCTTCTTCCGCGTATGATGCGTCTGCTTTCTTTTCTTCGTCTGCATCTGATTTACTATTCACATATTCGTCTGTTTTATTTTGCGTCTGCTTCATTTTGTGTCTGCTTTACGTCTGCGTCTGTGTCTGCTTTGCATCTGCGTCTGCTTTGCGTCTGCGTCTGCGTCTGCGTCTGCGTCTGCGTCTGCATCTGCTTTGCATCTGCGTCTGCGGCTGCGTCTTCTTTTGTTTTTCTTCGTCTGTTTTGCTGCGTCTGCTTTTTCTAACTACTTTAATTGTCTCTTTTTGTTATACATTAAAATCATATTTAAGTAAAGTCACTCTGACTTAACACTTATATTGCATATTCACTTAGATAAATTCTACAAACTCAAACTTTTCCACAAATCCATGCATTCGGGTCAATCTTTCCATGTTCATTCTGATCAAGTATATGACAAAGTTTGATAATATTCTCATCTAGAACATGCTCCCCATTGTCTTAAGTTTCTAATGGCTCCAAAATCTTTCAATTTGTTTCAGAAAATTTTCCTTATGTTGAAACAAGAATCTATACTCAATTTCCATCCAAATATTGAGATATTTATAAACTGAATTAAACTTCTTTTCTTCATAAAACTTGTAGACCTTTGTCTCAATTTCACAATGAATCAAAAATCACCTCATTTGGACATCTACATCAAAATTTATGGCTAAAATACCAAAACATGTCTGTCAAGAAAGCAGAATCTCGCCGCGGCGAAAACCAAAGCCTGTCGCGACGAAGGCGTTAGCACGCGGCGAGGGCGTTAGCACGCGGTGCGGGCACCTATGCGCGCCACGACATGGACGCCTGTGTGCACCGCGATGTGCGAGACCTCCTGAAAACTGATTTTGGACATTTTTGACATTTTCCATCTTCATACTTCGTATTTTTCACAAATAACTCATCTTATCCCTAAATCAAATTTCTTACCTCAATTCTAAACTCATTTCAACATAATACCATTCACAAAAACATTAAATCCATCTTTCATGACAAACCCTAAAACCAAGCATCAGCCATAACCCATTTCACAACTTCTAACACATAATCCTCTCTTAAATAACATGAAAACATGTTTTCATTCATTTAATCAAGAGAAATGATGCTTATACTTACTTGATTTAGCCTCAAGGTCTTCCAAATCTTCCAAAATTCTCCAAACCCTAGCTTCCTCTTCTTCTCCTCTCTTCCACGGTTTCATCTTCATTTTAGAACAAATCAACCCTTTCTTCTTCCTTTTATACTCTTCATAAGTGTGCAATGTCCATTTTGCCCCTTCCTTTAAGCCTTAAGTCTTAAAATCTTAAGTGTCATGCCCAATTTGCCCTTATACATATCTTTATAACTTTAATACTTCAATTCAGAAATTGAGAATCTTAGGGACTGAATTGAAATTTAATTCCTTCAGATAACTTGTAGATCCATGTCTCTAGTTTATTTTTCAATAAGAATCATATCAATCGGATCTCCACAGATCACAAATTTCTCATCAGACTGAACCATGTTCAAAGGATTTCCTAACTGACAGTTCTTAGAATCAATCTTCCTCCATTTAATCTCAATAATCATAAATTTCCGACGAAGATGTAGATAATTGTATTAGGAATCCAAAGCTTAAAAAATCAAGTCAATCGGATGTCGGACGAAAAAGTTATAAGCAAAAGAACGACTCACAAAAATCACAAAATACATAACTTGTGACTCAAGAATCCAAAATTTACAAACTTGGTATCAAGAGAGCTAAAAGGAAGCTCTACAACTTCCATGAAGAATGCAAATATCAATTTAGTCTCTAAGGGAGGTAATTGAAAACTTCATATGCTCGCCGCGGCGAAGATGTTGGAGCTCGCCACGGCGAAAATTGCGGAGCTTGCCGCGACAAGTGCAGAAGTTCGTCGCGGCTAACATGCCCATAATGACATATAGATCAAAAGACATATATA
>JANIHY010000005.1:17842277-17856192 GCA_027479065.1 Erythroxylum brevipes | reverse complement strand
AATGGTAATGGTAATCATTCCTTCATCTTAACCAACCATCATAATTATAATGATTATATCCATTATCATTCCTCACTGTATTCATTCTCATTCTCATTCCTATTACTCTTTACGAACCAAGCGTTCCCTTAGTAACTACAACAAATTGTTAATCTTATACCTGAGAATGTGGAGTGTGCCACTAAACCCAACTATAATTCAAAACTTCTTTTGTGTATAGTTATTGCGTAAAAGGATGAACTTGCAAAATCATGCTGCCACAAGTACCAGTTACAAAGTTTTCTATACTTGAAAAGTAATTTCGTTCGAGAGACCAACATGTCCAAGCTTGACAAAGCTTTAATTTGTGTGTAACTAACATTTGAAATCGGTGAGAACAATATTCGTTTATTTCAAAGAACAATTTTGTATAAAAAAAGATTCCTAATTAAAAAGGAAAAAGTTAACCTCTAACACACACTAGCTAGAGGGCTGAAACTCGGAAAGTTTGTTGGAGGCTGAAACTGGGCTCGCCCATGTCAGCAAAACTGGCATTTGGTTGGGCTGTATGTGGTCACTCATGGAACATTAGGACTACAACAGTATGGCTTGGAATCAGAAGGCAGATTAAACAAGCCAGGTTTAAGCTTTATGGTCTTACAACGTACAAGTAGAATGCTATGAATTACCTAAAGAATCCACATGTAGTGGACACAAAGAGTGGGCATGTGCATAGCTTGCCAGATAGATATATTTTCAGGACCTGTCAATGACATTAGTTTTGATGAGAATACAGATTTATCTCACACAAAGGAACAAATGTGGAGGCTGATGATCTGCAGAAAAAGGTGAGAACGTATCGATCCCACAAAACCCTCTTCTTGGCAATTTGCAGCCTTTGTGTGTAAACTACAAAAGCTAATCACTTTTTGCAGTACTCACTAACCACCTCCTTTAATGTCAACGCCAGCCCATCTCAAAACTGTACCAGAGCAAATCTACTTAAGGTTCTTTTTCCCAAAAGGCAATCTAAATTGATTAATTTACCTAAGATCTAGATTTCTTTTTTTTTTGGCACAATTTTGGTATTAAAAAAAGCTATTGGAAAACTTGGTATGGACCTCATTTTAATGTTTTAAAGAAGGGGTCGGAGCACTCTCGTTCACCTAGGGTGTTTCAATCATGTTCTTCTTAATCTAGTCCACACATAAATTTGTGTGGATTATATATAAATAGAACATGGTTGAAACTGATTAACTAAGACAGAGGATTTGATCCTTTTAAAAAGTAACTTCTAGCGACTACTTGTTCTGAGTGGCTACTGTTATAAAGCTTGAGGACTACTGAAAACAAGAAGATATTGGCTTTAAACTATACATAAAACAGTTTACTACGATCTGAATTCTTTTAACTTACTACCTAAGTAGAGGCTCTTTGATACAAGTATCGTTACAGTGGACTATGCCATAGTTTCAAGTGAAGATTTTTTCAATCAGAGAGACTAGAGTGAAAAAATTCCTAATAATTATAAGCATCTCTTCTCTAAATTGAAAGAAGCATATGGTTGTATCCGAAATTGAATATTGATTTAGATTTCTTGTTTGAAAATATAAAATCTCCCCTCTTACCAAAAAAAAAAAAACTCTAATTTCCGTAATACTGTTCTCTTGCTGTTGTCATTGTTGCACCTTTTAGCCTGGTACAGACATGGTAAACAGTAGCATTTTAAGAGGATTTTTACTTTGTCACCTATGCTAAGATGAATGTATGTACCTACCTACTCCACAACGGCACCGTTTTGGGTACTAATCAAGAAAAACGGTGGAAGACAGAATGAAACTAAAATTACAGAAAGAGAACAAATGTAGTGTATACAAATACGATTCGCAGTTTAACCGTATCTCACTCACGCAAACGCAATCGATTCAGGGATAAGTTGATAGGCCATTTGCAATTTTCAATTTCAATTTCTAACTTTTGTACGCTCTTCTCTAAGACACTAGTTATGTCCAGCAGGAATGAAACATAAAAGTCACTGTACCTACTGCATAAGAAGACATTGCAACGGACAAAACAAACAAAAAAGAAAAAGAGAGAGGAGGAGGGTTTCTTAAGTGATTTTGAGTCAAACTAAAGGACAGTTTGGGGCATGAGGTTGGTTCAAGAAAGGACAGCTCCTTCCTCGATTATTCTAAGCATGTGGTGGACTGCTGCTGCTATGTCATCTGCTGAAGTGAGTTGGCATCCTTCTTCAAGCTGCATTAAGAATGTTCAAATTTTAGTCCAAAATATCAATATCATTCCCTAAAACTATATATATGCAAAGAGACACATATAGGAAACCCCAAATATATTACAAGATCTCATCACAATAATTGAGGTCCCATTGCTCTAAAATGCCTACACCCGCTTCACTTATTCAGTTTGGTAGGACATGGCCCAATCTCTGTAAAACTTAAAGTCTCCTCACTCTACATATTAACAAGCTAAGACCAACGTACTTCATTTTTCAAAAACAACACAAATGAGGCCAAATGACAGTAAGGGTATATTGTAAAGCGTAAAAAGATTACCTATGGGATGGGATACACACCTTGGCACTGATTGAGCAGAGAACCAATGGGTCCATGGAGGTGACGTTGACGTGCAGAATCGTAAGGTAAAGTGCTTGGAATCCAGCGACTAACTTGGAAAGCTGTCTGGGCTTTTTTCTTGAGAGTATTCGAAGATTTGCATGGGTTTCTATCAGAGTGACCTCAATATCAGCCAATGCTACTTGACTAGTACTCTTTGATGTATATTTGCTTGGCATTTCAGAACGATTGTACTGGGGAAACACAAAGAATTTTGCGAAAGGTGTTGTGGCATCCTCACGGGAACATCTGAATCCTTGGAGTGGTTGGAGCTTCTGAGCTTCCAGGGTTTGCAATTGGCGCTCAAGCTCCTTCACAAATTCTATGGCACCACCTACTATGGAGGCCTGGTCACCCTACATTTCACCAAGTTTTTTAACTATATGATCATCACTAAGTAAAACGAGAGAAGCGATTCGTATCCTTGTTACCAACTTAAAATCGTTTATATTTCATAGTGGAATGGGTTGTGAGAATTAGAATGCAATTCTAGTGCTTCATGTTCGCGAAGAAGTTGAAGAATCATCATGTTTGAATCTGTATAGAAATTAACAAAGACCATGGTACAGGGAGCTCTTTTATCATAGCAAAAGTGAAGTAGAAGAATCACTTAAGAGCTTTTGATATAAACTTGAGCTCCATCCTCCATACCTAGGTCACGAGAAAACAAGAATAAAGTAAAAGAAGGGCAAAAGGCAGTGGTGGAGCCAAGTCTAAGAAAAAGTGACTGGCTTCTGAATTTACCAGTATTACGTTATCTTTCACAGAATCATGGCCTGAATTCTAGTTGGCAAGCAGCTTTCCTTACTCTTGTGAACACCAACTTACTTTCTTTAACAAAAAAAACTAATGCTACCTCTAGCTTCAGACAAGAGATACCATAAGTGACAAGTGAATCGATAAGCCATAAAGAAGAGAAGAGAAGAGAAGATATGATGAGCAAAGGATAAATATACATATATATACAAGGAAAAACACAAACCCTTTGGACATAAGATTCAGGCATGAGAGACTTCAAAACCGCAAGATGCTCATTCATCTGTTTTCGCCGGTTCCTCTCCACAGTAATGTGGGTCATCCTCTGTGCCTCGGCTTCTTCTTTGTTCTTGCATGCCCTTGGCTTTCTTCTTCTTTTCTTGCTTGCTTGCGCAGCCAGAGTTGTCTGGTTTTGGTCCAAAGGTTGAGGTCCTGTTAAGCGTTTTTGTTCAGTTGTTGATGTAGAGCTAGAGATATTAATCACACCACCTCCATGGTCTTGAGGCTTCGCAAGAGTGTTCTGTATGAGGAGACTAGAATCTAGAGACTCATAGCTGGTGTACGGAGTGGCACAGATGGTGTCATGGATGACGAAGTTAGAGAGGTCATTAGAAGATAATGCTTCTAGTAGTGCCATATCCCTTCAAAATGTCCCCTAAAAACCCTCTTGGAGTAGTATCTATTTATATATAAATATATTTGTTATAAACAAGTACTGATAATTCAACGAAAAAAGCACCAATTTATAACAAAACCCCATCCCTGAATGATCATGTCTGTGGAAAGAAAGACAGAAAATGAAGAAGAGAGAGGAAGAAAATGAACGAAGGGTAATGAAAAATAACGTTTACACCGCCATAGTAGATATAGTATAGTAGCTATTGTAGAAATATAGATAGGGAAGAGAGAGGGGGCAGAAAAGGTATGGAGCTTTTCTGCTCGTCAATAGTGACAGAAAAAAGGAAGGACTCTCTCTTTCATATCTTCGCTTTAGGCCTCCTTCCTCAAAAATTAATCAACAGAGAGGGAGAGGGACCAAAATCTATATGGAAATGTGCGTACAAACAACAGAAGCAGCAGTGGTAAGAGCTCATCCCTGTGTTGGGTTGTGCACCTCGACTAAGATTCTCATGCAAATTATTAGTATACATCAATATAATATTACATGTGCTAATTGTAATAACTAGCACAGAGCCTATTACGTACTCAAGATCACACATGAAAGGGTAAAAACGAAAAAAATGCAGAATACATGATTTCAGGTCTATTCTGACTTTCGAAGTAGTTTTTGACGCCCAAACAAGCTCCAATCCTTCCGGGATAGTTGAGGAAGTTGTTCATTGTCATTCGGTCTAGACCTTTCTACAGTTTCTTCAAGGGTCAGAGAACTATATGCTCACGAATGATATGAATAATTGCAGGAGGTCTTAACCTTTATATAGCTTCTATATCGGGCTTCCCCATCACAAGGTCAATATGGATCAGGTACATACTGAAAGGGATTCATTTTTCACCTCAATTTCGATCCATTAATTTAGATCATTTATTGGATTACTTTATTATCTTTATCTTGATCAAATTACGTAACTTAACCGGTAATTTATTGAAAACCAAACTTAAAATTGATAGTTATCCACTTAATAAATGCCTTTAAGGGCAAAAATGTCTAACAATCTCCTCCTTGGACAATTATTAATTGCAATTTTTGTCAAGTTTAAAACAGTTAAAAAATTCAATTAAGCCAATTTACTGTATTGGTACCAATTTAAAAAAACATTCGATCCAAAGGTAATGAAAGTCCAACATTCCATCCTGCAAAGCTTTCGAAACGGAAAAATAAATGTGTCATGTGTGACACAAGTCTAATAAAATCATACATATCTAATAATGCACTAATATAATGAGAAAATAAAGTGTGTTAAACTAAGATGATATCTATATGATCTAAAATATATCATCTTCGTCTGTAGGTTTCAATTTCTCCAATTTTATGCTAAATTGCAGCAGAGAAATCCTATTTTCTCTCACCAAATGCTAAACAGTATTAAAGAAAACCTTTATATTCTCCAACTAAATGCTAAACTGCATTAGAAAACCTTTATGGAATCAAACTTTATATCCCTCTATTTCATATGAAACTTCAAAGGATATCCATATGAACTTTATGTGTTTAATGACATATACTTAAGGTAAATCTTTATAAATGCCCATTGACCTTTAAAATGCTTAAGATCAACACAAATCTTAATGCTTCCATATGTATTATGACTATATACAAAAGCAGTTATTACTGAAGATAAAAGAAAATGATCATATTTGTTAATAAATAACCATAATGTCATAATACATCAAAATATACAAAATTTTAAGGAGCAAATACAATGATCCCTAACTACTGTTGTCTGAAGACTTTAACATGCCCATACTGGATACATGTCTCACAAACACTAATGGAGGAAGTTCTTTAGTCAAAGGATCAGCTAACATCTCCTCAGTCTTGATGTGTTCCACTTCAACGTCACCCTCTGAATCAACTCCTTTATAGTCAAATACTTGACCTCTAAATGTTTAGACCCTGTGATACTCTTGTTGTTGTTACTGAACAACATTCCAGCAAGATTATCACAATACAACTGAATAGGTCTAGCTATCGAATCAAATCGCCTGTGTAAAAGCGCCATAATATGCAACAAACTCTACATACATGGTCAAGGAAGTTACTATTGTCTGCTTGACACTCTTCCACGATATTGCACCATCTGCCATCATAAAAATGTATCCTAATGTGAATTTGCGATCATCTGGACATAGCAAAATCGGAGTCTATATACCCTATGAGGTTCAAATCGTTGACTTTTCTGTATATCAACATATAATCTTTGGTACCCTTTAGGTATCTCAACACTCGCTTAACTGCGTTCCAATATTCCATACCTAGGTTGGCCAGATATCGACCTAGCAATCTGACAACAAATGCAATGTCTAGTCTAGTGCACACCTAGCCATACATCAGGCTACCTACTACACTAAAGTACAGGACATTCCTCATAGCCTCTCTCTCAACTTCATTCTTTAGACACTGCGCCAAAAATAATCTCTCACCATGAGAGATAGGTGCTACAATAGGTCTATAAATCAATCATATTAAACCTTTGTAGCACTCGCTCAATGTATGCTCTTTGTAAGAGGCTCAAGGAGTGTTGAGATCTATTCCAATAAATATGTATACTGAGGACAAAAGATGCTTCACCTAAATCCTTCATGTCAAAATGTTTGGTCAAAAATTGTTTTACTTTATGCAACATGATCAAATCATTTGACGCGAGCAAGATATCATCGACATCCAATAGTATGAAGATGACTTTGCTATCCCTGACCTTATAGTATAAGCATCTTTCGACTTTGTTCTCCATAAAGCCAAATGAGGTCAAAACCTCATCAAACTTTATGTACCACTGTCACTGTCTAGAAGCTTGCTTCAAGTTGTATATTGATTTACTCAACTTGCAGACTTTGTCAATTGCATCTTGATCTTGAAAACCTTTAAGTTACTCCAATAGACATCCTCATAAAGATCATCATTCAGGAAAGCGATCTTAATGTCTATCTGATGTAGGTCCATGTCATAATGAGCTAATATTGCTATAATCACTCTAAATGCATCCTTAGAGGACACAGGAAAGAAGGTAATATTGAAATCAATGCCTTCTCTCTAAGTGAATCCCCTGGCAATTAGACGTGCCTTAAACTGCTCGACTTGACCCTATGTGTCCTTCTTGGCCTTAAATAGCTACTTTCAACTAACAGACCTGCAATGTTGAGGTAAATTAACAAGCTCCCATGCCTTATTATACCTCATAGCTTGCATCTCATCCTTCATTGCTTCCCACCATATATCCGCATGAGGTCTAGAAACTGCTTATGTAAAAGTCACTGGATCCATAACATATCCTATATCATAGTCTTATTCACCTAAATACACTATGTAATCTGACGAGATAGCAACTCGTCTCTCTCTGGTAGATCTGCATAACTGCACAGGCTCTTGTATCTCAAAAACCTCTTCCTGAATAGAAGTAGGTTCCTGTGCCTGTATAGGCACGATACTTGGGCCTTCATCCACCGGAAATAACTATATGAGAGTTTGTGGATACACAATAATTGTAGTATCTATCCTACTATCTTCTGGAGGATGTGAGGATCCTCCCTCATCATAGGCATTGTATTTCAAAAATTTTACCGTCTGTGATTCCACTATTTTGGCTCCTCCTTCTCTATAGAAAAATTTGTAACCTTTAAAGTGGTCGAGATAACCCACTAAATAGTAACGAGTTAAATGAGATTGCAATTTACTCTTATGAGGATTATACAACCTCACCTCAGCAGGGCATCCTTACACACGAATGTGTATATGACTTGGCTTCCAACCTTTCCAAGGTTCAAAAGGTGTCTTTGATACTAACTTGTTTGGGACTCTATTCAAAATATATAATGCTGCCATGATGGCTTCACCCTAATGGTATTCGGGTAGGTTAGCCCTGCTCTGCATTGACCTTATTATGTCCTTTAGGGTGGGATTACACCTTTTGACTACACCATTTTGCTCAAGATTACTTGACATAGTGAACTGAGCCACTATTCCAACAGATTCTAAATACTTGGCAAACAGACCTTTTTCTTGTCCTACAATCCCATGTCTACCATAGTATTCCCCTCCTCTATTAGATCTGACAATCTTTATTGATTTTTCCAACTAGTTCTCGACTTCAGTCTTAAAAATCTTAAACTTATAAAGAACTTCAGTGCTCTATTTAAGAAAGAACACATAACCTTAATGGGAATAATCATCTATAAATATCATGAAGTATCTGGCATTGCACAACGTGACTATATAAGTACCATTAACATTTACATGTATGAGGTCCAATAAATCAGAAGTACGAGTTGACCCTTTTTTTATTTTGGTCAACTTACCCCTACAATAATCGAAACATATCTCCAGATCACTGAATTCCAGAGTCGGGAGAATGTTATCCTTTATCAATCTCTCAACCCTCTCCCTAGAAATGTGGTCAAGATGTTTCTGCCACAATATGTACTACATTTCCTTTATTAAGGTTCTCTTTCGAGTAATAGGTTCAGCAACATATGAAGAGGTATACATTTTATTAGGAGTAAGACACATTCTATGCAATCCGTATGATAAGAAGGCAGTATCAATATGTTCTGTATTAATAGAAATATTTACAATTGTATTATCAAATACAAAACGAAAACATTTTTTATCCAAAACTTATATAGAGATCAAATTCTGTCTAAAAGATGGTATATAAAATGTGTCTCATAAAACCAGTACAAACCCTGTGTCAAGGTATAATCCTACATCCCCTACGTACAAAACGTCTACCCCTTCATTATTGTCGACCATTAGCTTCTCCTCTTCCTTAGTTGGCCTTCTCTTAGATCTGACCCCTGCATTGTGGAAGCAAAATAGTTAAAAGCTCCACTATCTAAGCACCAAGAACTTGATGTGGTTAGACATTAGATTCATGAATCATGAAGGCCAAGGAGTTACTTGACATATCCTGTTTGACCTTCCATAGCTTGTACTTCTAGCAATTGGACTTCCTGTGTTCCTTCTTCTTGTAAAAGAATCATCTCATACTCTTAAGGTCATATGGGCCTTTCGTAATGCTAGACTGCCCACTCTGAATTTGAGGAGAGAGGGTTTGGGTTTCTTACCCTTACCCTTAGGCTGCAAGGGTTTGGCCTTTCCCTTACCCTTCGTAGCTGTATACATAACTGAATGAGGAGAACTTTCGATCTTCTCCTCTACTACAGCACACCGGGAAATCAAAGCATTGATGTCCTGAGTCTCATCTTGTGAGATGTAAGAGGTGGCCAACATCTCAAACTCCTGAGGAAGAGTGTATAGTGCCTGATGCACTAGAAGCGAGTCAGCAATCAGTATATCCAGTGCTTTTAGCCTTCTTTGCAAATGCACCATCCAAATGATATACTCCCTAATGCCTCCCTCTCTAGTGTACCTCATAGAGAACATCTCCTTGCTTAAGGCACTCTGCTCAGCATGAGAAGAGACCTTGTACCTCTGGGATATATTGTCCATGAGCTCTCGCGCTACTGTTATGTTTGACAATCCACTCAATAGATGATTAAATATCGACCTCCGAATGGTCAAATAGTACAACCCAGGTCGCCATTGCTGCTTTGTCAGCTTCTGAGTTGACATCTGTAAATGGGGGAGGCCTCTCTATATGCATGGCCATGCTGACGTCTGCTATCTCCAATGCGAAATCCACGTCCTTCTTCCACTTCTTAAAGTTGAAACCATTCAAAATTTCAATGGTGACAACATTGTTGTTGATTGATAAGGTAACTGAAAAATAGAAAAGACAATGTTAAAAACAGTATAAATGCAGGACAACAATGATAACATCATCAACAAAGAGAATCTGATCACACATATTATGAAACACCTATGGGCTGAATACATAATATATGCAATTAGACCTCTACACATAAAAGTGATCAGAGTACAAACCATCAACTCTCATGACACTGCCACCTGTGGGTGAATAGATCATTTGAGCAACGACATTCCTCCATCTAATGTCTTTATGTACATCTTAAAACCTCATATAAGGTAAACACCTATGGGCAAAATAACCGAATATGAGATCAGAGACATCCCCCAACACATACACAATACAATTCAAATATTGGCTTAAAAGGCCATTGTGATAACTACAATCTTACCAACACCCGAAAAGACCACAAACACAAAGGATATATCTTTATGTCATCCCCACATCCTATATAGGTAGAATGTATGAAAATTAATTATAAATGCAAAAAATGAATGCACAGTCAAATAAGCACATACAAAAGCTGAAAACATTGTCTTTAAAATTTATTTGAGAATTTTTTAAAAAATAAAAATTCTCAATGAAAATGTCTATTACTTTCCCGAATATTGAACCTGCTGCACAAGACATAAGACTTTAAGTGTCTCCTTTATGTACTGTTTGGAATACAAAAATGCACTCAAAATTTGCTTTTAAAAGGGTTTAAAAACTTTTTCAAAATCCAATTATCAACATATTAAATCCAGAAAAATTGAAAAAACACTGTAAAATTTTCCCGAACCCTAAAACTGACCCAAAACACCCCGCGATAGTATTATGGGAATTTTTTAAATTTTGTGTTTTATTTTTTTTGAAAACACTGTAGCAGAGGCCATACGATTGACGTCAGTGTGACGTCAGTCAGCTGACGTGGCAAACCACGTCGAATTGCATGTGGACTGCAAGCGCGTAGACACATGTCACAAGCGTCTGACCACGTGCCACCCACCCGCACACGCGTAGTTACTATATGGCGTGTGCGTTGCACGCACCAACATGTGTCCCAAATCTGGCAATCCATATGTTGCATTGGATGCGACCCGTGTCATGCACACGCCCGCGATTCGATGCCTGTGGGAGCACGTGCCGCGTGAGGCGCATGCAACTCGCATCCTTCCTCGCGGTTCCACTTGACAGTGTGCACCAGCCATACCACTCCTCCCTTGACCCTTGTCACAACGTCGAGCGCGTGCATTGCATACGCCAGACGTTGCGTCACCCTTCGACGGGGAGGGTTATTTTCGGGTACCCAAAAGTCAATATTTCGTTCCGTTTGGCCTGTTTTCGACCTGTTTTTCGTAATTAGTCTTATGTACACTACTTTTACATAATTATTTATGTAAAAAAGTTGAAAAACTAATCAAAAATTGAAGAAAACTGTAATGAATGGAAACCAAAGACCTTCATTTTTTGTCAACCCGATCACGTAACTGCTCTAATACTACGTGTAATACATAGCACAGACCCTATTATGTACCCAGGATCATGTATGAAAGGGTAAAAATGAAAGTGTTGGATCCCGAACTTTCCTTGAAAATTTGAAGTATAAATTGACATTAAATGAGAAATTTGTGGTGAATTATTCATGTGCAAAGAAAAAGAAAATTCAAGAATGTGAATTGTTATATGAGATTAAGATAGTTGAATTTAGCAAGTTGTTGATGATGAGAGACTATATGTGTGTATGCTTTTGTTATTGATGTTTATGATTAATTATGGCCTAAAATGGTGTTCTGAGTTTAAATGAAGTTGAAAAGTAAAAAATGAATAATGAAAGTGTTAGATTTTGGAGAATTGAAAATCTGAAAATTTTGGGATAAATAGTAGCAGAAAGTGGCAATTTTGGATATGAAACTTTGTGAATTTTTCTGGCTTGATCTAGGCAGAATTGGATCAAATGATCTTCATGAAAGTTGTAGCTTCTGTTGATAACTTTCTATCACCATAAATTATGATATTTTTGATATCGGGATTGAAAGTTATAAGCATTCGAATTTAAGTGTATTTTGCTTTGTGTTTAGAAAATGCTTATAGAGTAAGTTTGTGGGTACTGTGTTTTAAGGAAAATTCTAGACTGATGTAGTTTAAATTAGATTAAGTGGTCTACATGAAAGTTATAGAGAAATTTCATAGCTTTACAATGATGTATAATATGTTAATTTTGATTGTGAAAATTGAAAGATGTGAAATTGTGAAGTTTGGATGTAGTATAGGATGACAAAATTCTGGCAGAAACTTTGATTGAAGAATTGACTTAGCTAGAGGTTGAAATTGCTTTGAAGTTCTTCATGGAAGTTTTAGATTATGTTCTGATCTTTCCATTGGTTTAAAGTATGGAAATTTTGGGCTATGAAATAGGAATTTATGAGTTTTACAAGTTTCTGTTACTGTTTGGCATGATCATTAGTGGACAGAAACTTTGAAGGTGTTTTTGACTCCCTTAGGGCCCAAATTGATCTTTTTGTCCTTCATGAAAGTTGTAGGTTACTTTTTTTATCTTTTCATTGATATAAAGTATGAAATTTTTGGACCTTGGTGTTGAAAGATAGAAATTTTAGAAGTTGTGTTACTGTTTAGGATAATCCGACCCTTGCCCCTTTTTTTGCTTCTAAATTTTCCGTCTGACATCCGATTGATTTGATTTTTTAAGCATTAGATTCCTAAGACACTCCTCTACCTCTCCATGAAAATTTTGGATTTTGAGATTAATCTGAAAAAGACTTATTGAATCAAAGTGAGAGGATTGATTAAAGAGTTTGAGTTGTAGACATTTTTCTAAACATGTTTAGGTATTTTGGTGATATCTTGATCTGTAGAGATCCAATTAAGTTTATTTTTGTTTCTAAATAAACTAGAGGCATTGATCTACAAGTTATCTGAAGGAATTGAATTTCAATTCAGTCCCTAAGATTTTCAATTTCTGAATTAAAGTATTAAAGTTATAAGAATATATAAGGGCAAATTGGGCATGACACTTAAAATTATAAGACTTAAGGCTTAAAGGAAGGGGCAAAATGGACATTGCACACCATTAAGGGTATAAAAAGAAGAAGAAATGGTTGTTTTGTTTGAAAATGAAGAAGAGAATCGTGAGTGAGGGAGAAGGAGAAGAGGAAAATTAGGGTTTTAGAGATTTTGAAGATTTTGAAGACTTTGAGGCTAAAGCAAGTAAGTATAAGTTTATTTTCATCTTGTTTTGGTTATATGAAACCCCAAATATAGCTTAACACGTGTGGAAAATGTTAGTGAATGTTGTATTGCAAGTGTTCTCTTTTAGGGTTAGTGATCCAAGATAGATTTTGATGTTTTGTTAATGATATTGGTTTGAAATGAGCTTAGAAATGAAGTAGAAGAGACGTTTTAATGTTAAGATAGGTTATATTTGAAAGATGGGAAGTGTATGGGTGATGAATGTTGAAAAAATGTCTTCGGAATGAGTTTTTGGGAACGTTCGCCGAGGCACACACCACCAAATTCGCCGCGACGAGCTTCTTCATGCCGTGGCGAGGACCTATTTTTCTACACAGACATGCTTCGATATTTTGGGTATAACCTTTTTTATAGGTGTCCAAATGAGGTAATTTTTGATTATTTGTAAACTAGAGACATAGAGCTACAGGTTTTGTGAAGAAATAAAATTGAAATTCAGTCTTTAAAGATCTAAAAATTTGGATGGAATTTGAGTATAGATTATAGTGTCAACATAAGGTTAGTCCCAACATGTTTAGGGTATAACTTCCATGTTTCTGAAAAAAATTGAATGATTTTGGAATCATTAGAAACTTAAGAAAATGGGGAACATTTTTTTAGAAGATAATATTACTAGATTTTGTCATTTACTTGATCATAGTGATCATGGAAAATTGACCCTAATGTTTGGACTTTTGGAAGAATTTGAGTTTTTAGAATTTATCTTAGTGAATATGCAATATATGGGTCCTCAAATTGTATTCCTATTGAATAGAAATTTTGTATTTGAAAAAGGGAATTAAGGAAGGCAAGAGGATCAAGAGGACAGACATCTTTTAAGCATGTATCTAAGGATGGAATTCAGGTGGGTACATGTTTATAATTTAAATAAGCTACTACTGTTTTCTTTAAATCAAAGAAGTTTTCTGATTT
>JANIHY010000005.1:17813194-17829508 GCA_027479065.1 Erythroxylum brevipes | reverse complement strand
ATACTATCCCAAATTAGCTTGTACTGATCAATATTTAAATTCGGTATAATTTATCCTTTATTTTGAACCAATTTTAATCTGGTCGGTATGGAATGGTATCCAAAATATTGTACAACATAGCATTAAAACAGTATCAATCCTATGGGTTAAAAATTTTGAGTCTGAATATGGTTAAAGTGTTTGGATTAAACTTGATGCAGTGGATTGGTTTCAACAGGCTTGCAAAAGTGTGTTTTCTCTGAGCAGTCGGCTTTGCCGATAATCATTACAAGCCCCTTTCTTATAAACCTGCTTGTAAGTGTTTGACCCAAACACTTGACATTGTGTTCTTTCAGCATTTAGCTTTGCCGATTATCATTCCAAACACTTATTTAGGTGAAGATTACACATTTAAGTAGATGGGAAAACATAAGCAGGCATTAGCGTATTCAGGATAATCAGTACAAGCCCCCTTCAACAATCACGCAAAAGGGGGTTTTAAGAAAACTATTTTATTCCTCATACAAGATCTCTGTATAACAAATTATTACAAAACAAACTAGCAATGTGACGACACCAACTAGTACTGTGTAGTTGCATGGACTAAGAAATTCTATACAACATATAGCCAGCATGTGACAATAATACAGTATATGCAACTTGCAAAAACCTGTAGGACAAATTTTCAAAAAAAAAAAAAGCCTGTAGGACAAACCATCACGATAATGAAAGTTTTCTAGATCTATGTGAAGCTACAGCAATCCTAAGCTTATCAGGAGTTTCTGAAATGTTTTGCGGCCCCATTGAATGTCTTTTTCCACAAATCCATACCCATTTGGCTCTGGTTGAATACTATTTTCTTCTTTGGCTAGTACCTCTTGTTCCATATCCTTGTCAAGTTGTACCTCGTCATTGCTGTCTACTACCTCTTGCTCCATATCCTTGTCAAGTTGTACCTGGTCATTGAATACCTGAATCGTTTCTTCATGCTGAAAATCACGAATTTCAAGCTTGTCAGTTAACCTGAATCGTTCAGGTTCACCTAATTCTCAAGAAAAATAAAGATGACCCACATACAGATTCTCGCGTACTTGGGTCTTTATTTGCTGGAAAATGATACGAGTGCTTAAATGGTGATTGTGTTTTGTTTTTATTTTCCGACTACTTCCTTTTGTGCATGGATCTTTATGGACATGTTAGTGACCATCAGGGGCCAATAAAAACTTGGTACTACCTTTCCAATCATGTTCTAAAACTTGA
This sequence comes from Erythroxylum brevipes, assembly GCA_027479065.1. Classification (NCBI taxonomy): domain Eukaryota; kingdom Viridiplantae; phylum Streptophyta; class Magnoliopsida; order Malpighiales; family Erythroxylaceae; genus Erythroxylum; species Erythroxylum brevipes. The sequence goes on along the minus strand of JANIHY010000005.1, from coordinate 17,828,269 downwards.
ATTTTATCATACCCACCCTTCTTTTCGATGTATATCATTAGTCTGTGAGGTTTAAGTAGAGATTTAGTGTTCTATCAAGTAAACCAAGTTTAGTCTTTTACTTCCGGCTTGTAATTTCAGTAGGCCTCCAATGCAAGGAAAATACATAAAGCCTTTGATAGTTGATCATCTCTGATGCCAATGGTACAAGTCCATTTATTCAATCATTCACATGTCACAAACATTACATGATGAAGATACAAGCTTAAGTCATGGACTTTCAGTAGTGGCAAGATAAAAGTAGTAGGCAAGCGAGGAAGAGAAACACACAAAGCAGATCATCACATTCATTAAGCAGTTACCTCAGGCAACTTGAGATTCTGAACTTCACTATCTTCAAGGGAGGCATTAAAGCCAATACTTATCTCACCTTCATCATTTGTAGATGCTTCACTTGAGACTATTTCATCACTTGAGACTGTTGATATTGGAGATAGGCCAGGTAACAGAACAGGATCTACAACATATGTGACTGGATTTTCCTGGAGACTGGTACTCTCTGACTTAACTACTTCTCTGTCATTATATCCTACAACGTCATCTTCTACACTAGAATTCTTCTTTGAAGTACCCACATCTACAATAGAAGGATTCTGTGTTGGGTTACTGATGTTGTCTGCCACCATAGCCATGGTAGACTCTTGCAGAGGAGGGATTTTATCAGCTACTTCCTTCTCCTTACTTGACGGTGATGGTTTCTCTTCATCAGCAGAAATGACAGTTTCTTGCTCATCTTGAAGAGTCAAGTTCTCAGCTACTATCGGCAGTTCCGATTTACTAGTAAGCACTTCACTTCTATCAGGAAGGGGCTTTTCATCTGTTATTTTCTGATTTTCTGCGGCCTCCCAATCTTCCAACACAACAATGTTGTTCTTAGTTTCCCAGGTTTGGAGTACTCGATCAGGTCCTGGTTGCCACAACACATTCCCGGTTTTACCTTTCAGGATAAACTTGAACTGAACAGCTTTTCCAGTTGGTATATCCTGAAGAAAACACTAAATCATCAGTATCACATAAAAGCCTAGAAGATCTATCAAAGCCTGACTTTTTGCAAAAATCAACAGGTCAGATTGACTGAAGCCCAGCTCGAACCTGACTCAAAATCCGAAGCCTGTCGTAGTGTCAGGATTCGGCCAGCTTGTAAAAAAATTCATTGCCAAACCTACTTACTAGTTCAACAGTCCAAACGTGCCCATCTGACCACTCCATCGGTATCGCGCTTAAGGGATCCCACAATCCGAGCATAGGATCATCTCCAACTATCAGGAATTGCTCACCAAACAAGCATTTTTTCTGTAGCATGAACTTGACATGTACTGTCTTCGATTCATCTGCACATCAACAGGTTGGAACTTGGAACTCCCATAAAATTCTGAAGACCCAGAAATACAATTCAACAGAAGAACAGAGAACTTACAAGTCACTTGACCTTGCTCTTCTATGGCTTCCATGTCAACCTACAAAAAGATTAAAACTATTGATTGGCCTCCAATATCTAAAATTTAACCTTCTTAAAGAGACCAGAAAACAAAAGGTAGAGTTCGTGCCTGAGTCGATCTCGACAGGGAAGCAGATGCAGAAACCGGAAGTGTGCCCTTTCGTTTTACCCATACCAAATGCAAGAAACCAACCTTCCTGGATGGAAACAAGAAACTGAGTTCGTGCCTGTTGACATTAAACTCCACGAAACCCGTTCCTCCATTTCTGTTAAATACCAACTTGGAGCAAGAACTTGCAAGACTTGCCATCACTATCTTAGCAATTAATGAAACCACCCAGTTGAGCTAAGTGGCTAAGGATGAGAGAAAGATGAACATGACCAGGAATTCAGCACCTGAGGTTGGCACTGTTGCATTTCAATTGCAACTTTCCCCTCAGGCCCATATACGTCCAGTGATTCAAGTGTCCCAGCTAAAAAAGGCTATCGGGCACCACCATGTTTAGGAAGAGTTACCTTCAAAATTGGACTATGCTCCTGACTTGTGTACACCAGCCGCTATCTTGGGTAGTAGGACACTTTATATCAAGGGGCTGCCCGTGACCAATGGTTGATTCATTGGCAAGGCAAACCATTATAGGAAGCTACATGGGAGGACCAAGAGCCTCTTCGTCGCCAATTCCCGAAGCTTAATCTTGAGGACAAGATTGTTTCATCAGCGGGCAGTATTGTTAGGAATAATGGTCACATAGAGTGGCTAGTCTATACAAGGAAGAAGAAAGGCTGTAAGCAATAGTGAGATAGCTAGATATCAATATATTTTAGTGATTCGGGTTGTTAGCAAGAGATATCTATTCCTTAGAAGTTTTTTAGGATAAGTAGATATTAAATAATAGTCTATGGGAGAAGGGGGATAGGCATTAGATAGGATGATAGGAATATAAGTAGAGATTTGTATTATTTACGTAAATGAAGGGTACAATAGCAGTATAACTCCTGGGAGTTAGCTCCCAGGCCAATACAAAATCTGTATTTCCAGAATATGAATGATGATGTTCCCCTCTCTATACCGAATCCTATATATCTTCTGTACCTCCTCATTCTCACTCTCTCTCTGTAACTAATTCCTAACCTCCAGCCTATGTGGCATTTGTATTTGTTCCCCTCCCCATTGTACCCCTACAGATGTGGGTTTGAATGTCTTAGTGGCTGTTTACTAATACTAATACTAGCATGCTGATAACTAGGAAGGGTGCTAACATAGGAAATAATTCTCAAAAGATTTCCTGAGATTGTAAGGGGGTTTCCCTTGAGAAGGTTCTTCCTTCTTGTTTCGGAATAATACTGAGTTATTGCTCTCTACCTAGTGTTATTTAACACACGGGTACCTTGAGTTGAATTGTTACCAAACAGCTGGCACAACAACAGGGAGGCTGATTAGGTTAGTTAGATGAGAGAGAAATGGGGAGGTAAAAGTTAGTATATACAGGAAGGAAGGATGAGACACGGCATTCTTTTTATCTACAGAAATTAAAAAGATTCAGCTGGGAGCTTGGGAATTTTATTTTAGCAGGTGAGAGAGTTACCGAAGGTCTAGTGTAGTTCTCTTGTCTCCTATCACACTCACTCTGTCTCTCTCAAAGATACACAAAGTCCAAGCAAAAACAATGCAGGTCCCAAAGAAAACACTGCTAATTTGCTAGCATCACTATGACAATTCCAACTGACAAGTGAAAAGATACAAGCCTACCAAAGCTACAAACTTGACATGCCAACTGTTGTCTCCCCGGTGAGTTCTACACAAATAAATCGGCTTCCACAAGCAGACACTGCTCTTTTGGCAGTAACTTCCATTAGATTGACAAGCAAGTATTTTTAGACCTAAATATGCATGTTTAAAATCCATGACGGTCAAACTAAATGGGTGAATGAAAATGTATGAAACAAGTTTGAGAGAATCCAAAGCTAAGTGAAAGAAAAACATTAAAGATTAACTCACGTATAGCATGAAACAGAAGTTCCTAACCACTGAAGCATTTCAAGGGTGACTGACTATTGACACTCAAGTTTCAAAAACTATCAGAAATAAGAAAAACCTGAAGGTTTTGTGCCAACACCAGTGTGACATATGCGAAGTTGCACTGCAAGGAAAATTATGCTTGTTTCTATTAATAATCTAGATAAACAATTTTGCTAATTAGTTAAAGAAAGCAGCATAACCTACCATCCTACGGGAAACTCTTTCTACATGCCTATCTAAAAGGATAGTTATTGACCTGCAGCAAGATTGAAAAAATGGAAAAGGAGAAAACTTTAGTAATGTCATTTTACTAGACAGAAACTTGATAACACAAATTTATTCACAACACATGGCAATACCAAAATATAACAGAAAGAACCAAGATTCTGATCCTTGCCCGTTTGTTACTTCCCACTGTTGTAGAAGAATTGTTTCCAAAGAAAAGAAAGTTTCCCAACTGGACCCCAACTAGGTACATGCCCCAATATCCTAGGAATAACAATAATTACACATAAATATTTCTTTACTAATAGTAATTGCAAGAAAAGCAGATGTGATAATTCAATAAGAAACTACCTTCTAGCCCTCATGTGTCAAAGGACGAAAACATGATTTCAGAGTTAGGATAAAAGACTCTACAGCAGTCAAAATCTTCCAGAAAAAGGGCTGAGATCTAGAATAACAAATCCATTTTCTGACATTTTATATATTCCACTACTGTTTTCCCTTTTGTGGTATCATATGCATGATCGACCTCTTCCACAACTCTCATGGACTTGTGACGGCATATACACACCAGATGTTAATGAAACATCATGAATTTTACAAGTCCGATGCATGGGAGCTAATTAATTTAAATTAGAAGTATCTAAGTAATCAGGAGGCAAAAGTTTTCTAATTACAGTACAGAGGCTTAACTATGAAAATGGAAAATCTATAATTCCCTTCTATCAGCAGTTGGTACATGAATGCTTTTTGGGGAAGACATGCAGATGAAAGTAAGAATAATTGATGAACAACATATTTTGTATTTATCCTTACCAAGTATGCTAAATATTCCTTCCTTATTTTTGCTTAAAATATCTGTTCCCCTTTCCTCAGAAAGCAAATATGCATTTAATCCATGACTCAACCAGAATTGATAACCTGAAGAATCAAAAACTGGTTAAGAAAGCTAGCCAATAGATTCTTTTTGCAGGCATCACTAACATATACAGTTAGAACCAAGATACCAGATAATATTGTTAAACCCACAATTCCAGAATAACGTGGTCTGATGTTAATTATTGTGGTGAGGATTGCTACAGAAGCAAGAGTGAAAAAGAAATTCCAGTGAACTCCATATTCCCCTATATGAACCTGCATAGAGAATAAAGAATTCCATTAGAAAGGAACATTAATTAGTGAATTGAGCTGCATCGGGAAAAGAAAGACAGCCAATCTTGCCTTTCAACTTCTTTATACTAAAGCTACCAAAGATAACGCAAAGCTAGCTGTTGTGAGGAAAGAATTCTGTAACTAAAACATTATTATCTTTTTTCTTCCATTGATAATGCTACACTTATTTTAATAGTAAGTTTAGTAAGAGTATGCATCGGATACGAGCAATTTGTCCCTACCAAAAGTGCAGTATTTATGAGACCTGTTCACCAGTTCGAGAATTGACAAGAATAAATGTTATAAATGTTAAGCATTTAGGCATATGTTTGTCCAGAGGAAATATTACCTACGACATTGCAACTCAAAGGCAAGTAGCCTAATGACATTTTTACCTGATAGTCAACACTTCTGGTTGAAAATAGTCGACCAAACCCTAGTAGCAGTAGTGGACTTGTAGATTGAATCACATTCTTCCAACTCCTAAAATAGTATTTTGAAACAAATGGAAACCAAACACCATATCATTAGTGCAAACTATACGATGACTAAAATAACAACTACAAAATAAAATTGTTAAAAAGAGTTCAAGCACTTGACACAAGCATGAGGATAATGCATTAAAAACAAGAAATATATTTAAGAAATGTAACAGTACGAATAATACAAAAATTTGACCATATACCAGCAACAGAATAGTTAGGAAAACACTCCATTGTACAGACCAAAATCATAAAGCTTCACCCGGCTACAAAATGTCCCAAATTGGGTCACTTAAGTAGTTTATGTTGCAATTAGTTTTAACTCACTAACTTCCCTTAGAATAAAATTTTTCATGAGATCACCAAAAATCCTTCAGCCATTGACCGTTGATCAATCCTCTCTTATGAGACTAACATTCAGTTCCAATACCAAGGTGACCTGTTTGTGACTCTTCTGAAATAAAATTAGCAATCTCAGTACAAGAGAACACAGCTGATAAAGAGGAGCTGCCTTTCTTAATGCAAGTGCAATGCTTGAAAGAACATATTCTATATATTACTGCAAAAGAATAAATTTCTCCTGATGATCTCATGAGATAAAGCAATCATGGACCAACAAAGCCTTACATTGAAGAGACACCTCGTGCATTTCGAGAAACTAATGCATTTGCTATTATAAAGGAGCCAACCCCTAAGTCCATCTGTATAAGAAAAAGGGAAAAAGAAAAAACAACAGTTAGTTATGCAAGGTTTTGAAGAGAGAAGTAAGCTTCTTAGCAACAATCTAAAAATCCAATGATTGAATAGACGTAATCCCATAAATTAAATTCGAAGCACAGAAGCAATTAATACTATTAACAATAGAGGGATATTCTTGTAATTACATGCTTATAATCGTAGTTATTCTATTATTTCGTATATACACAATGTCTAAGCATATGATTAGCTTACGCTGTACTCATCCAATCTCTTCCTTTACATTAAAAATACAATGATTGAAAATTAAATGAATCATAAGATGACATTTTGTCCAAGGATAGGCTTATATTACAATAATAAGAATGAAAAAATATATATAAGGGATTGTTTGATGCAAATTAAATTGGCACTGACTAGGCATTGAATTTAATGGGAATCTAGATAAAATGCAAAGAGAAGATGAAACAAAATTCAAAAGAAGAAAATGAAGTCTAAAAGTTTAAACAATTTGTTTGGTGTACATAGAATATAAGAAAGTAAACACATGTTCAATCCAATAGAATATGTAAGTTTCGTAATAGGGTCTAGACACCAAAACCATCAAAGCCCTTCAAGCTATCCCTCACAGAATTTCATTGCAATTGTTCTGTTAAAGTGTGATCTAAAAGAGTAATTTGAACCTAAATTTCTGGCAGTTGGTTGAAAAATCTGAATACTCTTGGCCTTTCATCAATATTGTAAGGCACAGGCATATTATTTACCCTCTCATTAAAGTGCAGATTGGCAATGGGGAGGAATCTTGGATGTCGTTTGATAACTGATCTCCCCAAAGCCCTTTGATCAAGGGAGATGATATGCTTAATCTGTTGGGAAGATGGCCAATCGAATCCAAGGTACCTTGCATAATTATTAACAATGATTGGATCATTTCACGTAGACTGATTGACAGATTTCAAGCTATTCTCCCAAGCAACATGCCTAACTACCTCAATAAGGATAGATTAATCTGGTCTCCTAGTGCAAATAGGGATTTCTCCAACTCTTTCTGCTTGAAAGCATTAAGACCTCACCATCCGAATACTTCCTGGTATACATAGTGTGGAAATCTATAATGCCTAAGGCCTCATTTGTAACTCGGCTGGTGGCTAGAGGAAGACTGAAGACCAAGGATAGATTGAAGGGATACATTGATCAAGTATGTGTTCTTTGCAAGTTACAACCTGAAACCACAAACCACTTGTTCTTCAAATCCAGGTTTTCTGTTTCTGTATGGGCAAGGATGCAGCACAATATAAGTGTAATTTGCCCCGAGAATGAATGGGATAATATATTAGTTTGGGTTGAAAATTTGTACAAAAAAATTGGGGATGATAAGAAGTGCCTAAGTCCAATGCTTACCTGCTCAGTTTACTCAATTTGGTTTGAAAGAAATCAAAGGATCTTCAGCGATGTACACAATGACAAGATGCGGTTATGAACAGGACTTGCTATTGGATTAGGGAGATACTAATTGCTAATCAAGCAACCAATAGTTTAAGCTTCTCCATGAAATGTAATTAGGGTCTGTTGTAACTTCTAGCTTGATTGCTCTGGCATCAATACTAGTTTTGTTTTGTTGAAAGGCTGGTCCTCTACTTATATTCATATTCCTTGTAATTACAGCCTTGTAATCACATGGTTGGCCTCTACGCCCTTCAACGAAATTTCTTTAACTTTAAAAAATTGAACTTAGATCTCAAATATTTGGGAACATTCAAAAAGAACTTCGATATTTCTAAAACATTTAATTTAAACCTAAATTGATAGAACCCTAACTTTCTGTCTAGCTCCTGTCAATTTTAGGCCACATTGATTTTTTTATTATTTTATATGGGCCCTCTTATCAGCTAGGGCCTCTGCCCCTCTATGGATCCCAAAATATCTTCAACTTGACTTGCTTCCTTGTGCATCATCTGCACAAATCCAGCAAATAGTAAAAATAACGTATGGTGCAGCAAATGTATTCGGCTGTCTAAAAATCTCTCTGTCGGAGGTGTTTTACAAGGTGTAGTTGCTTTTGCTAACAATCTTACTGAAGAGGTGCCTCAGATCTAGGAAATTGTTCTACTCTACATATAGTTCACCTTTAACAACAATAACTTTTTTTTCTGGTATTTGGGCTGCCACCAATATGACAACTCATTTTGTGAACACTTCCAAGCACAATGTCTTTGAATTTGTCAAGATTGGAAATAAGTAACAAAAAGTTTTCTAGTCCAGTTCCTACTGGTGTCTCCAAATAGTGGGAACCTATTAAACCACTCGAATGCTCATGATCATCAAACCAGCTAATCTCTAAGTGAACCACCTTGAACTAATTACTTCGTATCCAATGGATTAACTTTCACTGCAACAACAAATAGATATGATTGCAATGGATATACGATTAAGGCGATTTGAGAAAGGATCAGAAAAGTTCAAATTCTTTCGCAACTCATAAGGTATTTGGGGATTTAGGGATGCAATCCCCAAATCCCAAACTAAACCATCAAGGAAGAAAGGGCCAGTGGTTGTGGGCCCTCTTTGCCAGTTGGACATAACTTAAAATTGACAGAATCTAAAAGGGAACTCAGGTTTCCCTCAAGTTAAGGTTTAAATTAAACGTCTTGAAAAGTTTGGGTTTCTTTTTCAGTGCTCCCAAACGTTCGGGTATAAGTTAAATTTTCATATAAACATTACAAATTACCCATTTTTAATCTCCTTACCTTCGAAAATGTAAGGATAACTTTGGCTACTCGCCAAGTTCTCTTGTTTTACTTGCTTTCTTTTCCTAATTCTGACCACTTAGTGTTTGCTTCTTTGGTTGGAAACAAGTTCAGTTTATGGGTATCCCCCGTTCTATTGAGATTGTTGTAGGATATGTTTGTAATACCACCAACAGTTGACAAAATTAAATCACACATATCTAGACTCTCTTCCATTTGCTACTCTAGCTTTACTGCCTCTGTTTTACTTGTCTTACTTTATTATTGTCAACTTTTGATTCACCGGTTGCTATCTCGCCGTTGTTGGTTACTGCCATCGTCATCATCGATTACTATCATCGTCGTCACTACTTGCTACTGCTCATCAACTCTACCAACACTTTATATAAATTTCCAAACCCCAAGAGTCAATCGATCAGCAAAACCCATTTTGTTTATTACCAACTCTTAATCTTTGGTAAGGTTTCTATTTTCAAATTCTCGTAAAGTTTTTGGTTAATCATGGGTTTTTAGTTGTTAGCTCTGTTTTGCTTTGCATCCATTTAGATTATTGAAACACGGATTATAAGAATATAGAAATCCGGGTTTGATTTACTCTGCTGCAAATAATTTGGCTTCTCCCTTATGGTATTTGAACTTTACCTGCATATTATTGATTTTTTTGTTTCTAGTCATGTTATTGAAAGAGGCTTTTCTCTCTTTACTGCTATTCCTAAGCCACCACAACCATCTCTGATTAGACGTTGATTTAGTTTTCGTTTTCTACTAGTTGATTTAGTTGTCCCATTTGAAAGGTTCTCTTTTTTTCAACAAAAGTTGTGGTTTTTCCAATTTTCACTGTTATGTATGTGAATCTGGTTGTCTTCACAACATGATTCACTTGTGTTTGGTTAATCCTAATTGTCTCTAGAGCATTTTTGAATTTTTACTTTTTTTTTCCTCTCAAATATGTTTGGTTACAACTATCAACCACCTTATCATCTACAATACCACCGTCTTGTCACTCTTTCATGTCACCGATTCACCTACATTTTGCTTCACCAATTGTCTTCTATTTCCGATCACATATCGTTTGCTTCATCGATTGACCGATAACTGTTTTTGGTCTGATACAGGTTTACTTCATCTACATCTTATGCAGGGGGTTCCCTTTCTCTCAGGACAAACATTTCATCATATAGGGTTCTTGTGGTACTTGATCTTTAACAGTGTGCTTTTATTGTATTCATGTTGTGATTAACTGTGTTTTTGCCTTTCTGGACTTACAATTTGATTGAAACAGATGCTTGTGACTTGCTTATGTATCTTGGCTGTTGACTTCAGAATATTTCCAAGAAGGTTTGCTAAAACTGAAACTTTCGGAACTGGTTTGGTAATGTTTCTCCATCTGAATATCTGGACAGTTTATAGCTGATCTCACCCTTTGCACATTTGCTCTCCTTTCCTTCTACTGTGGCTGCTGTTTCCTATCTGTGTTTCTGATATCTCATTAGATTTAAGGTTGGGCTTTTTTAGCATGATATCCCATGTGTACTCTTGAATATATATCTCTATAGTAGGGCACCTACATAGGCACTCATCTAAGAATCACACTTTAATCTTGACATTAAATGTTCTCAGCCCTGAGGTGTGTTGTTAGACATACGTGTGTATGGTTTTTAATAAAAACAGCAATCACGTAAATCACAAACTGATGGCTGTATAATGCTGCACACAAAAACCACCTTACCAATCGACAACTCTAACAACAGATGAAGATTGGAAAACGCAGCAGCCAACACACCTCAACCCACGCAGTTTTTTTTACACCACAAAACCTAGCACAAATCTGCAGAACCAAAGATTCCCACTTGCCTCTTCCACGTCAGCCAAGAAGCAAAAATAAAAACCACCATCTATTATTTACGCAACCTTCCCAAAAGTGCCGTGGGAGAATCCTTTCCAAAATGGAATTGCATTGGACAACCAATTAATATCCTACAAGTATACCAATTTAGATTTTACTTCCAATTCTAATCCAAGCACTATCCAATTACCAATTGAGGCACATCTTCAAGTATTATGAAAATTCCCAAATTCCCATGTTCAATTTAAAAATGCCAAAACCAAATAAACAATATATTAAATATATTCTAACAGACCTCACCGCTGCGAATACATGATGAGGATGCTCACTGGCGATTCAAATACCACGACCAAGTTCAGGTTCGTGCCGAGAAGCATAGTGCAGAGACTACTGACAAAAACCCGACAGAAGAAGTGACATTAGCATGCTGATGCATTAAACAACACAAATAACATAAAATATCATCCCATAAGCACAGAGCTTCCTTTATAGAAGAAGAATAACTAAAACATGAAACATTTCTAGAAACAGCAATCACGCAGATTCATTATTTGGAACTTCACATAGCAAAAACGTTCAATCCACATTGTTTCACCGAATTATAAGTCCATTCTCTAAATCAAATGACATAAGAAACATTACAATTCATTTCCCAATCATGGAAACTGAAACTAACAATAAAAGCTAATCACACACTAGAAATTCATATTAAAAAAAGCCAGACTCGTTAATTTAAGATCCTAATCGAGACCCAATCTCCCATTTTGATTACCGATACAAAATCACGCACAAAGAATAAAAAATTTTGAAATCCCCTTCACATCAATCTCCCGCGCAACACAACAAATTCAATCCCGAAAACTCAAAAAAAAAACTCACAATTGAAGAGCTTCGAGAAACTTGTCGTGTTCTTGCTCACTCCAGCTCTCTCTAGACTTGGTAATCGTATACAGTTTACAGATCTTCTTATTCGGATCCTCCGAAAACAAGTTCGTATTAGCCGTTGCACTTGTCATTGGATCCAACCCCAAGAGGATTTGCATCTCGCAATTCTTCGCTTTGGTCACTCTTTCATCAACTGGGAAGAGCTTAGAGAGAGATAAGAGGAGGTGGTTACAGATGATGATGACGGGCTACGGTTGTGTCAATATATCAAGGATTTAAACCCGGACCGGATCGGACCGTCCGGTCCGACCGAAAAAGGTTAAACCGGTCAGTTTTTATACAGAAAGGTTATTAGGTGAAACCGAACCGAACCAATGATCGGTTCAGACTTTTTCCGGTCGGGAACCGGTTTTTAAAACATTGCTATTTATCCAAAAGTAAAGTTGACTCAATAAAAGTGTGGCGTTAAACCTGTCCTAATTGCTACGCCGTCGTTCAAGTTTGTTTTGCCTGTTTATTATGTCGTTTATTGTTCGAGGAATTGTATGCGGTCTGAACTGGTTTTTAAAACATTACTATTTATCCAAAAGTAAAGTTGACTCAGTAAAAGCGTGGCGTTAAACCTGTCCTAATTGCTAAGCCGTCGTTCAAGTTTGTTTTGCCTGTTTATTATGTCATTTATTGTTTGAGGAATTGTATGTGGTCCGAACCGGTTTTTAAAACATTGCTATTTATCCAAAAGTAAAGTTGACTCAGTAAAAGCGTGGCGTTAAACCTGTCCTAATTGCTACGCCGTCGTTCAAGTTTGTTTTGCCTATTTATTATGTCGTTTATTGTTTGAGGAATTGCAATGTCATACATCGTCGTCTTGTCGCAGGAGGGTAACTCTACTCTCCTAACGTTGTACTGGACTATTATTTCAATCAATTTAAAAATTTTTTTAAAAAAAGGGAATGCTTCCTCGAAAGCAAGATTTTGTCGTATCTAACGCAAGTCTCAATCTGAATACAATAAGTTTTACTCTTTAATATCCGCAGAAGGTCCTATCCTCCACAGATCACAAGTATCGGATTGAACTGCGACATAGACCAAAACAATGTCTTGTTCGGCGGTAGCCAAATGAAATCAATTCCTGGTTAGAATGGTATCCACGTTGTAGATTTGTAGTCCTGAAGTAGCTTATGATTTTCCAAGATTCTCCACAGTATATAGGTATATAAAAGTCCTCTCACGTCTAATCATACTAAGTTTAGCCCATAAACCTGGAACGTTTGTTTCGACTTCCACCATACCATACAAAGATGATAAACAATCCTTCTGAAAGCCTTCTTGTGCTCTTTTTCTTTGTCTTTCTTCCCATGAAAATGGTCATGGCTCAGAATAACACAACAGTTTCGGTGAATGTAGGAGTCATTCTGGACCTTGATGATGGGGTCAATAAGATGGCGTTGAGCTGTATTAACATGTCACTTTCAGACTTCTACGCCATTCACGGTGGTCAATATAAGACCAGGCTATTCCTCACCAACAGAAACTCCAAGCAGGATGTTGTTGTAGCAGCTGCCGCAGGTTATCACGAACTCATGAGCTACTTTCATTATTAGTTTTAGTCATGTTTTATGCTCATAAAAATATAAGTTCAATTTTATGTGCATTAAATATACTTTCTTTTTTTATTATCTTCTTTGTTTTATTTATTTTTCTTTCAGATTACTTTGTGCTTGAAATGCCTATGATTGCAAAAGAATCGTATGACAAACTCAAGACACAGGATTTAGATCATATCCATTTGGGAATGATAATGATCAGAGTACATGCAATGCATAGAAAGAAAGCAGGAGTAAAAGTTCTTATTGTCATAAGAGATAAAAGATGGGGCAGTAATGAAGTAGGAATACTTGGGCAAATGGAGATAGATTTGGCCAGTGGCACAGAACTGGTTTATTTCCTTCCAGAACAAATGATGACAATCAAGGATTTCTATCAACATATGGAGATAGTAATTCAAACAAAAGGCTATGAAACATGGCAAGAAGGAAAAGGAGAGGCTAATCTATTAATTACTCGTGGAGTAGTTGGACGATTAACAAATACAAGTGCAGCATCCTTTCGTTTTAGAAATACCAAAATATTGGAATTTCTAGCTTCAAACGGTGTAAAGGCACTTGCAGGAGAAGAATATTCTGCTGAAAAATTTAATGGTAAAATATGGAAGATCAAGCCTCCAAATACTCCATCAAAGATACAATCTGAAATTCCAAAGAAAGTTCAGACATGGGAAAACAAAGACGGATCTGTAAGTCTAAGATTTGCTCAGTATGAGAACAGAAAAGTACAAGAAGAAACATCTGAAGATGAAGATGATGCTGAAATTGAAAGAGCATTAGTCATAACTCACAAAGTTGTGAAAGAAGAAAAAAGAGAAATTAATCGAATGCTCCCAGAACACTTTATTGAAAGACAAAGACAGGAAGGAATAATATGGGATTATTTGGGAGAAGGGTGTAATTATTTGGTTAAATACACCATCCCTGAAGAAATAGATGATCCAGTAATCTGTGATGGTTGGGGAGAACCATTTAATGAAGAAGAAGATCCTTCAACAAAAATTATCTTCAAAGAATATGATACAGATTCAGAAGAAATTGAAGAACACAGAGTTTATTGCAATCAAAGTATTGCAAAAGAAACAGTATTAATGGCTGAAATGGAATATCCAAAATTGAGGCTAGAAGATCTAGATGATGCGCCGCATACACAAGAAATACTTACAGTAAAGGCATCAACAATTTCTCAGGGGGCAGAATCTAGCTTAAGGATCCCAACAGATTCAAATAAAAAGACTAATGATAAAATTTTGTCCTTAAAGATTGTGGTGATAGGTGTATTTTCAATGTGGCGTATCCTTACGCACCCAAAGTAGGGCTAGACGAATAGTTTAAGCCCCAATTCTGGGAAGAGCTAGATGAGGTAATTTAACAAATACTCCCTGACAAAAGAGTTATTCTAAGAGGAGACATTAATGGCCATCCAGAGGCAACCTTAGATGGATATTCATCGACTCATAGGATTTTGAGTACAATTATAGAAATAATAGTGTGACTGCTTTGTTAGATTTCGCAATAGCATTTAAGTTGGTGATAGCTAACTCTTTTTTTTTAAAGAAAAACAAGGAGCACCTCGTGACTTTTAAAAGCAGAACCATAAAAACAAATTGATTAGTTTCTCGTAAAATAAAGAATCTTACGTAAAGACGTCTTTTTTTCATAGGTCTTTTAAATATTTTTCTTCGAGTATTATGTCTTTTATTTACCCTAAATATTTAATATGTAGTATTTCCCCCTTAATTATTTAGCCTAAGAATTTTCTTACTTAACATAAAAATTTTCTTGTAATGCCTTGTTGGTTTTATTTATTTGCTTTTATTCTTTCTTATTTATGCATTTATTTATTTATTATTTTTTTCTTTACCTTGTTACATATTTATTTTATTATTTATTTTTATCTTTTTATTTTTACATATTTATTTAATATTTTATTTTTAT
>JANIHY010000005.1:17793193-17806713 GCA_027479065.1 Erythroxylum brevipes | reverse complement strand
AAGTGAAAAGTAGTCCATCATTGCTACTTTTACTATAGAGGCTGAATTTGTGGTGTATTTTCAGGCTACAGTTCATAGATTATGGTTGCAGAACTTTATCTTAGGTCTTGGTATTGTAATTATAATCAAAATCTTGATTCTAATAATAATAATAATTTAATTTACTAAAATTAAATACCATTTTTGTTCTTAAAGTTTCTCAAACTTCACAATTAAGTCTAATTTAATGTAAATTGAATTTTTTTCTTTTCAATTGCTCTTTATATATGACTTATTAAGTTCCTGATATATTGGCAATGGTTATAAATTATAATTACAATTCTTAATTAAAATTATACAAAATAAAACTTTTTTAATTTATCTTTAATTCTCCTATTAAGTAATTTATAATAACAAATTAAGATTGACATTTAGAAAGATGTCATGACCGCTCAAATATTAGGAATGTCAAAGTAGTTTGACTTTATCTATCCAGTATGGCTATGATGTATAATTTAATATTTTTGTCATTCAATTAGAGATGTCAATGGGTTGGGCTGGGCCGACTAGGGGTTGATCAGCCCACCATTTTTGGTAAGGAAAACTTCAAAAATGACGTCATTTTTGACCAAACGAGGTCATTTTTAAAGTGAAGATCGGGCCTGACCTTGGCTCATGGCCCATGGCCTAGTCGAGCTGACTATGGTCAACCCATGGCCGGAAAAACTTGAGCCAAAATCGAACTGGGCCCTTTTTGACATCCCTACATCCAATATTCCAATTGGACATAGAATATAGATTTAGTCTTTACTCTTTTAAGTCTAATCATGTTCGTTCTTGTGAATTTGTAATTGATTTATAATTAATATTTGAAATTACCTTTCAAATCTCCATTCACTCTAGCCCAAGTATACATCAAATCATTATTAATCAAGAATAGTGGAATATTCTCTCTAATTAATTTAGAATGACAAATACTTTATTAACTTACTTATCTATCTTCATACAATTTATACTATATCCAAGCACTATTAATTGAGCTACCTAAATAGAATAGGATATAAGTAGCATCAAAATATAGTAATTCTAGCATGAGATACTTTGGTAATCTCAAGTTTAGGGATTAATTACAAATACCATAATGATAAAATCTACAGGTATACAAGTAATATTTTATTTGGAATCTTTATAATTAAATCAGTTCAATGAACACATTCTCTAATAAGTACCCACAAGTTTGTTTAAGTATATTCATACTTTAATTAATAAAAATAATTTCTTTCTTTATAAGAAAGAAATTGCATATGTATGAGATGTTTCTCAACTCTACTGTTGAGTGTCGGACTACGGTCTGATGACATGTGAAAGTGAGTATATGGGATTGATGCATTTCATTGCATAAGTGTATGAAATATAATGGCTGTTATGACCAGAGTAGCCACCGATTATAACTTTAAGCTCAATGAGTGCAAATGAGCTTTGAGCTCATAAGTGATTCAGAGTCTCAGGCTCAACGTTTAACGAGCCATGTATCCTTCAAATGGATAAGGGACAGTTATTAATGAGCCCTACATGGGACAGTTTAGGCACTCGGTCACAACAAAATAACAAATGAAAAGTGAGTCTCAAGTGCATTGCATATTGCATAATATGAATGATTAAGTGTATCGAATGTGACTAATGTGAATGTGAATGTGGATTATGAAATAATGTGAAATGTGAGATGAAGTGAGATTTGTGAATTTTGTGTGTTATGTGACTGGGTGAGTAATCATACTCACTAAACGGGAGTATGATTACTGCATACAAGGGAAAGCTAGAAGTCGGGATCAGTTCATGTCTGCATTGTGTCTCTGTCTTTTTGCATTAAAATGTATTTCCGCAAATCATTGTATTTTGTGCATTTGAATATAATTGTGGTGTATAACTTTCCGCTTGGAACAAAGTTTTAATGTATTTTATTATTTGGAATGTGCAAATCGAAATTTTGGTATTTGAAAACAAAAATTTGGCAACTCTTGTAAATGAAAAGGTTTCTGAATAAAAGTGGGCCAAAATTTGCGATTATTGATTTTCACGTACGCTTGAAAAAAAAATTTGTACTGAGTTTTTGACTAAGTGATGTAGCAAGCCACCCTCGTAGGGCACGGACTCGGATATCACCATCAATGTCGGGTTCGGGTCATGCGGGAGTGGGGTGTTACACAATGCATCACCATAAACATCTCCTTCTCATGCGTCGAGTAACGCTGCTCTGCACCATTGAGCTTTCGACTCTTAAATGCTACCAAATGACCCTCCTGTACAAGGACTCTACCAATGGCTTTATCCTAAGCATTAGTATGTACATCAAATGGAAGATCGATCACAGGCAGCTTCAACATAGGTTCAGTTGAGATAGTGGCTTTAAGTTTCTCGAATGCCTCCTCACATGCACTTGACCAA
The DNA here is from genome assembly GCA_027479065.1 of Erythroxylum brevipes. Classification (NCBI taxonomy): domain Eukaryota; kingdom Viridiplantae; phylum Streptophyta; class Magnoliopsida; order Malpighiales; family Erythroxylaceae; genus Erythroxylum; species Erythroxylum brevipes. The sequence continues at coordinate 17,804,289 of JANIHY010000005.1, read as the reverse complement.
TACCACTCTTTTTTTTTCTTCACCAAGTCCATCAATGACACCACTTTCTTAAGTATTCCACAATGAACCGCCTATAGTAATTCGTCAGGCTGAGAAAACTCCGTAATTCTCATACAATCGTGGGAGCCTGTCATTCAACTATCGCTTTCACCTTTCTCTGATCCATCCTGACCTAACTCTTGCTCAACACTTGACTTAATAATCTAATCTCCAACTGGGCAAACTCACACTTCTCCATCTTCACGTAAAGCTTGTGTTGCTTTAGTCTTTTGAACATCTGCCTCAAGTGTTTCACATGTTTTACCATGTTAGTACTATACACCATGATGTCGTCTAAGTAGACCACAATAAACTCATCCAAGAAATCGTACAACACATCATGCATAAGGTTGCAAAATGTAGTAGAAGCGTTAGTTAATCCAAACGACATAACTCAAAATTCGTAGGATCCATATCGAGTGATGCATATTGTTTTTTGCTCATCACCCTCAGCTATCCGCATTTGCCAATACCCACTCCGAAGATCCAACTTAGTGAACACCTCAAACTTTGAAAACCTGTCAATCAAATCCTGAATCAAAGCTACTAGATACTTGATTTTTATCGTGACCTTGTTCAACGCTCGATAGTCCGCACACATCTAAAGTGTACCGTCTTGCTTCTTTTGAAATAATATTGGGGCACCGTATAGGGCTTTGAATGGTTAGATGAACCCTACTTCTAACAGCTCACCAAGTTGTTTCCAAAATTCCGCCAATTCTATTAAGGACATCCTATATGGGGCACGTGGAGGTGGGATCGCTCTAGGAACTAACTCGATCTTGTGATCTACCTCACGACGAATTTGCTGTTTGAAGATAAAAATTTTCATACATTTATATTATACCATTTTGTTGTTTGAAGATAACAATTTTCATACATTTTTATTATACCATACTTCCAAAAATTTAAAGCCAAGACCAATTAAAGAAGACAGACAATATTCAAACCATTGTTATTAACAATCTTTGATTTTTCCTAATATACATCAAAGGAAAAAACAAGAATAGGGATGCAAGGGGTATTTCATCAAACATTTAACAAGGATTATACCATATTGCCATTAGCAAAAATCATAATCACAAATTAGCTAAATCATCAAACCATAAATCATAACCAGTCAAAACAATACTCTTCGAATAATCAAATATGAATAATAAACCAAATTTGAGCAAAAAAGAGATTGCCTTATTAATATGCTTGTTAGTTAGTAGCATTAGTGACTAGTGGCATGATGGCTTAGTGGACATATGATAGTAAGAGACGAGGAGATGTGCAACGAAGGAGTTGGGAGAGTGTAAACTGACTGGAACTCTGGGAGAGATAGAGAAGATGTGGTGATAGTGAGTGAATATTAAAGAACAGAAGAAGTGAAGAATTCGATATCTGGAAATTAAATAAAAACACAACGACCTTACTTTGTAACTTTGTTTTCATTTAAGCAAAACTATGTAGTTTTACTTACTCTATAACTCTGTTTTGATTAAAGCAAAGCAACATCATTTTGCTTACTCTGTAACTCTGTTTTGATTAAAGCAAATTGACACCATTTTGCTTAAAAACAAAATGACGTCTAGCCCAAGTCTGAGCTCGTTGGCTCAAATGTGAGGTCACTCGGGCCCTAATAACCCTACTTGAGGCTCAGTCAACCTAGGCCTAACTAGTTGATCACGGATTGGGTTGGGAAGATTTTGCCACCCCTATTAGAAACTTTAGGATTATATAAGAGATATTTAATAAATAAGAATCATATTTAGGCATAATTGATATTTAATTAAAATTAATTATAATTCTAAATAAAGTTTAGATTAAATAAAAATTTTATTTAAATTAAATTATTAAAAAGTCAAAGACTTGTTACAAGCAGGTTTATACTCTACAGGAGCTAATACTTCTTACTTAACTCTCTCTATAATTCTCTCAACATGTTTTATGAATATTGTTAGAGGCTGAACACTTGTGGACTAAAGTGGTTGAAATAAATCAATTTCATAAACGATTCGAGGGAATTGATAGAAAAAAATTAAGTTTCAAAATAAGGTATGAATTAAAATTGATGCTTTAGTACATTTTATATGTTAATTATGTCATAGAATTTAAGTGATTTTAACTTTTGAAAAATTATTTAAAAAATCAATTTCCCAAGAAAGTTATCCATCTCTACAAGTTTGAGCCAAATGAACATGTCGATTTTTAACTTTTTGGCTTACAAATCGAATTGCATTAATACCCTTATCAATGCCCAGTGGTTATACATAGGAACCTTATCTTGTCGATCAAACTGTACGTTGCAAATTTTGCTTTATCTCATAATTTTGTTTTACATGTTTTAGGGACTGCATCCATGGATTGTGCAATCTACTGTTGTCAAAGCCATGCTTATGTATTATTGCTATTGATTGTACCCGAAATTCACATATCACACACAGCTTGTTAGATAGAGAATAATTAGGTAACTTTCACTAAAAATTCGACAAAATAAAATTTTAATATATAAATATGAAATATCTTAAGTAAATTACTCCTACTTAAGACATTAAATACAACGGTTATAGATTAATTTAACTTAAGACATTAAATACAACGGTTATAGATTAATTTAACTTTGAACCTCCATTAATCTTTGAACCTTGTCTTACTATAATTAGGAAATTGATTTAGGCAAAAAAGATAAAAGTATTAGTAGAGAGATATCCGATATCTGCAATACTAACCAGACTAAACATCATTTTGGTTTGGCGTTTCTCCGGAATTGACATCAATGCTGCGAGAAATTGATGGTATCCTTGTGTTTTACTTGTGATAAATTTTGCAGCTACTATCGTTTTCAAGTTGCTTTAATTGGAAACTTACTATTCAATCCAAATTCCAATAAAGCATCAATCAACAGTTCTCAGGGAACTTACTCTTGTGATCTTCAGGATTGCAGTGAAATAAACCCAATCCTTATTTCCATTCAACTTCTACATATATATTCTGTGTGTTTGCTATATATTGTATCCAGCTAATGGTGCATTGAGATTTGGAAGAGAATTAAGATTCTGCGTGAACATCTAATGACATGGCAAGGTCTATTGTTAGAACAACAAAGCTGTGCATGCATGATAGAATCTGGTACCTCAGACTCACAATACTGGTTGTTGGGTTTGCAATAGCATTGACTCTTTCACATTTGGTCTCCATCACTTTCCTAACCATGAAGTCTAATCCAATTCAAGGATGTGCCAAAGACATGTCAATGGGACTGAAAGTTGAAGGAGTTGCCTCTCTAGCTGGTGGTAAGTTATAACATCAATATATAAAACTCAACATTAATTTCATAACATGATATTTGGCCAAGTATAATTGTCTAATCTAAAATTTGACGGATTAATCTCATTTTTTATCGTAATGCTTTCACCATTAACTTGGATAGATACTCCGTTAATCACATTTTCTATTAAAAATTTTGACATTTTGATAGCAATTAACTCCATTTATTACTATTAGCCATTAAAAATGGAATCGTAAGTTGTGGAATAGTCTGAATGTCTGACAAGTGACAATCCGGACATCCATACTTAATGAAAGCATAATAACTCCAGCCCAATATAATTAGACATTTTGGAATTTCTGAGATTCAGGAGAAGACCTGGAAGTAAGGAAACGGCTTGGTGGTTTACTTGCTCCAGGAAACGATGAAGGATCGTGCATAAGCAGGCATCAAACATACATGTATCGCAAATCTTCACCACATTTACCTTCTAAATACCTTATTTCTAAGCTACGTCAGTACGAAGATCGTCACAGACGATGCGGACCTTTTACCGAAGCCTACAACAGAAGCATACGAGGGCTAAATTCAAGCCCACTTGACACTATTAGTAACACAGACTGTAAATACGTTGTCTGGGTAGGCTCCGGTGGCTTGGGGAACATGATAATAAGCATGGCTTCGTTGTTCAATTATGCCCTCCTCACAAACCGGGTTCTACTAGTTAAACATGGAGATGACGTAGCCAATCTGTTTTGTGAGCCATTTCCTAACACATCTTGGTTGTTACCAGAAGACTTTCCTCTGAACAAGCAATTTGACATGTTTGATATAAAGAAGTTTGATGGGAACAGCAGCGTTTCAGTGAAGGACCTACCTTCGTTTCTGTACATCAACCTAGTTTACGAAGATGGTGTTGAACCTTATTACTTGTTTTTCCGGGATGAAACTCAAACTTATCTCCAAGGATTCCCTTGGCTTGCTCTCAAATCAGATCAGTACCATGTCCCTGCTCAGTTCATGATGAAATCTTTGGAGCCAGAACTCAACAGATTCTTCCCAGACAAGGCTTCTCTTTTCCATCACTTGTCTCGTTATCTTTTCCACCCGTCAAATCGAGCATGGGGTTTGATTAACAGATTCTATCAAGCTTACATGGAGAGAGCAGACCAGAGAATTGGCATACAGGTGAGAATTTTTGGTACAAAACAAAGTCCCTTTCACCTTGTCCTGAAGCAGATATTGTCCTGCACTCAAGGAGCAAATCTGCTGCCTAAAGCAGAATACAACAGGTGCAAAGCTTCACCACCCAAAAATCAGACATCAAAGGCCATCACTATCGCATCTCTGTACCCGTTTTTCTACCAAGAGATAAAGAACTTGTACCTGATGAACCCAACAGTGACCGGAGAGGTGATTGCGGTTCACCAACCAAGCCACGAGGAGAAGCAAAAATTGGGTGACAATGTACACAATCTCAAGGCATGGGCTGATATTTATATACTGAGTTTAAATGATGTGCTGGTAACCAGCGCTTGGTCAACATTTGGTTATGTGGCTCAAGGTCTAGCAGGTGTAAAGTCATGGATCCTAGAACTGCCTGGTAGACACAGTGTCCCTAATCCGCCTTGTCGACCCTCCACATCTTCGGAGCCATGCTTGTTATTGTTTCCAAATTATAATCCAGGTAACCTTCCTCCTTACATCAAGAATTGTGAGGATGCAAAGTTGGGGCTAAAGCTGGTTAATTAGTAATATGTATAGGTAGACATGTTTCTAATATCAGGCATTGCATTGCACTTGCAGGCAGGCAGGTAAATGTGAGCAATTAGTTTTTAAAAGAATAAAGGGTAGGCTTATAATTTGGATTTTCTTTAATCCTAAGTGTGTGTAAATGCCTGTGCATGTGCAATTTGAGCCAACATTAAGTTAAGCAAGTAAACCTTCTTGATTACTTACTTTAAGAAGAAATTCTTCTAGTCCTTAGCTTCAGACCACATCAATTGTTTAAAGCTGGCCTAATAAAATGATGAAAAGCAAAGTATAATCCAAAAACCAAATGGTAACGTAGAAAGAAAACATAACAAGTGTGTTGGAATATGCATAGGCAACACCCCTCATACCGCGGCTATTAAGCCACTACTTTTGGGGCTTGAGAACTCTCCAAACGCAGTACAACTTCTCACAGCACCATGTCTGCTTGCGATCTTTACCCTCACGTGTTCTTGTAACCTCAAAGTGTGCCTATCCTCCGCTCCTCTTCCTTCAACTATTGAGTGTCCTGTCGAGTGTGACCTTCCAAACACTCCATTTGTATCATTCTCCTCCACATTACCCGGAGGTAACCCTTCCCCGTTACTACCTCTTTCTTCTTGAATGGCAATAAAAACAGAATTCCCTATTGCTCCATCATTGCTCTCGTCACCGTCATGGATGTCACTGTTCTGGTTCGCTGTTAGAGTCTTTTCCAGTGTCCCTTTTGGCAAGTCAAGATCTCCTCTACAAACCGGACAAGTTTTGTGGGATCCAAGCCAAAGATCAATGCATTCTTGGTGAAAAACATGGTAGCAAACAGTTATCAGACGTAGTAAATCATCGTCCGTAAACTCTGCCAAGCAAATCGCACATTCAAGCCCATATTTGTCACGTCCAACGTCTTTGACACTCGAATAAGTAAACGTTGGAAAAATTTGTACCAGTGCAGGATCAAGTCCCTGATTCACCGGAAAATTAACTGCATTTAAAAGATTTCCTGAAGGGGTTCGCCGGAGATGCCAAGTTCTCAGGATGCTGTCCATGAAACATCTACAGAAGTATATGGAGAAGAAACCTATAAAGAAACAGACAACCAATATTGTTGTAAGGACTATAGTTAATGAAGGGGTCGAAAAATTTGATGCTTGTGGAGCTAAAGAAGAACTGGACGACATTGAACGAACAGAGGCAGACTAATTTGGTGGCCGGAGATCAGAGTTTTCCCGGCCTCAGCTTTTTGCATGGACTTGAAAATGGTTAGGAAGCTAGAAAAGAAAATAAAACATGAGATTTGGACGATGAAAAGTTTAATGTTTAGATAAGTTCATTAGGAAGAGAGAAACAAGGAGGAGGAGGCAGTTGAATGGGAGACAAGGGCATGACAGGGTCGGCTTAATTTGGAAAGCTGAGGTGGAGAGGCTTGTTATTGTCGATGGTACAAGTAATGCTCATTGAGCGAGTCATTCTGAGAAGGAAGAGGAGAGAGGAGCTTTGTCTGAACCATATAATAATTCAGCCTTCCCAAACTGCTTTCTCCTACTATTTTTACAAACCAATGACGTCGTCAATGTCATTGATTCCAAGTCTGGAGATTCTTTTAAGACAAAACACACACGCTTTCACGCTGCCAAGTTAACTTGCGTTGCGTTGCATGTGTCCTTTTGTCCTACCAATTAGCTCTAACTCGATATGGTGAAATGTACGTATCCTCCTAAAAATGACAAAACCAGCTCGCAATTATACGTCATAATTAATAGAATCGGAATTCAATTGATTTCTGGCCGGAAGATAATAATATCTTTTGTTTGAATTCATCCAGTTTTAATATTGATTACACGGATTGAGACTGCAGATTTGAAGCTTCAAATTTTCCATGCAATTGATTATTTATGGCTGAGAGTGAGACTCACCAAGTCAATATTAACTCATCTAACAATAACTTGAGTATCTATCCAATAACTTTTCCTACAGATAAAAGTCTGACCATCTCACCATTCCGTTATCAAACATGGGTAATGGCTTGGAATGTACAAAAAGATGGGTAATGGCTTATGTCATAATGACCAAAATCTATCCCTTAAACTTCTCCTATGAAAGAATGTAAAGAAAGCTAAATATGATATAAAGCTAAAATGATTTTTCTTGTGTTTCAATGAATTGCTTTACACTGTATATATATACAAGTTGGTGATGATCTAAGTTGTTTAGATAGGATAAGATACAAATCAATTTAAATGAGATTGCAAGATGAGATTACAGTAGATAAAGCTAAATACAAATCATGATAATTCTGGTGATATTGTAGATTCCAGTGTCAGTATAATCTAACTTGCAATATCAAGCTTTTCCTTTCTCCCTCACTCCACGCAAATATAACTAATCAGACTTTGAAAAAGGTAGAATGTAAATGAAACGAAGATGTCCTTCCCCATGGTGATTGTGTCAAGAAATTAAAAAAAGAAAAAGGACACGATACTTGGCGAATATGCCTCTAATCTTCTTATTTCAAATCAAGTTGATAAGAAGAATTTGTACAATAATCACAATTAAATAATTATGTTTGTTTAATACATATTAAACAAATTATTATATGTATGACAACTCACATACATACTAAATAAAATAAATTATTTAGGAATTGACGACTTAAAATTAATTAATAAGATTAAATTAATTGATATTAATAGTATCAGATATTTTAACCACCCATGACAGGCTTGAATATAAAAAATTTTGAACTTGTGGTCCATTGAATGGCTTTCCCTTTTTCAATGAGTTGAAATTCCAGTGGATATTGTGTAATGGAGATCATTTTATAATTATTGAAAAGGTAATTTAATAAAGCATCTTAACGCAATTTGTGTTAAGCCATACGTCAAACACGTTTTTCTCAAAGTAAAACATATTAAATAAAAAAGGGGACTAACACTGGGCATATTAAGGTAAAAATCTCTAACTAGAACTAAATCACATAAACTGTATTTTGATACTTGTTCTCAGTTTTGTTTTCTCTAATCCCAAAAGGTTATACTCTTTAAGTAATTACAGACAACATAAGAAAGGCCAAAATTTGAGAACACATTTCATTAGACATAACTGCAAAATTTTGGAAAAAAAAAAAGACCAATAAGCGTGGATAATGGGTTTGATCGTTCGAGGAGTTTATAATAAAAGAAGCAAATAACTTTCATTTTAGAATCTCAACCCATTAATTAGAAATGGAAATAACTCTTTGTTGCTATATTCTATCTCGAATGCACCAACATCGATCTCAAGTTGCGGAAGCACATAGTTGTCAGGGAATATTTTGTCCAATTTCAGGGTAGAACAGTAACCTTAGAGATAAGATAATTTTAACATTAATGGATAATCCCGTTTTGGAAAAGATAATACTGAACATATATTAATAGAGCTTAATGCTTGAGGAAGATTAATACTGAATATTTAGAAGTGCCATTAATTAATTGTGGTGATAACACTTATATGAAAAAAGAAAATTTGATGAAATATCTTATTTAAGTTATTGTCACCATTAATAATATTTTCATCATGACTTTTAATGAAAATATTATATTAAATTTATTCAAGGGGTGTCAGGAATCCCACATCGAACAACTATGAGAGTATTAAACAATTTATAATAATATGCAAACCTCCTTCTCTAGAGCTAGCTTTTGGGGATGAATTAGGCACTTCTAACATGGTATCAAAGCCAAGTTAATTTGTCTCGATGGTTTGGGGCGGTGCCCGGTTATGTCCCTTTTCCCAAGATGTCCATCATATGTCCAGTCCTGCTCTGGACTGAGGGGGGTGTGTCAGGAATCCCACATCGGACAACTATGAGAGTATTAAACAATTTATAATAATATGCAAACCTCCTTCTCTAGAGCTAACTTTTGAGGATGAGTTAGACACTTTTAACAAGGGGTTAGAAATTATAAAGTACACTTGAGATTTATTTGAGCTTATTGATAGACCCATATAAGATAAATAAGACGATATTTATCAATCTCGGTTCAAAAATTATTATTTGAAAATATTTTATGACCTCCTTCGGTTAGTTTTTATGTAAAATAGACAAAGTTAAATGAGAGAATAGTGACGAGGAAGAATGAGATATAAATTAGAGGACAAAGAAAGTTGTTTTTTGTGATTTAAAAAACATTAATAAGACTCTAAACAAATTTAAGATATAAAAAAATTAAAATACTTTTCATATGATTAATAAGTAATATATAAAAATTAGGATTTTTAAAAGTTAATTATTTCAATTACTTGTGTTACTAATTGTTTATTTATATTTCAATTAACCCGTTTAAATGCTAATTTTTACATTATTTTGTCAATCATAACAATAAAATGTTAATAGAAATAAAAATTTTAAATAATTTGACCAAAATTTAAAATTTTAAATACTTAATTAAAATTTTTAAAAGATTGATTAGTAAAATAAAATTTTAATTTTTTAAACTTATTATCTCCTAATGAAAAAAAATTTGTTTAGTCACCTCAATCTAGTTGCAAGATTTGCAATGGAATACTTCTTGTTAAGATATATTATATATATCTTTTATTTAATTTTGATATTTTAATTGGACATATAAAATTTTAATTGTAGTGAGATTTAAAAATTATAAATTGATAAAATTAAAAGAATGAAGTTGTTGCATGTTTACATTTAAGTGAGACTATGATTTCCTCAAAAAAAGTGAGACTATGATTATGTGAAAAAGTTGTGCACATCTGGTATCTACGGTAGAAGTCCATCTTTAACGTTAGTTTTGTTATGACCCTCATCCCACATCGGTGGGATGAGAATATGAGAGGAGGAGTGGGACTTATAAAAGAAAGCCCTATCCTCCTTAATTCTATGTACCAAAACAATACAAATATCCTCTTAAACAAATTAGAGGGTTAAATTTGTAATCCCTATTTTGTTATAGTGAGATTCTTCTCTCTCCGTGGTTTTTACCCTATTGGGGTTTTCCACGTAAATATGTTGTGTTCTTTCCGTGTTTTCTTTCCAACAAGTGGTATTAGAGTCACGGTTGGGTTAAGTTTAAATTTATTTATCGTATGCTCTGTGGTTGCCACTTAGTGTGGATCCTCCACATCAGCAAGTAAATTAGATTTTGCAGTTACCCTTGGGTGTGCTTGTGGGACCACCTTTCGATTTTCATACCTAGTGGGACCCACTGTCCCGGGATATTCTGAAATTGCTCAGTGTCATCATTTGTGAGGCTCGTTTGGTGTGGGGCTCACGAGATTACTATTCACGTGTGGGGCCCACGAGTTTACTATTCATAGCATGAAATAGTGGGAGGAGCTTTTCGGCAGAATATCATAAATGAACGGGGAATATAAGATGGATAAATTCAACGGTGGAAATTTCTCAATTTGGAAGATGAGAATGAGGGCTATTTTGGTGAAAGATAAGTGCCTCGCAGCAATCGTCAAAAGGCCAGAAAATATCACCGATGAAAAATGGGAAGAAATGGATGCAAATGCAACGGCAAATTTACATCTCGGATTGGCAGATGAGATATTGTCCAGTATAGAGGAGAAGAAGACAGCCAAAGAAATTTGGGATTATCTTACAAGTATATACGAGGCAAAATCCCTACACAACAGAATTTTTCTCAAGAGGAAGTTGTACACTTTGCGGATGTCAGAATCTTCGACAGTGACTGAGCACGTCAATACACTGAATTCTCTATTTTCACAACTTAATAACATGGGTTGTGTGATAGGGACTAGTGAACGGGCAGAAATTCTACTTCAGAGTTTACCGGATTCATATGATCAACTCATTATCAACTTGACAGCCAACTTGCCTGTGGAAAGCTTGATCTTCGATAATATTGTAGCTGCGATCATTGATGAGGAAAAGCGGCGCAAGAATAAGGAGGGAACTTCACAGCAAGTAGAGGCATTGGTGGTAACGAGAGGTAGATCGATGGAACGTGGTTCCAGTGGGAGTCAACAACACGGTAGATCGAAATCTCGGAGTAAGAAAAATTTCAAGTGCCACAATTGTGGCAAGAAAGGT
>JANIHY010000005.1:17779528-17790998 GCA_027479065.1 Erythroxylum brevipes | reverse complement strand
TTGTTCATAGAAAAGATACCTTATATACGTTTCGTAGCTAGGTTTAGGTTTTACGTGTGTGCATGGGATATTACCTTTTGCTAATGGGCCGGAAAGGAGCTTGGGCTTTAGATGCAGAGTTGATCTTCGATGAGCGGACCGATCGGCCCGCAAGTCGTCTTGATTGGGTCCGGATCCAGAATGGCTGACCCAACCAACATTATTTCCAAAATCCAGTTGGTGATCTTAGATCTTGTTGACATCTTCTATTTAGTTTTCACCTATCATTGCAAAATTTTCTATTTCGTGTGATTTGAACTGTTTTTTAGGTATTAATGCTAGTAAATTTCAAATGAGATCTTATTGACATATCTTAAACAAGTATTAACTATTTTTGCAGGCAATGTTAGAATGTGCATTTTTTTAGACTTGATCGGTGCTCCATATTATACTATTTCATCCTAAAGTCTTAAGCATGCAAAATATTTGAATTGTTTTTGTAGGCAACATTGGGGTGGGTCATGTTGTTTTTGAGCAAGGTGCTTTTACAGAAAATGTGGGTAATTAGAAGTTATTGGAACAGAAGAAAGCAAATCCAATAGCACTGCTTCTCTCCTCTACCATGATGCTAAGGCACTTTTTGTTCTCTTCATTTACTAGTTGTTTAGAAAATGCAGTGAAGCGGGTGATTTTTGATGGCCAATATCAAACAAAGGATTTGTAGATTTTGGTTTTGTATTTCTTAACAATAAAAGGACACATGTAATTTCCTTTTGTATTTTGAATATATTAAATGTTGAATTCTATAAGTCCTTATAGACGATATATTATATATAAATGATGTTTTGGCTCGTTTATATTTGATAGTAAGTACACAATTAAGAATAAATTGTTGCCTAAAAAATTTCACTCTGTTTCCTTATTTATTTAACATTGTTGCCTAAAAAGAATTAAAGTGTTGCAATATGTATTTAACATTGTTGCTATAGTTTAAAACTAATGTGTTGCCTTAGTCAAAACTTAAAGCAACATTTTTTTATTTTATTTCCTAATTAAAAAATTTTGTTGCCTTATACGTATTACAGCGTCACTTCTTATAAAGATATGAATTCTGTTACCTTAATAAAAAGACAACAATAATTGTACTTATAGCTACACTTTTATCTGTTGCCTAAAGTACTTTTTGCTGTACTGGCGAGAATAAACATTTGGACTTTGAGATGTTATTCATCTGATATGTTTCTGTTTAACTTCAATCACGACTATTCCCAACTTTAGTTATGAAAACTTCCGCACTGGATACTACTTCAATGCCTATAGCTACCTTTCCAAGTAGTTAGTGCCTCAAAGAACTGCCTAGTAAAGGATTACTGTGTCCATAGGAGTGAGGAAATTACAAATAGAGATGCATTTTTGAGTAACACTATGTTCTCTCTAATGAAGACATGCATTCTGTGACTCTAATCAAGTGGTAGAGAAAAAATATGCAAATTTTTCTCCACCTCAGTGTTAAAAGCCTTACTCTTGCTTTTGGAGAAGCATATGAGACTATCATCTTAAAATTATGATGGAAGTCATATCCTTCAAAGGTAGAACAGGAAAGCAACCATGATCGAATTACGGGCGTAGCAGAAAAATATAATTTTACAGTTTTTGATTGGATCCTAATAATTGAATAACTTGAAAAACTAAACTTGAATTATAAAATAAAAAATTGTACCTAATTTGATATTCCTATTACGCATCCAACCTCTAACAGTATCCACAGAGTATTCACTTAACTCTTTTAGAGGAATTAAGAGTAGCGTTAGCTCCTTAGGCTTATTCATATTTATAAAAAAGAGTACCAAGGTTTTTACTTTATGGTAAAATTAAATACATCAATTATAATTACAATCCAAGTCTAATTATAATTAATTTAATTTTAATAAAATCAAATATCTCATATTTGATCCCTAAAGTTGCTCAAACTTTATAATTAAGTCCAACTTAATTAAACTTAAATATTCTCTTTTGAACTACTCTTTATGTGTAACTTAACAAGTTCTTAATATATTGACAATTATTATAAACTACAATTCTAATTTATAGTTCGAATTAGATAAATTAAATTTTCTTTTAATTTTTCTTTAATTATTCAATTAAATAATTGATAATCATATTGATATCTAGCTATATGTCATAACCAACCAAAAATTAAGAATGTCAAAGTGATTTGACTTAACATGTCCATGTATAGTTATGATATATAATTTAATCATTTCGTCATCCAATATTCCAATTGGATAGAGTATGGATATAATGTGTGCTCTTTTGTATCCAATCATGTTCATTGTTGCTAATTAGTAATTGATTGATAATTGGACATCTTTTCAAATTTCAATTCAATCTAGCTAGAAAATTCCTTACATCATTATTAATCGAGAATAGTAAAACAGTCTCTCTAATTACTTTAGAGTGACAAATACTTTATTGACTTACTCAGCTATCTCCATATGTTTCATACTGCATCCAAGTACTATTAACTGAATTATCCTATGGTAGTTCATAAGTAACATCAAAACGTAGTAATTCTCATATAAGATACCTTGGTAGTATCAGGTCTAAGGATCAATTATACAATCATCATTATAAGGAAATCCATAGACATATAAGTAACATTTCATTTGGGATCCTCATAATCAAGCCAGTTTAATGAACTTATTCTCTAATAAGTACCCACACATTAGTTTAAGTATCTTCATAATTTAATTTATGAAATCAATTATTATCTTTATAAGAAAGGAACATAATATGTGCTTGTTTTATTATTTCATCAATATTCTATCTTGATAAAACTACAATTAGGAATATAAGGGAATAAAAGAAAGGATTTTTTAGAGTAACCCTTAGGTGTTGATCCATGCCCTGTGACTTTATTAGACAATATCTGGTTCCATAGGACCAGGAGTCAACTTTCCCGTATGAGCATATAAATGTAAATTGAAACTCATAATTATGATCTTATCATAATTTCAATTACACAGTAATTACTCTAGGGATTTTACCTTTAGTATTAAAACATCAAATGTAATTAACATAATACATGAATATAAATAATGTCTTTATTAATTAAATAATAATCTCATACATTAAAATTGCAACCAACTGATTGATTGTAAGGGCATAAACTAACGATCTCCCACTTGTACTAAAGTCAATCACCTATGTTCTTAATATCATATCCATCCATATGTCGATCATGTTTCTTCTGAGATAATGACTTAGTGAGAGGATCTATAGGATTCTTTTCAGTGGAAACCTGCTATGATGTTACGTCTTTCTGCTAACTATGATCTACAAAATTCTATTTAATGGAAACTCATTCCAATGTTATGCCTTTAAGCTCCACTATCTCCTTGATTAAGTGAAACTTTCTGAATACATGTTTGGAACATTGATGAGACCTTAGTTCCTTTGCCTATGCAGACTCAACAATATTAGGAACCACTTCAAGTTTAGTGATGAACTTTTTAATATAAACCACTTTCGCTATTGCCTCTGATATTGAAATGTACTCTGCCTTGGTTGTTGAGTCTGCAATGGTTGGCTATTTGAAATTTTTCCAACTTATCACACTGTCATTCAAAGTGAAAATGTACCATAATTATGATCTACTACAATCTAGATCTGACTGAAAACTAGCATCTAAATACCCATAAACTCTTAGTTTAGCTCCTTCATAGATAAGAAAAATATCTTGAGTCATTTTTAAGTACATAAATATATTTTTCACAATCGTTCAGTAGCACACCTGGATTGAATTGAAACCTGCTCGTTATGCTCAAAGCTTAAAAGACATTTGGTCTAATACATAGCATCGTATACATGATTTATTTAATTATCGAAGCATATGGAATGCAATCTATTTTTATCTCTCTTCTTATGTCTTAGGACATACTCTTGTGAGAGAGAAATCTCATGCAACATGGGTAAGAATTCTTTATTAGAATTCTCCAAGTTCAACTTCTTTAGCACTTTGGATTGAGATAACACAAGCAACCTTTTTTATCTATCTTTATAGAACTTTATTTTTAGAATATAGGTTGTTTCCCTTATATCCTTGATGGAGAAGTTCTTATATAACCAAAACGATTGGTATGTCGTTTCTAGTTAGCAAATATGTCATTTACATATGGCACTAGCATTTCTTTAAAATGGCACTTATTCTCTATTGTTACAAATTCTCGTCTTCCAATTAGATGGCTTTACATTCGTTGCATTCCCACTTCCATTTTCCACACCACCACTAGCCACTACATCCCCTCTAGGCCCCATACTTATCATGCCACACTCTCTCTATTTTTGGGCTGCTCATCACGCAAAAAAGGTACAATTATCTCCATATGGACACCTCTCCTTCGTATAAAACTTTTTGAAATGCCTCCCTTTATAAGACCTTTGTGTGTCACTTACAAGTCCCCTTATCGGCGGGGTATTCCTTTTGAATCTCATCAGGATTCCCTTTCTTCTCCTAAAGTTCCTCTATGTTGTTTGCAAAGTTGTAGTTGGTCACATAAGGGCATAACCCTTCCCAGAACTTGCAGCACAACTTAGTCTTGAAGAACATTTTCCCGATGGACTTCTTGCAAGTCAATTCCTGATAACTACCCCTCGCTTTCTTACCTGGTGGCTCGCTACTAGAATGACATTGTGAAGTTTGGTTATCGAATTATCAACAGTGCCATCAACGTTGTTCCATATACAACAATCGTCCTCTGTTGCCCAAATGGATTTTAATCAGAAGAATTTGGACTCCAGTTCTTAAGGCAATTTGGGGAATCACATGGACTACATTTCCACTGGAATAGTCTCTAACATAATCTATTTAAAAATAAGGAACCCACTTATAAGAATATAATAAAGCTTAGATCTCTGAAGGAAAAAAGAAAACCCAAGAGCTCAACTTGGCTGAATTGGATAGGGAGTTATAAAGATATGAAATGGACGAAATTTAAGGATTCAACCAATAAAAGCATAAAGACTTTAGTTGACACAATGTTTTAAGTAACAAAAATCAAAAATAGCAAAAACCGTAACTTCGGAAGAGATAGGAAGCTAGTAATTTAGAAGGGTAAAATTTGAAACCAACATAAAAGAATTACAACAACAGATACAAGAGGAAAGGAACTTAATAATTGGAGTAAGCACGATTAGGATATATTTTATAAATATAAGTAATTAGTTTTGACGTTCTTTATTAATTGGAACTATAAGATATTAATTGGATGATGATAGCTAACCAATAATCCTTGTTTGCTTGGATTGAAAAAAGTATTTTGGATAATGTTCTAGATGTTATAGAATCCTATCTTGAATAGATGAGTATCTTGAGAAGATGTATTGTGGATTACGTTGATATGTTGCTAAAGGGCATAGCTAAAATTTCCTTGTGAATTAATTAATTATGTGAAAAAACTAAATGTGTAGTTTTTAGGTGTGTGAGACTCACGATTGATGGCTTTGGTGTATATTGTGAGTGCTTTGAGTGGAATGTGTATGCATTGAAGTAAAGTGTGAACAATCCACATTGTGCGTGGGAGTGAAGACCTCTTGGTGATGTTAGGAACATAAGTTTTGCCGTGTCCTTGGTGAATTAGAAAACTTGCATTGAGAGGTCTATAGGCGTGTAATAGTAAAGATCTTGATAATGTTATTTTCGAATGTGGCCAGCTGGTTTAATGATGAATTGATTTCAGGTGTGAGATATCTTGATATGTTGATTGATGGGTCGTTATTGTGGCTATGGGTGTCCTATACAACTGCGTTGACATCTGAATATGGGCTGCATGTTTATGTGTTTTTCATGATGTGTTCTTTGCTTGACTGATAGCAATTAAAGGTGTGCAATGTGTATTTTCTGATTGGGAGATTCATAGTTTTGTATTGATTATGTGGGGGTAGTTACCGTTGGACATTCATCCTTGTGGAGTGGCTCACAGTTAGACTGATTGGTGTGTTGTGTGTGACTTTAGTCGTGGGTTATTTGGTGACTGTGCAGCCTTCTGCATTTTGTGTGAATGAATCTATTGTGGGGGGATAACTTTCAGATCTCTTTTAGAGGAGCTAAACTCATAGGGAAGTTGTTCTGTTTAAATCTCAAGTGTATTCAAATTTTGTTATTAATTTTTTAAACACTTGAGTTTTTATTTATTGTCTTTCAATTAATAGATTATTAAGATAAATTCTATGTGGAGGTTAACACAAGTCGGTTGTGTCTTCAATCACCAGAACACCACTATTGCACCACTCTAACTATCCTACATGGAAATCACAGATGAGAATCTTCATCCAAGCTTAGGGTACATAAGCTTGGCATTTTGTAGTACATGAGTGGACGCATCCGATGAGTACCGACGATAAAAGAGAGGCAATTCAAAAAGATTCATCTGAATGGATAAGAGCCAAAGAAGAAAGTGCATTTGGAAACTCAAAGCAATGCATGCAATTTTTAGTGCTATTAGTGAAGGATGTTTCTTAATGATAGCAGCCTGTGAATCAATTAAAGAAGCGTGGGATGCTTTGCAGACGATTCATAAATGGTCCAAATATATGATGGCGTCAAAACTACAAATGTTAGCTGTGAGGTTTGAAAAACTGAAGATGGATAAAAATGAGACTATTGGGGATTTTCATAAAGATTATGCGATATGGTGAATCAGACACATCAACTTGGGAAGAAATATCCAATATGAAACTAGTCAAGAAGACATTGAGATCACCACCTCCAAGATTTATTCCAAAAATTACAGCAATCGAGGAGGCTCATGACATTAATAACTTGTCGTTAGAGAAGATAATTGGAATTTTTACCAATTTCGAAATGAATTTGTTGAGAGGCAAACAAGAAAAGAGCAAAAGATTGACACTACAAATTGAAATTCGAAAAGACATAAATGATGTAAAAGATGAATCTGATGAGAATGAGGATATGAAATTATTGACAATAAATTTCAGCAGGTAGTTAAAGAAAGTGAAGAAGGATAGATCTGATTTTAGGAAAAATGGTCGGCGCTCATCAAATAATAATTTCAAACAACAAGGGAAAACTCAAAAGGTTGAAAAAAAGTTGAGAAAATTCAACGTCATAAGTGTTAAGGCTTCGGACATATGCAAGCAGAATGTGCTAACATCTTAAAGAAGATAAAAGGGAAGTCTTGTACAAGCACTTGGAGTGAGAATGAATCCAGAAATGAATATGGTAGTGAATAAGAAGTTGTGAATAGTGCTGCCTTAGTTACTTTGTACAGTAAAAATCCAATTACTTGTTTAACAGTAACCGAGAAGGAAGTAACTGAAGAAGAAAAAGTGAGTAAATTGAGAAATTTTGGAAAAATACAGACGATTCAACTCAAAGCTCAATCTCAGATCATGATAGTGATGGCATGAAAATCATTATTCAAGATATAGAGAAAAAGTTGTTGTCTACATTAAATGAGCTTGGTGAAACAAAATTGAAGTTGGTTAGTACAGAAAAATGAATAAGAATGTTAAATGGAGGTACCGAAAAGCTAAAAAAGTTGTTGGAAATTGGTAAGGCTAAAGGAGACTTTCAAGGCATTGACTATAGAGGTGAATGCTCCAAGGAGTTAGTTTTTTCTTCTTGTATTTAAGGTTCTTATACCTCGGCTTTGATTTACTCCTGCTCTTACCTGTATTACTATAATCTTGACTTTTGCTTTTACTTCTCCCCCTACTTTTAGTAACCAAAATATCTGACTGTTATGTGGAAGTCTCCTAAGTTCTCCTTCTCACTTCTTCATTCAGAACACCACTCTTCACATACTACATAGTTACAATACCATCAGGAGCAGAATTTGTCAAAGATACTTTAAAGTTCTCCCAAGAATCAAGGAGTGTATTCAACAACCAAAGTCCCACAATGTCCTCATCAAATTTCACACCAATGTTGAGTAACCAATCAAAGATACCTTGAAATTCATTCACATGGTCAAGAACTGAGCTCTCTTCTTTGTACTGTAAGCGTTTGGCTTGTTTACGCAAGAATAACTTGTTGTTGCCAATTTTAGAAGAATACAAAGATTCAAGCTTTTCCCACAAAGTCTTGGCATGTGTATCATTGATAATATGATTCAATACATTATCCTCAACTCATTGTTTAATAAAGCTACATACTTGTTGATGCTCAAACTCTCATTTTTCATCAGACTTAGACTCAGGCTTATTAGTAGCAAATACAGGCAAATACAACTTCTTTAAAAATAGAAGATCTTTCATATTTCCTTCTCAAGTGTGATAGTTTGTGCCATCCAAACAAATCATTTTACTCATATTTACCTCCATGATTCAAACAAGCAAAAATAGACCCAATTAATAAATTTAACTAGGCTCTGATACCATTGTGTTGGGAAGGAAGTAGGTATAACACACGCAACGATCAATCAATAAATCTTTTCTCACTTGAATGAATCTATTAGGAGTAATAATGAGCAAAAATTGGCAGCAAACCAAATGATCACAAGCTACCCTAATAGTGCACAAATCAAAAACCATAACGTGGCAAAAACTACTTCGGTGTGAAGAATAAAAAACCACAGGACCTCTCTTGATCCAAGCAAATGAAATTCACTATCATAAATATTGTCTTACAGAGATCAACAGCCACAAAATCCAGAAATCAAAGACTCAATCTCATATAGCGACAAATTAAAATAGAGAACTACACTAAGAGAGTAATCACAACAAAGACTTCTATTTTAACAAATTCTAAAAAAATTCCAGTCGTCCAAATTCAATTTTCATTGTTCAAAACAAATAACAATGAATAAGGAACATGCTCACCAAAATTCAGCCCAATCAAACGAAGAATGGTGGACCAAAATCAGAATATAGTGAAGCTCGTCAGTTTTAGAAACACCTTAAGACTAGTCCAATTTTGGATCCAAAAATTCAACCTCCAGACTTCGAAATCATATCTCCACCGTTCAGAATGGAGAACAATATGTCTTGAAACTATAAACAAAAAATGAGACCAATCCAATGGTAAACGACTTCCCAACTGCCGGAAATGTAAAATGGGTTGGATGAAAAAATCTCTCCTTCTGTAAAGAATGAAGGAAGAACAAAATCTCTCTCTTCTCTCTTCTCTCCTCTCTCTCTCTCTTCTCTCACTCTCTTAGTAGCTGCTGAAAATTATTTTTTAGTTTTAATTACAATACAAAAATTAACTCTAATAAATTAAAAAGAAAATAACGCTTTAAAAAATTTATAAATTTTACACATAAGAGGAACCTAAAGCCAACAAGTGAGACACGATTCAGCAACGCTGCATGACGACAAACTAACGAAGGACAAACTGACCAAGGAGGACGATGATAGTGGCGGTGAGCGATGATTGTGGGCGACAACTGTGAGCTGTGAGCGATGACAAGCAATATGAGTGTGGGGCTGTGTAAGGGGAGACTGGGCGAGGGCTATGCTGTGGCGTTGCGACTCTGAGCGACGCCTGTGTCTCTGTGGGTGGGGGAAGGCAGTTCTGAGATTTGAATCTTCTGATTCATCTTAAGCAAGCTGGCGGTGAGGGTGGGTTTTATGATTAACAAGTATTTGTTTTGGAAATTAGTCCTCCAAAATTTTTTATTTTACAAACTGGTATCTTAAACACTAATCAGGGCCAACCGATATCTATAGCCGATAGGACGTCGAGTATTTTACTATCAATTTTTAGTTAGTATGGCACATTTAGATCGTTATTAATTTATCCAAAACACATAAGTCATGAGCTAATTCATGCACCCGAGAGTTTATTCAATAGATACTCTGTTATCCATAATAATTTATTCAATAGATACTCTGTTATCCATAATCATTTATCCAAAACACATAACCTGCTGTTTTATTTTGAGTAGAGCTTCATGACCCAGGAGTCATACTCAGCAACGGAGGGAATCAGGAAAGCGTAGCTTCCATGACAAAAGCCAAGCTAATAAATTTTTTCTGTCCCGTCTCGCTTAAAAATGCCAGGCCAATAAGTGGAACGCATCATTTCAAAGATTAGAGGAACCTGTGTGAAGTTATAAAGGGCAACTGGGACCAGGGACAGCATGATCAATGGGAATACAATCCACTGCAGTCGATGGACAAGAGCTATGTGAAGAGCCGAGCAAAATGCCGCCAATATGAACGCAATGGAAAGATATGATAGATTTTGAAGAAATAAGTTTTTTTTAGGATCAATTTTCCAAGTGGGAATTTGAATCGTTTTGCATAAAATTGAATAATGATGGAATAAGAATAAGAAGATAGTTTTGTTAAGGATGAGATTGAGTTTAAGACGAATTATATGAATTTAGTGTTATATAAGGATGAATTTCCAAAAGGGAAATTGTATGGTTTTTGTTTGATTTGGATGAGTTTGAAAAAAAAAATATCTATTATGATTTTGATTGAATTAGACTGATTGTCGTATGGTTTCCAACTCGAGGAATTTTTCTAAAATTTCGTTACCCGGATGTCGAACATTAGTGTCGGTTCTATTGAACTGCTTGCTTGCTTCGTCTTCGTTGTGTTTCCGATTAGTTTGTTATCCGATTTTTCAATTCCCCTCGTTTTGTAAATTCGATTCTTCGATTTCGATTATGTTTATTTTCCGATTCGATTCGTTTCGCTTCGCGATCTGCTTCTTTGATTTCGATTATGTTTGTGCTTTCGTTTGTTTGTTCCGAGTTTCTGATTCGTTTCTCCGTTCTTCGCTTTGTTTTCGTTTTCCACTTTTTGCTTTTTCGGTTGGGATCCGGTGACGAGATCGGGTTCCAACATAGACAGATGATTTCGAGAATGTTGTATGTGCGACTGAAGAGTCCAAAAATTTGAAAGAAATGACCATTGACGATCTCTCAAGTTCTCTTGAGGCTAATGAGCAAAGGAAAAAAGAAGAAGCAAGAATTGCTAGAGGAAGCGTTGCAAGCAAAGGCTACGCTTAAGGAGGAAATAACGAGCCATGGTGATCAAGGTAGAGGACGTGGTCGAGGTCGCGAAAGCTATAGAGGTCGTGGTCGTGGTAGAGGCTGCGGTCATGGACAAAATGAAAATGAAGAAAGAGGCAATAACAACAATGCGTGTGGTAGAGGACGCGGTCGAGGCAGAGACGATCGATCAAACAGGTACAATGTTGATTGTTTCAATTGTGGTAAATACGGTCATTATGCCAGAGAGTGCTATTCCCAGAAAAAGGTGGATGAGAATGTGAATTTCGTAGAAAAGGAGGAGACCGAGAATAATGATGCGGTGCTATTGGCGAATAAGGAGAATCGTCCTGAAAATGAGAATGTGTGGTATCTTGATATGGGTGCAAGTAACCATATGTGCAGGCACAAGCATTTGTTTACCGAATTGGAGGAGATACTAAGGTGCAAGTAAAAGGCCAAGGTAACATTTTGATTCAATTGAGAGATGGTGCACAAAAGTTTATTTCAAATGTTTATTATGTGCC
>JANIHY010000005.1:17760370-17774152 GCA_027479065.1 Erythroxylum brevipes | reverse complement strand
GGAAAAATAGTTATCTAGGCTATATATTTATATCGTATGTATGTTGTTTAGTTCGTCGATTTTTTTAATTCGTAAAGCTATTAATTAATTAAATCTGAAATCGTATCCAGGTTATTGATTAATAAGGATTAATCCGAATACATGTTTCAGTTAACTAATCATAAGAGAAAATAGGTAAATAAATTTACCACGACAAATGCTTAACCAATAAATTGATTATTTTTAGTGTTAATGATCAACGTAAGTTCAATAATTATGATCAAAATCACATTATTCTCCATTAATCTATACACAGAACCAACAAAAGCAGAAGAGACATGAAGATTCGAAGGCAAGAATAAGAGAGTGTCTGAAGTAGAAAAGAGGGAAAGTGAGAGAAGGTCTCGAAGCTTCTTGCTGTGTCTGAAACAAAAGACATGTTTTAAGACATCCACGTGACATACACTACACTGTTGTATTACATACATGTCAGGAGCAAAACGCAGCAACAACACATAAAACACACAAAGCAACAGTTAGAAGTACGTTGGTCAAGATGCTGTCGTATTCAGCACCATCCGAAGAAAAACAAAGAAGCAAACGCTACAAATAAAACACACGGCTTCAGAAGGTTACTTAAGTGAGTCACGTGAAGAGCACATATCTGCCTTTGACTCTTGTAAATACATCCGAAAGTCATTCTCATCTTCTTCAGCTATAAAAGGAGCACAGTTTAAACATCAGGGGATTTTTCTGTATTCTTTTCATTGCATTGTGTTCAAAATCTGTAAGTGAGAAAAATCATATTGAAAACTATCAGAGAGTGCTAGAGTACCAACCTTTTTAGGTACTGGTCAGTTTGAGAGACTCTTTCTGCAAGTGTATATTGTTCACTTCTTCTTGAAATAGTGGAACAACTGCATGTGAAATCCTTGGATGTAGATAGTTTTTACACTATCGAACCAAGTAAATCAGTCTTCTTTATTTTCTGCAATCATTTTATATTTGCAAAATAACAATCTTTATCAAGTTTTGTGGTTGAAAGAATAACAGTAAAGCAAAGTTATCCCAACAGAAGTAGTATTAGAGCTTTCAAGACTTCCTGGGGCATTTTTGAGACTCCCCAAGCATCAAAAATCATCAAAGAATAGTTAGTAAGTAAATTCTTTAAGTTTCTTTACACTTCAGTAATCATGGCAGGCAAGGAAATGGATGTATTTTCTGGTAAAAAAGACTTTACCATTTGGAAACTTCAGATGCAAGCTCTTCTTAAATCATATGATTGTTATGGTGCTATAGATGATCAGTATGACCTAGAGACTGATCCTATAAAGAAGCTAAAGATGCAAAGACTTGCACATTGCAAGTTAATGCTTCACTTTATCACCAACAGTGATAAGAAAGGTGCAGAATTGTAACACTGCACAGAAGCTTTGGGTGAAACTTAATGAATTGTATGCCAAGAAATGTCTTCCTAACAAGATGACCCTTCTTCACAATCTTGCTAACTACAAGATGAACACTTCAGTCTCCTTAGATGATAACCTACACTACTTCTTTAGGCTAGTTCAAGATTTAGAAGCTACAGATGAGAAAATTTCAGAGGAACATCAAGCTGTGGTAATCCTAAAGGTATTACCTTCTGAATTTAATGCATTCAAGAAGGTAATTAAGCATGCTAGTGAAGAATCACTTACTATAAAGAGGGTTTTAGATTCTTTAATGGAAGAAATAGTTGAAGTGAATCCTTTTAAGAAAGAGGCTAAAGTGATGTTTGTAGAGAATAACTATGAGAATAAATCTCATAAGAAAAATAGCAAGAAAGGAAAGTAGTAGAAGGGAAGTAGGAAATAAAAACACTCTAAGGAAGGGGAAAATGAAAAGAAGAAAAAAGGAAAAGGTAAGAAATGTTTTTACTGTGATAAGGAGGGACATTTTGCTAGGGATTGTAGGAAAAAGAAAAGGGATAAGGCAGTTGAAAGTAGAATTTCAGGTAATGTTGAAAAACCTGAAGATTCTAGTGGAGATAAAATTCTGGTTGTGACTGAGGATTGTGAGGACCTTAGTAGAGAATAGATATTTGATTCAGTGTGCACTATGCATGTCACTCCTCATAGGGACTGGTTCACAACATTTGAACCAGTCACTGCCAAGATTAAAATGGTAGATTCTGGGCAACAAAGGATAGAGGGCATAAGAAGTGTTTCCATCAACATTTTTGATGGAAAAAGAAGGATCCTAAGCAATGTTAGATTTACGCCTGGAATAAGGAGAAATCTTATTTCTGAAAGCTTGTTTGATAAGAAAGGCTTCAGATCAGGTCTAAAGATGGACTTAGAGAAATCCTAAGGGATGGGAAAGTAATCATTAGAGGAGTGGAGGGGGGTGGTCTATACTATGTTATAGGCTCAACTAAAATAAATCAGATTTTAGAAAGTGGAAACCTTGAACCAACCAAGCGGTGGCATGTAAGGTTAGGTCATGTAGGCAACAAAAGCCTGCACCATCTCTTTAGGCAAGGTCTAACCCCTGAAGAAAACCTACAGAAGTTAGAATTTTGTGAATCTTGTGTGCTAGGAAAGCACCACAGGTCAGCATTTTAAAGGGGAGCTAAGAGAGCTATAGAGATCATGGAGTATGCTCACAGTGATCTCTAGGGCCCAACGCAAGTCCCCACAACAGAAGGGAACTTGTATTTCATGTCCATAATTGATGATAAATCAAAGAAATGTTGGGTTTATGCTATGAAGAGAAAGGATGAAGCTCTGGAGATTTTCATAAGATGGCATACTCTTATGGAAAATCAAACTAGGAGGAAATTGAAATACCGAAGGACTGATAATGGACTGGAGTATTACAACAAAGATTTTGAGGAATACTGCAGTAAGAATGGAATCCTGAGGCATAAAACAGTAAGAGCTACTCTACAGTAGAATGGAGTGGCTGAAAGATTAAATAGAACCCTCCTAGAAAAGACTAGGTGCATGCTCCTCTCTTTGGGTTGCTCTCATTCTTTATGGAGGAGGCAATTAGGACAACAACCTATTTAATTAATAGGCTCCTAACCTCTGCAAATGATTCCAAGACTCCTCAAGAAATTTGGAGTGGTAAGAAGCCGAAGCTCACACACCATAGGACTTTCGGATGTGCAGCTTATGCACATCAGAAAGAGGGAAATTCAGGAGAATTTAGGCATCAAACCAATCAACCCATTTCTATGTGCCACTAGAAATTGAAGAAGGTGGTCCACAACCTACTAATGTGGAGCCTATGCAAGGCTCAACACATTATGAACTAAGGACAGAGGTGGCTTAAGCTGTGAGTGAAGGAGAAACCCCTCAAACAACTTCAGTTGGTGAACAAGGAAGCATACAAGACTATCAACTTATAAGGGATAGACAGCCAAGACAAATAATTCCTAATTGGAGGTACTTTGATTCAAACTTGGTTGAATATACTTGTCTTGTGGCTGAAGGTATTGAATGGAAGGCTCCTAAATCTTTTGAAGAAGCTATGGCTAAAAGTGATGCTGAACAGTAGAAGGAAGCTTGTGAAAAGGAGTATTCTTCCCTAATGAAGAATAAGACATGGACTTTGGTACCTAGACCTCCTAAAGTTAAATTGATAGAGAACAGATGGTTATTCTAGCTAAAAGAAAGAATAACAGAGGCTGAACCAAGAATCTACAAGGCAAAACTTGTAGCTAAGGGGTATAGGCAGAAAGAAGGGGTTGACTCCAAATAAATATTCTCACCAATAGTCAAATTTAAGACAATCAGACTTATCCTAGTACTAGCTACTGTCTATGACTGGGAAATTCACAAATGGATGTCAAGAAAACCTTCCTATATGGAAAGCTAGAGGAGACTATCGACATGAAACAACCAACTGGTTTTGTAGATAAAGAGAAATCTGATCATGTCTACCTACTTCATAAATCCCTATATGGGCTGAAGCAAACACCTAGATAGTGGAACAAAAAGTTCCATGAAATAGCTAGTGAGAGGAATTTTATTAGAAGTGCCTATGATTACTACTTATGCTATAAAAACTTATGAGGGAGAGAAGCCATCTTCATGCTAGTCTATGTAGATGACTTAATTATTGTTGGAAAGGCGCTAGGTAGAATAATTGAAGTAAAGAACAATCTGAGCAAACAATTTGAAATGAAAGACCTAGGAGAGGCTCAGAAGTTGTTAGGGATGCAAATTACAAGGAATAGGAAGGAAGGGAAGCTATGGCTAAATCAGAAAAGCTACATCCGAATGGTATTAGTTCAATTCAATATGGAATTGGCAAAACCTACTTCTATTCCTATAAGTTCTCATCTTCAGATGGTTGCTGATAAGTGCCCCCAAACTGAAGAAGAAAGGAAGGCCATGCTAAAATACCCTTATGATGTTGGAGTTGGTAGCATTATGTATATGATGCTTTGTACCAAACCTAATCTTGCTCATGCTATTAGCATTTTAAGCAAGTTCATGTCTAATCCTGGCTTTGAGCATTGGCAAGGACAGAAGAATATCTTCAGAAACCTTGATGGAACCCCAAACCATAGACTGTGTTTCACTAAGGCTAAGCTAGCTAACAATAACAATCTAAGCTAACATAGATATGTAGATGCAGACTATGCAGCAGATAGAGACATAAGAAAATCAATGTCTGCATATTATTTTGCACTAGCAGGAAACAACAGTCTATTGTTTCAATCTCAACCACAGAAGTAGAGTTTTATGCAATAATAAAAGGAGTAAAAGAATTAACATGGTTGATAGGCATCCCAGGAGAAATTAAAGCTAACCTAGCCACAACAATAATATACGCCGACATTTAAAGAGCCGGTCTTACATGAAAGGTCCAAGCACGTCGATATCAGACTCCACTTTGTGCAAGACAGAATCGCACAAGGCTTCTTCAACCTGGAGAAAATTTCAGGAGAACAAAACCCTTCAGACTTGGGGACAAAAATATTAACAAAAAGGAAGTTCACTTTCTATAGGGATTACTTACAAATAAGTGAAGCCCCATGAAATCGAAGTCGATTTCATCAGATCTCACAAATTTGGAAAATCTAGGGTTTTTGGGTTTTAAATCATACACATATTAAGAATATGAGTACAGATAAATAGAGAAGGAGGGAACAATGTGATGAAAATCACGTTATTCTCCATTAATCTATACACATAACCAATAAAAGCATAAGAGACATAAAGATTCGAAGGCAAGAATAAGAGAGTGTCTGAAGTAGAAAAGAGGGAAAGTGAGACAAGCTCTCAAAGCTTGTTATTGTGTCAGAAATGTAGCGCCCCCTTATCGCAGAGTACACACTGGGACGCCCGTGGGTCGTTCCGACGTATATTCCACAATAAGATTGCACTACCTTTAAACAATTATATAATCCACATGGCATCCATACAATAAAATCCACAATAAGGAAATCACTAAAATTTAAAACCATACTATTTTTCTCATTTCATAAAATCAATCCAAAATATAGACAAGTCTATCAGTTCCCTACAGTCTAAAATACAATATCCAAAAAGGAAACTGATACAAAAGTCTATACTAAGATAATCCCAAAATCCAATCCCAGCTGACCGACCTGTGAGCTATCGCCTCTATCGTCGGAACGCTCACGCGGTAGGAGAAGAAACTCTGGAGCTAGGAGTCTACTCTATCAATCCTGAAAAAAAACAATGCGCAATTTTGGATGAGTTTGCGAACTCAATGAGAAACCATCATTGATGGTTCACTCAATTCATGCATTACGCATATTGCGTACAGTACAATACAGCAACAGTTGAAATATCATATAGTAAATTACAGCACACAGACAATTTGCAATTCAGATATCACAATTGTATAATGTGATGCATATGTGACTCTTTTCCAGTTATTTCAGTGTTGTGACTGAGCGCTAATTCCGTGACAGTTTCAGTGGACGCGTCAGGGAGTAGGAGAGCCCTCATGCAGGATGCACTAACTCCCCTCGAGCTCGAAGCTCGGTTCAGTGACAGTAATTGAGCTTAAAGCTCTTTTCAGTAATAGTCGCGACTCAGTTCACAACGTCCATTATCTGTTCATGCCATTATGCATGTAATGCACATGTCTGATAATTTGCAGTCATATGGTTATAAGCCCAGTTAACACAGTTTCCCATGATCACGTATCAGTGAAATCCAATTCATAAAAACATGCATCTCAATCCTATTCAGTCATATTCGCAAACAGTTCACATAGAGCATTTAGCACATCGAAAATTGAGGAACCAACTAGGTTACTCACCTGTAACTTCCGAGCTACTGCCTGGAAGTCCCAGCAATGTCCTTAGAATGGCGATCTAACGGTGCCTCTATAACAATTAGAATACATCCCCATTACTAGATGCTCAATTTAAAACAAGTCAGTGATGCATATGTCTTAATTGAAAATATATACGATGCACATTCATGATTTTCCGACCCTAACACTCAATTCCGCAATCTCTTGCCTCAACCAAAAATTCACTATTCGCCCAATCAACATCTTCCATTAATTTCATAAGTCTCCAATTTAAACTCTCAAGGTCATAATAAAATTCTTAGGTCACAATAGGAACTATAATCGCTTCTCTTTCTATGATTGAGAACTCGCTAATTACAATTCGAACTCTTATTCTTTATCTCACTCGTAGACCTCTTTCTCTAGTTTATAACGAATCTGGAATCACCTCAATTGGAAGTCTACACTATAAAATATGCCCCAAAACTAAAACAACCTTTCAGGAATTTCACCCCCCTCGTCGCGACGTTGGAGCCCTCGTCGCGGCGTGCAACAAGTCGCTCGCCGCGGCGAACAGCTCCCATTCCCTCGCCGCGACGCCCACACATCGCCTCGTCGCGGCGCAAATCTTACCTGCTCGCCGCGACGTCACGGGTGGCTCGCCGAGGCGAGCACGCTTTTTTTCGTCGCGGCGTCCCCTTTTTCAGACGTCGCGACGTGCGAGACTCACCGTCTTCCCCGATCGATTTTTCCTCCATTAAAACTCTCTAAACTCAACATTAAACACCCTAACTACTCAATCCTTTACCATAAATGCCATAAATGCATCTAACAACCATAATAAACAACATTAAAACCATAAAACTTACCAAATCGAAGATAAATCCGTAAACCCTAAAACCTCCGAAATTCCTTCAAACTCTAACACCCACGGTGGTTCTCCACAGCCAAACCGACCATCATCTTCACCAAGCTTTCTAGCAACTCTCCAACCACAATGAAAGGGAATCAAGCAAAATCTCCAAAGGAAGAAGATCAAGGTCGTCGAAGGGAAGAGGAAGGAAGAAAGCGAAAGATAGGCTTTTTACAAAAATTCAATCCCTAAGGCTATATAAAGGGTTGAGTTAATCCTATAGATCATAGTCCTCTAATTCTTAAATTTCTAGTCTCTAAATTCAAATGGCTCGTCATAAAAATTCATAAACTCTCAAATCAAAATTTTCCATGCTATTTACTCATCAATTTCAGAATCGGAATCTAATCCATCAGTCTTTAAGTCAATTCCCCGGTCCGAACCCATAACTCTAAAAATTCCTATAAATCCTCAAAAATATCAGACACTCGATCCTATACTCCAATTTGAATTCTCGAATCTCTAAAAGTCAATCCTCACTCCAATTTAACTATGCAAACCCTATAATGTCATAATTCCAGATAAATCACAATTAAATGTCGGAAAATGCCATGAATGCATGTACAGTCAATGCATGTGCAATTAATTCATTCCTCTATAATTAGAGGCCAATGAATGCGCAATCAGTGAAAGAAATGCAGTATGATTCTAACACATCCCAAATTACCAGCATGTCCCAACACATCGATAACGGGATGTTACAATAGTAAACTCACAAATGTTATGTAATGAATATATATGGATTATGGATTGTAATGTAATAATGTAAGTTTGTGTTTGTGAATGAAACGAGAAAAAGTGAATCTTTTTAAATGCTTGTGATTTGTGTGACGCCTTAATTAGTTAAAGTGATGCCTAACTTTAACTAATTCTCTAATTTCATCGATTACCAATATTCTCCTCTCTCTTCATCACACTTTTCTCCGTCCAACCTCCTCTTCATCATTACCTTGAGAGAAGAAAAAAAACCCATTTCACTTAGACCTCATGTTCATTTTTTGTATAAATTAGATAAATTATGAACAATGGCATTGTATTCCAAATTTTACAATTTGCTTTTTAAGTTGTTATTTATGAAAGAATTATTGCTTTAATACAACGATATTTATGCCTAGACACGATTAATACGATAATAAAATGAATATTTCTATTCATTATAAAATGGTATAGTTCATTTATAAAATTTTTAGTAATTGAGTCTTTTTTCTTATAATAATATTAAATAATTAAATTTCTTATACCTTAATTTTTATAAACTACCATATTTGTTTGATTTCAAAATCCTAACATTCTTATACTTGTGATTTATGAAAATTTAATAATGGAATTGGGTTACTAAATAGTAATTTTTCAAAAAAAAAGTTACTAATAGGCAAAATTTTAACTAAAAATTATGTGTAATGTAAATAGTTCCAAGATATTAGGGTTTGTTTGTTCAGTGGGTACAAAAAAAAAGAGGAATAGAATAAAAAATAATACTCGGTGAAGAATTATGATCGGATAACCTATAGTTTGATTCATCGTTTTCCAGTATTACTCGATTCTAGTCATTGCTCTATATATTTGCTTTGCCGCGACTTCACCGATTTAACTATGTTCTTCCTTTTTCTCGATCTTTCCACAACCGAGATACTACCCTGGTCTTACTCTGTTCCAAACCTAAAACGTCGACGTTTATTAAAACAAAAGTTTCGTTTCAGCTTCAAGTTCACCTCAGCCAAGCCAACGTCCCCTCCTCTTGATTTTGTTTCCCGCTTTACTTCTCCATCAGCTGCTTGCGAGAATTTTCCAACAAGAGCAAGATCTCTTAAAGCCTCGACAACGAGTTCATGATGTCTTTGTGATCCAAGTGCTTTTGATGGTGGCATTGTGATTTAGCAATTTAGGTTGCTCTGCTCCGTCTTCTGGGATTTTAAGGGAATGGTTTCTAATATTGGGTTCGTAATGGGTGTTGAAAGCAGCTTTCGACATAAATACTGGCGATGAAGGAAGCGCACACCAGGTAGTTGTTTAATTGACTACAAAGAACATCTCTTTTTAGATAAGGTTATGCGTTAAAAAAACGAAACAGAACTGTTCTCATGTCCATGGAGTTGGGTGAGTAAGTTACAGGAAGCTTAATAAGTCTGGGATATGCATGGGGTGTTAACTGGTGCAAGGTTGGTTCTTACAGCATTCTTTGCATTGTTTCGATGTTCTTGCCTTTTGTAGTATTCTTCTGGCTTGCAATTTTGGATAAGTAAATAAACTGTGATAAATGGAAATGAGAAATCGTGAGGTGTGCGTCATTTTGTTTATTGTTCTAGTGGATAGTATCTATGGAAAGTGGAAGCTTCAACTGATGATGAAACTTATCTTCCTGGCTTCAGTGGTTGTTAATTATCATTTTTGATCTTTAGAGTGGCAAGCGTCGTGGATTAAGTTGAGCATGATTGGAAGTTAATGCCAAAGCTAATACCAATCCTAGGAGCATTAGACGTATAGTTGTCTTAGAGCTAGCCTTTCGTTATTGGCCATTGTTCTTGAAAGGTGTAGTAATAGATGTAGTTGATTTGTGTTTTCTGTATACATGTAACACAAGTGAAGAAACCTATTTACACCCATGAATGATAGGTATATAAAGAAAGTATAACAAAGAGAATAATTACAGATTGCTAAAAATATGTGATTGTGCTTTTATTGTGCTCCTGAGATTGCTCTATGAAAACAGGCTTTATGACCATGGTTGCATTTTGGGATAATGGCATTGTGAGATGGAGAAACAATGTGTTTTTTCTTATTTTTTATTTGAGAGAGAGGGACATATGAGATGGTTGTTTTTCACCTGGTCTGTTGTGAAACCCCATTGTGGTTCATGCCATTATTTTATCTATCTGATTATAATTAAGTGTGAAGCTCAAACATATGCATGCAGGGTTCACTAGAATGACTAAAATAATGTTTTTCTTCCATCATTAGAGGTTGGTTATAATGTCTAACACCGAATATGGCAGCATCCATAAATTTTATTTTCTATGATTGTGACCATGAACCAAAATTTGGGATTTCCTTCAACCAGTGTGGAAAATACCTTAATGTGTACCAGCTACGTGAAATGACTTTACATGCTAAGCATAAATATAGGTGGGTTGATTGTTTTCAGGCTTGTACCTTGAGGTAAGGAATTATCTACGCTTTCTCTTCTTTCTGGTTAAACCTTGGGTTAGGAAGTTTCATTTTGGTTCCTGTCGAACCCCATCTGCATTTCATTTCTGAGATGTATCAGGGGCACCTGGCCTTTAGGGGCTCATCTATGCATGTACAGTGTTATCTTATACAGAGGATGGCGGATTTTACAAACAGTGTAGGCTACTTCCTTGGGTTGAACGATTGAAAATTTTTATACATATGTAGGCTACTTCCTTAAAACAAAGTTACCATTATGTGTTCCCTAAAGCAGTTATTTTGTTTTGAGAATATTATCCATATGGATTAGAAAGGGTAAGCAAAACCTGCAATCTCCTCATTAGTTAATTATGGTTGGTTTCAGTATTTCTTTTACCCATTTACATTTTGGATCCCTTAAACAGGGTACTTTAAATAACAGAAGTTAGTGATCTTAGGAATATTGAAAGTGATCATCTCCTTGTCATCTTGAGACAGTCAACACATTATGTTTTGGATTTTGTATAAGTTAAGTTGGCAACATTGGACCTGATACCTAATATGTTCTTGATTGGCAAATTCTTTTATTATGAGGCAAAAGTAGTCAAATTATTATTGCCACTTCTCATTATTATTAATACGTGATGATAACTTAAGTTTTTAATACTGGGGCTTCAGCAGGATTTTCATTCAACTGCATCAAGGTATTAAATTCTTCACTTGAAAGCTATTAATGGTTTCTCAAGTGACATGTTTAGCCAATGGCTTGGAATTCGGGCACAGGTTACAAGCCAATTCTGTTTGTCCATTGCATTCCAGCTCAAAGGAGGAAGGGGCATTACATGCAACAACTTTCTTAGTGAACAACAGGGTTAGGGCAGGCTCAAAAAGTACAAAATCTCAAAAGCCTTTTTTCCAAACGCTCAAGTCTCTAACTAGATCAGGCAAGCTTGAAGAGGCTGTTCAGCTGATTGAATCCTTACCACCAAATTTGAGAAATACTGAGACATATTCCATTGTTCTACATGCATGTATCTCCCACAAATCATTGGAACATGGCCGAAGACTCTACTTGGAACTCCTTGCTAAAGATCAGCACAGTCAAAGGCTTCTTAAAGAAGCAACCTTAAAGTCCAAGCTTATCACTCTGTTTTCTGTTTGTGGTTATCTTGAGGAGGCAAGGAGCATTTTTGAGAATACCTTCAATAGTGAAACAGTGCACGAGTCAGTATGGGTTGCAATGGCAATTGCGTATTCCAGGAATGGATGCCTCAAAGAGGCTCTACTGCTTTACACTGACATGTTGTGGCATCATGTGAAACCGGGTAATTTTGCATTTTCCTTAGCATTGAAAGCCTGTGCAGATTTGAACGAAATTGATATAGGTAGAGGAGTTCATGCCCAGGTGATAAAATCTTATGAAGAACCCGATCAAGTGGTAAATAATGCTCTTTTGGCCTTATATGCAGAGTGTGGGTGTTTTAATGAGGTTCTGCTGCTTTTTGGTAAATTGCCCAAGAGGAATGTTATTTCTTGGAACTCATTACTTGCGAGCTTGATCAAACAAAATCAAGTTTTTGAGGCACTTAATCTATTCAGGAGGATGCAAAGAGAGAAAATGGGATTTAGTTGGGTTACTCTGACTTCAATTTTGGCAGTTTGTGCACGGTTGACAGCCCTGCACTTTGGGAAAGAGATACATGCCCAAATTGTCAAATCCTGTAGAAGGGCTGATATCTTATTGCTAAATTCACTAATGGACATGTATGTTAAATGTGGAGTGGTTCACTGTGGTAGGATGCTGTTTAATAGGATGAGAAATAAAGACTTGACAACGTGGAATACTATGTTGACTGGATATGCAATCAATGGATGTATGGATGAAGCAATGGAGCTGTTCAATGAAATGGTTTCTTCCGGTACGAGGCCTGATGATGTCACCTTTGTTGCATTGTTATCAGGTTGTAGCCATGGGGGGCTTACAGAAACTGGGCAGGCCTATTTCCGTAAAATGGAGATGGATTTTGGTATCTCCCCTACTTTGGAACACTATGCCTGTTTAGTTGATATCTTAGGTAGAGCTGGAAAACTTGAGGAGGCGCTGGAGGTAGTTAGAAACATGCCTATGAAACCTGGTGGTAGCATATGGGGATCATTGCTCAACTCGTGTCGTCTCCATGGTGAGGTCTCTCTTGGAGAAGTTATTGCAAAGCGGTTGTTTGAGATTGAACCAAATAATGCTGGGAATTACGTGATACTCTCCAACATTTATGCCAAAGCAGGGATGTGGAACTCTGTCAATATGGTTAGAGAGATGATGCAAAGAAGAGGTATCAAGAAAGAAGTTGGATGTAGTTGGGTAAAAGTAAAGAACAAAGTTGAGACTTTTGTGGCTGGTGGGGGGACCGAGTTCCGTAAATCCGTGCATTATAAGAAAATGTGGTTTGAGTTGGCCGAAGCAATGGAAACTCATGGTTATGTGCCTGATACAAGTGTTGTGCTTCATGATATAGACGAAGCAATGAAATCAATATGGGTATGTGGGCATAGCGAGCGATTGGCTACTATGTATGCACTCATAAACAGTGGTGCAGGGATGCCCATCAGGATTGCAAAGAATCTTCGTGTTTGTGCAGATTGTCACTCATGGATCAAGGTCGTTTCCCAAGTGACAGGAAGGACAGTTGTTTTAAGAGACACAACTCGCTTCCACCATTTCAAGGATGGTGAATGCTCCTGTAAGGATTACTGGTGAAAATATTACATTAGTTCCTTCATCGAAATCAATTGTACCACAGTAGTATAGTATATGATTTTCTAAGTAAAGCCCTTGAGATTATAAAATAAACTCACTACTTTCAAAGTGAATCAGATAAAGCGTGACTTCCAAGGCTTTAACCAGGGAATTTGGAGGGATATCTTACATTGTTATCTTTAGGCTTGTCGAGTGCCCAGAATAAAGTGAGTTTAGACATGATGTGCAAGTAGTCCGCAACAATTTTTGTTGATAGATTGAGGTATGGTGTTTTCTTTTTTTTTCAACTTCCACTCCATTCCACTCCACTTCTTATGCATTTTGCTTTTAACTTTATTAGATTCAGGGGTAGTAACAAGCCGAGTTAGTCCTGGTCCCTCTAAGATTGGAGCTTGAGCCTTATTTCAAATCTTGTCAAAGAGATTTTGAACTGATAATTTTTGTTTAAAATTATCAAATTTGAACTTGATCTATTAATTGCAAGATAAATGTCTAAGTTTTGTCATGTCTTAATTGTGTCATACACTTTTTTTTTACTTTTAAAATTTATATTTTATTTAAATTAATTAGATGATGTATAAATATTATTTTATTAGTCTAAGTATCTAATATTTATTTTTCATGTATATACTATCCTTAGTTATATGTGTTGGTTTATGTCCTTGCAGCTAATTTTTTGGTTGTATATATATTTGTATAAAATTTGTTTTTATTCAATAAAAGACATTCT
>JANIHY010000005.1:17745645-17759158 GCA_027479065.1 Erythroxylum brevipes | reverse complement strand
GGTCAATATGTGATATTTGATCTTATAAGGATTAATTCATAATTATAATTAAAGTTGACTTTAGTTGTAATTTTAATAAAATCCAAAAACATGAAAAATAAGATTTTTCATATAAAAGGAAAAAAATGGATGCTTAGCAATTCTTACATTTTTCCTCTCAAATTGAATTTGAGTTTTCTCTAAAATAATTTATGAATACCAATAGAGGTCGGACAATTGAACGGCTCATGGATTGATGAATTCATTGAAACAAGAAATTATAACACAAAATCGAAACAGGTTAGTAAAGCTTTGTTAATTTTTGTTTTAAGTTTCTAATTTAATTATGTTAAAGTTGAATTTATGGAAAAAAAAATATATTATTTTCGCTACACTAAGATTTGTTTTTGCGTTTTTTTCCAACAATTTTATTAGAGCCACTTTTATTAGTTTTATTTTTGATTCATTTGTGCATGTTGTTACTGATCATATAATTTTCTAGAAATTTTTGTTCTTAATTCTACCACAAGCGTTTCGAGAATTAGGTAGGAGATGTTTTATAAGTTAGTATACTGCTGTTAACAATAACATTTACTATGTCTGGAAAGGAAGTAAAACGTTTGCATGTATGAGTTTCTCGAAATATGGAATAAGTGTTCTTGTGCTTCTAGAAATAGTGAAAATGTTTCATGTATTTTTGGAACTGATTTTTATTTGATCTTTATTGCGCTTGTTTTTTTACCTATGTGTTGTTTCTTGAAAACCAGACGAAGAGTTGCATGTTTTTGTTGTTGTCCTTTCTTTTCCATAACTGAACAATAAAACCGAAACAGTTGATTTTCTTTATGTATAGTTTCTACTGTTTTTCTGATTTTAAATGCATAACGTATGCTTAGCTCTTGGATTATTAACTGCAATGTATGTTTTGGGTTATTTACTGCAAACGATTGCAATACAGATAAGTGTTATGTTTATTTACTCAAGTTTTTTTGTTAATTTACTCAAACATTAACGTTTCAGTGGTTACAATACTGAAAATGTGTTCTATCCATTTACTCAAGCATGTTACTTCATTAAATCAACCTTCTTTTTACATTGTAACTTGGCCATTATGTTTCTGTTATTCATTGTTTTTACTCATTGCATTTTTACATAACAAATGCTTGGATAAAGTATGCTTTATTGATTGTTAATGAATGTTTGATTAATGAGTATTATTGTGCTTCATTGTTGATGAAGAACAGGACCATCGGAGGCGGTAGTAGCTACTGGTGGTTAGAGAACCACCACATTTGATGGTGATGGTTTCTCACTCTAGAGAGCTTTATCTCTCTAGAGGTTTATGTATATTATAAGTATGTTTATAACGATACAGATGAGGTAGAATGTCTTATGATAGTCTGAAGGTAAAGCTAGCTGAATAAAGTCTCGTCTGTTTTAAAAAAAAGAAATACGAAGGTTTTTGGAGAAGAAGGGGCATGTTGCACACGCCCCATAGGCCAGGAGATACGTCTCTTGGCCAAATGCG
The DNA here is from genome assembly GCA_027479065.1 of Erythroxylum brevipes. Lineage (NCBI taxonomy): Eukaryota > Viridiplantae > Streptophyta > Magnoliopsida > Malpighiales > Erythroxylaceae > Erythroxylum > Erythroxylum brevipes. The sequence goes on along the minus strand of JANIHY010000005.1, from coordinate 17,757,651 downwards.
CCAAGGGCTAGGTGCATCCAAAAGCTAGCTCTGCAAGTTTTTATTTTTTATTTATTAATTTAATTTTCCAAAAGTTGATTAATTAAATTAAATTATTTTTTATATTAAAATTTTTTCTCTCAATTTGTTTTTCATAATTAAATTATGTCAAATATATTTAAATAATGAGATTATATTATTTAGAATGAGACCTTATTTTAAATCCCTCATTTAAATATTAAGTACTTGTTTAGAACATGAATAATGCCTTCCATTATTATAGGATTAAACAAGAGCTTTGTTTATTGTTAAGCTTGTTGAGTAAATTCAATGTCGCTTTAACTCGAACATGTTTAGTCTTATAACAATGAGCTTTACTTAACTAAATTTACTTGATTTGGATGAGTAAACTCATAATCATATTAATTCAAAGGCAATGTTAGGATAATATTATTAAGTATGTTTTTGGCAAAGAGTTGTTTCTTAACGGATTTAGGAATCATAGAGAATGTGATTTAATTTAATTGGTTTGTTGAGCAAACTCAAGATCAATTAAATTAAAATGAGATCCTAGCCTACTAGGAAATTATTTGATAGTTTCTCAAATTAATAGTGAGGGCTATTAATTTGTTTAAAATAATAGGAGTAACCAAAATTTAAAAGTCCTTATTTATTTGATTTTACGACATAAACTAATTTATATTTTTTTGACGAATCAGTTTTTAGAAATGAGTACGAACTTGTCCCTGAGGAGCATCATGGATGCAAACAAATTAATTGGACCAAAATTTTCTAACTGGTTACGTAACCTTAAAATTGTTTTTAGGCAAAAAAAATTATACGTTCTTGACACTGAGCTTCCACTTGAACCTACGCAAGATGTTGATAATGAGGATTGGGAATATTATTAAAGTCCTATAGATGACAATGAGCAAGTAACATGTGTGATGTTAGCCAACATGTCTCCAGAGCTTTAGAGGCAATATGAAAATATGAATGCAAGGGAAATGTTCCCACATTTAGGGTTGTTTGGAGCTCAGAGTCGAGTAAAGAGGTTTGAGACTGTGAGAGCTCTATTTCAATGTCAGATGGCTCTTAGATCATCAGTAGAACTTCATGTTCTACAAATGATTGGTTACATTGAAAAATGAGGTTAATTGGGATATGATCTAAACCTTAAGTTGAGCATTGATTTAGCGCTCCAATCTCTTACCCCGAGTTTTTCTCAATTTATTATGAACTTCTACATGAACAAAAAGGGAATGTCATTGGCTGAATTACTCAACATGCTCAAGACTGCTGAGGGATGACAAGGGCATCTATTTCCATTATAGCATAGCTGGAACGATAACTGTTTCCATTATGGCATAGTTGGACATTAGAAGAGGAACTGCAAAGCTTATCTTGCTAGCTTGAAGGAAAAGAAGTTAAGCGTAACTTCCACTTCAGGTTTGTTTATTATTGAAATCAATATTTCTACTTCTGTTTCACAATTTTGGGTATTAGATACTGGATGTGATTCTCACATTTGTAACAATGTGCAGGTACTGACAAACAGTAGGGGGTTGAGAAAAGGCGAAGTGGACTTATGAGTCAGTAATGGAGCAAGAGTTGCTGCATTAGCTATTGGAACTTGTAGTTTATATTTGCCTTCTGATCTTGTACTTGAACTAAATAATTATTATTATGTTCCTGTCATCACAAGAAAAATTATTTCTATTCCAAGTTTGGACATGAATGGATTTGTGATTTCAATATTAAGATTAACAATTGTTCTTTTTATAAAGATGATATTTATTATATATATGGTATGCTTACAAATGGTTTGTATGAATTAGATCTTAAAAGACCAATTCTTCAAATAAATAGCAAGAAAAGGAGATTAAGTGACTATAATCTTTTTTATTTATGGCATTATAGGTTAGGTCATATTAATGAAACAAGAATCACAAAGTTACATAAAGAAGGATATTTAGGTCCTTTAGATTATGAATCATATGAAACTTGTAAATCTTGTTTAAAGGGTACAATGACCAAACTTCCTTTTAGTGGAAAAGGACAATGTGCTAATGAGTTGCTAGAGCTTATACATTCAGATGTATGCGGCCCTATGTCTACTCAAGCTAGAGGTAGATTTTTATATTTCATAACATTTACAGATGACCATTCAAGATATGGTTATGTGTATTTAATGAAATACAAGTCTACAGCATTTGAAAAGTTCAAAGAATTTAGACTTGAAGTAGAGAAACAAACTGATAGGAGTATTAAGACACTTAGATCTAATCAAGGTGGCGAGCACTTGGACCATAAGTTTCATAATTACTTAAAAGAGAATGGAATTCTCTCACAGTAGACTCCACCTGGAAACTCCACAACATAATGGAGTTTCTGAAAGGAGAAAATCATACTTTATTAGATATGGTACATTCCATGATGAACTATACAATTCTTTCAGTTTCATTTTCAGGATATGCTTTTAACATTACTGTTTACCTATTAAACAAAGTTCCATCAAAAACCTTTAACAAGACTCCATATGAGATATGGACTGGTAAAAGACCAAGGTTGTCACGCTTAAAAATTTGAGGATATGATGCTTACGTGAAGAGTGCAATGTCTGATAGGCTTGAAGCTAAATAAGATAAATGCATGTTCGAGGGGTATCCAAAAGAAAGTTTTGGATATCAATTTTATCATCCTCTTGAGCAAAAGGTATTTGTCTCAAGACATGCTATATTCTTAGAAAAAGAATTTATTCTCAAATAAAGTAGTGGGAGTGATGTCCACATCCAAACACACATCCAAATGGAACAAAAACCATAAATTGATACATTAAATCTCTAATCAATGGTTCAAGAAACACACAGTCTGCGATGGTCTGGAAGGGTACATCATCCTCCTATTAGATTATATCTACATGTTGAAAAGGTGATGATTTGTCACTTATGAATGAAGAGCCTACTGATTTTAAGGAAGTAATGTCAGACATCGATTCTTTAAAATGGCAAGAAGCCATGAAATCTGAAATGGAATCCATGCACACTAACCAAGTATGGTCTTTGGTGGATGCACCTGAAGGTATAGTACCTATTGGGTGCAAATAGATTTTTAAGAGAAAAACTGACATGGATGGAAATATACATACGTACAAAGGAAGGTTAGTGGCGAAAGGTTACAGACAAAAACAAGGAGTTGATTTTGATAAAACATTTTCACCAGTAGCAATGCTTAAATCCATAAGGTTTTTATTAGCTATAGCAACATACCATGATTATGAAATTTGACAAATGGATGTCAAAACAGCATTTCTCAATGGAAATTTGCAAGAGAATGTGTATATGACACAACCTAAAGGTTTTGAATCCAAAGAATTGTCTAATTAAGTATGCAAGTTGCAAAGGTCTATATATGGACTGAAGCAAACGTTACGAGTTGGAACATCTACTTTGACGAAACAATCAAAGAGTTTGATTTTATCAAAAATATGGATGAACCTTGTGTTTACAAGAAGGTAAGTGGGAGTGTAGCGGTTTTCTTAGTGCTTCCTATGGATGACATATTGCTCATTGAAAATTACATTTGAGTGCTCCAATATGTTAAGATATGGTTATCTAAGAATTTTTTTATGAAGGATATGGGAGAAGCAGGTTATATACTATGTATAAAGATATATCGAGATAGATCAAAGAGGTTGCTTGGATTGTCCTAATCCTCGTACATAGACAAAGTGTTAAAGAGGTTTAGCATGGAATCTTCCAAGATGAGATTCTTACTTACATCGCCTAGGATTTCTCTTTCCAAGAGCACGTGTCCTAAGTCACAAGAAGAAAGAGATAGAATGAACGGTGTTCCATATGCTTCGGCTATTGAATCGATCATGTATATGATGCTATGTACAAGACTAGATGTTTCTTATGCTTTGAGCATAACAAGTAGATATCAAGCTAATCCTAGTGAGGGTCATTGGATGGCTATGAAAAACATCTTGAAGTACTTGAGAAGGACTAAAGATATTTTACTAGTCTATAAAGGAACTGAGCTAAGAGTTCAGGATCATTCAAATGCTAGTTTTCAGTCTGATTAAGACGATAGTAGATCACAGCTAGGGTATATTTTTACACTTTGTGGTGGAGCGGTTAGTTGGAAGAGTTCCAAAAAACCATCCATCACAGATTCAACAACTAAAGCTGAGTATATTGCAGTTTCTAAGGCAACGAAGGAAACAGTTTGGATTAAGAAGTTCATCGCTGAACTTGGAGTGATTCCTAGCATTGTTGATCCGATAGTAGTGTATTGCGACAACAACGACGCTATAGCACAAGCGAAGGAATCGAGGTCTCATCAACGATCCAAGCATGTAGTCAGGAAGTTTCATCTGATCCAAGAAATAGTGAAAAAGAAGGACATCCTGATAGAGCGAGTTCCCACTGAAGAGAATCTAGCAGATCCTCTCACTAAGCCTTTATCTCAAAAGAGACATGATAAACATATGGATGGCCATGGTATTCGTTACATTAGCAAGGGAGATTGTTAATTTATGCCCTTGCAACCAATTTTTTGGTTGTATATGTATTTGTATAATTTTTTTTATTCAATAAAAGACATTATTTATCTTTGTATATTTGTTAATTATTTAATTATTAATTATAATGATAAAATTCCTAGAATAATTGTTATACAATTAGAAATTATAATGTGATTATAACTATGAGATTCAAATTACATTTTGTATTATTCCTAAAATGTTCCTAGTTATAGTTTCATCGAGACAGGATATTGATGAAATGGTTAGACTAGTACATATTTGTTTTTTTCTTATGAAGAAAGTAATCGATCTCATAGATTAAAGTGTAGAGATACTTAAACAAATATGAAGGTGCTTATTAGAGAATAAGTTCACTGAACTGACCCAATCATGAGAATCTCAAATGAAACATTACTTGTGTATCTGTGGATTATCTCATTATGATAGTTGTATAATTGATCTTTAGACTTGAAATTACCAAAGTTATCTCATGTAGGAATCACTATGTTTTGATGCCACTTATATTTTATTATTGGAGTAGTTCAATTCGGTAATTTTTAGATATAGTATGAACTATTTGGAGATAGTTGAGTAAATCAATAAAGAACTTGTTATCCTAAAGTAATTAGGGAGAATATTCTGTTGTTCTTGATTAGTAAAGATTTTGGGAATCTATGACCAGAGTAAATTGAAATTTGAAAAAGTTGTTTTCAAATATCAATTATAAATCATTTACTAATTAGCAAGAACGAACATGATTGGATTATTTAGAGTAGACAAAAATTCCATACTCTAATTCTAATTGAAATATTAGATGAAAAGAATTAATTTATACATTATAGCCATACATAGATAGGTTAAGTCAAATCACTTTGACATTCTTAATATTTGGGTAGTCATGACATATTGCTAGCTGTCAATCATGATCTATGATTATAAATTGTTTAATTAGGAAATTAAAGATAAATTAAAAAGTTTTAATTTATTTGATTCTAATTATGAATTAGAGTTAGAATTTATAATCATGACCAACATATTAAGAACCTAATAGGTCACACATAAAAGGTCTATAAAGGAGAAAGCGAAATTTGAATTAAGTTAAACTTAATTGAAAAGTTATAGAAACTTTAAAGGTCAATATGTGATATTTGATCTTATAAGAATTAATTCATAATTATAATTAAAGTTTAATTTTAGTTGTAATTTTAATAAAATCCAAGAACATGAAAAATAAGATTTTTCATATAAAAGGAAAAATTAGAAAAAAAATGGATGCTAACATTTTTTACATTTTTCTTCTCAAATTGGATTTGAGTTTTTTCTGAATAGACGCACCAAACCGATATGACCGTTATAGACGCATGGGAACTAATGATAGACGTTAATGAATCATAAGTTGACTAACATTTTAATACTTTTGATTAGTATTATAAAATTAAGTATAATTCTAAATTAAAAATATATACAGAGAGAGAAAAGAAATTATGTCTTGTTTGTGAATGTGTTACTCTATTCTATTTATGTTTTGATTGTCTACGTAGAGCCTTTTAATCATTTGGTGTTGGAAAACATTAGGATTGGGTTCCTTATCAAGATGTAACAAAATCCATTTTCTTGTTAAAACTTTGGCTAACAATTAAATTACCCTACCAACTTTTTATTTTCGATACATTAGATTGTATAAAATTTCCTTTACAAAGCATGGTACAAAATGAGGTTTTTAAAAAAAATTTGGAGGATGTTGTTTACGTTATTTTTATTGTAATAATTATTTTAATTTTTATATTAGCGAAATTCATAATTATTACCTTTTGAATGCATATAGAATAAATTATTAGTTATACACAATAGGTTGCAAATTAAGTACTTTACACAAATCACTTAATAAGACAGAATTAAGTGATGAATTCAATAAATAAAGATGATGAAATTGTTTAATGTAAATCAATTAAATAATTAAGCAATAATTTAAAAAGGAAAAGAAAGAGAGAATGCAAATTAATTTATAATAGATTGGCAAACAAGTGTGACCTATGTCTACTCCTAAGACTCTTATTAAAATTTTCTTTCAAGATGAAAAATAACTTTGTTGCAATCTTTTTTGATAAAGAGAAACCATTTTTACAAGGTGAAGAGGAACTTCAATCTTATTTGGATCACCTCTAAGGATAGTAATATATTTCTCAAACTAAATATTACAACTTAAAGTTTCGTACTTTTATCACTTGATAACTTCAAAATGACTTACTCATGTAAATACAAAATAATGGTGCTCAAATGATTAAAAAATACTTTAAAATGTGCATATATGACACAAAATCTCCTCGGTACTAAAACCAATGAGGAAAAAAACCTATTTATATTATTTTAAGATCATTCATAACCAATGTTATGAATATCGTATCGAACTCGGTTACGGATTGAGTTCTGGTACAGTATTGTAACAGTACGGGATATCGTTTTGGGTAATTTTTTAAATTTATGAAATAGTCCCTAAAATTTTTAAATTTTGCAAAATAGTCCATTACAAATTGCATCACTACTTTATAATTTCACACATTATCAATTATAAATATTTATGATACCCTACACATATATATTACCAAATAATTAAAGTTCGACATATTTTATATTCAATTAATTATTTACCCAAAACTAATACTCAAATAGGCAAATACTATCATTAACTACTACCTAATTATTATTAATTTTTAATTACATAATTTTATACTCAACTAATTATTTACCTAAATTTAATACCCAAATATTAAAAATAAAATACCTTCACGTAGTGTGAGTTCGAGTGGATAGTGTGAAGAGGTAAAGTTTTGTTTAAAACTATTGTACTTCGGTGAAAGTGATTAAGTTAAGTTAGGGCTCGCAGACATAGATCGGGTGTGTCGAATAACGTTATCGAATTTCGATCGTTGATTTATTTGTTGCTCATTTAATATTTCCACTTGTGTTTTAATTGTAACAATTGACAGTTTCTAACACAGTTGCTTTCTATTAAGCAATCATATTATCGGGTAAAAACAACCGCAGCAAAACTTATAAATTGGGGATTTTCAAGGTATAAGTTTTGAGCCTATCTCTCCTAGTTATATCTCACCTTACATTGGGTTTGGGTTTCTGAGTACGCTGTAGTTTCTTGTTAAGTGATGGAACTTGAATATGGTTGTTGTGGAAGACAGTTCTGTAGCATAACTTTCACATTTTTCCCTGGGTTTCATTGTCAACGAACGTGAAATTTGGTGTTTTTTTAGGTGGTAAGACATTGTCTTAATAGTTGACAGTTGTAACGAGGCCTTAGTTTCTTACATGTTTGATTTGACTTTCTTGATTGCTAAGAACTGAAGTTTGGTTTCTGGGGGATAATAGCTTCAGGCCTCAAAACTTTCCTGCTCTGGAAATTTCATCTTTACTTGTAAATGCGGTGCAAGCTCTGGTTTAAGAGCCAAGTACTCGTCGGCGGAAGCTACCTGAGAAATTTTAAGAACCGTTTTGAGGGTGACATACGCATTGTTAACAGTAAATGGGACTATAATTTATTTTATAAAATTAAATAATCATTTATAATTATTTTAAAAAATTATCTAACTCACTATTGGATATTATCCCAAAACCAATAGAAATTAAATTTATATTCACAAACTTGTATAATTTATTCACGAGACTTCACTTAAAAGAGCAAACTTCGATTGGTGATTCTCCAAGAAAAAGTTGGTGTCCTTTAAGTACACATCTTCAACAATTTTGCCATTTGGAAACATCTGGGGTAGGGAGGTGCTTAAGCGACCCCTTAAATCTTCCGTGCCAACAACCCTGTCCCATATGAAATGGGTTGTTAGGATGGAATAGCACAGAATAAAGCCAGGGTTGCTGGCACGAAAGATTTGAGATAGGTGGCTAAAATGGAGTAGCAGAGGGTAAGGCCAGGGTTGTTGGCACAGAAGATCAGATCCCCTGAAGCGAGGCTTCACTTGAATTCTTAAAATGACACTCACAACAACGAACATGCATTTATCTTTGAAACAAGTTTGTCTTAGTTGACATTAAAGTTACACCGACGCCACAATCGACACAAGCCCCCAGCCAACACCTAAACACAGATCCACCTCCAACCACCTGTGCCTTCATCACTGTCATCTTCCTTTATCCGTGTCAGCCACAAGAGTTACAGCTATATACTCCCTTCACTTGATGCTAATCTGTACAAGACATTTGACACCATTCCAAGACCTAGATTCTTCCGTAATAGGTGAAAGAGAGGGAATTTGAGTGGCAAAAGAATCTCACTTTCATTGAGTCGTAAACTCTATATATACAGAAAGTACAAGTGAAGTTAGAGATAGGATTTACAAAGATTTGAATTTAAACTTTAAAACTAAATCCTAATAGATAACAACAGATTGAATAGATAAGGTTATCCTAATAGATAACAACAGATTGAATGGAAAAGGTTAGGATTGTGTTGACCGAATCTTATCTTCATCAATAGGCACACTATGATTTACTCTTGCTCATCAGTGTTGGTGTAATAGTCACAATTCCAATAAGAAATAGTGTAGCAATTGAGTTGAAGTCATAAAGATCCTTCATTGATTGCAGTTCTCCAAGTGCTATTCCAGCCTGCTCAACGAAGAGACAATCAGAAGTCAAAATCTTTATTCATGTCATTTGGAATACAATTGTCAGGTATCAGCACAATCAAGTTCTCCTCGCGATTTACAGACTTGAAACCTACCCCATCATTAAAATCTTCGAGTTTGTAAAGACTACTAAAAAGACAAAGGATGCTTAAAATGTTACCCTGAATAGGGAATGAACCACATATGACTAATCCTCATCCCTTCTCAAGATGTTAAAAGTTGGGAAAATCTCTCCTCTATTTCTTCTTATATACTTAAGACCTGAATCCAGTCTTATCCACGGCCTATTGCAGATTATTGCAAATTTCATTACTATGAAATCATAACCAGTCCAAATGTAAAATACCTTAACAGTGACATAAGCAGCTGGAATGAGGCCAATCAAGGTTGCCAAAAAGAATATATGATAAGGCACATCAACTATTGGTGAAGCAACGTTTATGAATGTATTAGGCAAAGTTGGGGTTAGTCTCAAGAAAAGCATGTAGTTCAACAATCGTTCTCTTCTTCTGGCAACCTAACAGTGAAAGATAAGAAATTAGTCCCATTATGCCAATTAGTCACTAACAAACATAGACGAATTCAGGCTCACCTGTTCTTGGAGGAAATTCAATTTATCTGGCCAAAGACAGAAGACAAGAGGCCGTCCAATCACTTTTGACAGGAAATAGCAAGAAGAAGCACCAGCGGTGGCTGTGAACACTACCAAAGCTACACCTTTAAATACTCCAAAAAGTGCTCCAGCAAGAAGGGACATAAAAACCGTCCCTGGAATCATGAAAGTCTGCATGAATATGTAGACCACACAGTATCCCACCAACACTTGAGCAGTGTAGTCACTTGTGTAGCTCTCAAGGTGATCTCTACAAGAAATGCAACAAATTACATTTTCAATATAAGATGGAGTTGTAGACAATTGTGGAATTTGAAGGACTGCAGTGAATAACTTAAAAGAAGCTTAGGGTAACTACCCTGCGGGAGGGAAATATCCAAAAACCCAATATTTCCAACTCATTAATTTAACAAATATGACAATAGCCCATTCTCTCAATCAGAAAAGGCACGAACCGCTATCACCATGCTAATCAATCAAAGCTGAATATCAACCAACTTTATCAGACTGCTTCAAAACAGCAAAAACAAACCTCAAAAATTATGCTACTGCTATCCTTCAGTTCTAAATGGTACCCATGCTTATCCTAAAGATGAGTTATCCTACCAAAACCCAAATCATCCTCCATCCACTGCATTTATTAATCTGGCAAGTATCAGGTCAAGGCATAACTCATCATGCCACCCGAGGTCGCTAACATGAATCTCTCTTGTATGTACCACCATCCTCAAATCTTATCATGCATTTGCTATTATCAAAGCACCCTGCATCGAGCATTTTCTTTATTATTCACAAGAAATACAAGTTCTGACCCAATTTCAAGTGACTAAATTCAATCTTCCACTTGGAAAATCATGTCAAAATTTGACAACATAATCCAAACTTGAGTGTCACATGGCAAGTTCCTAACTCAAGAAGCTTAAAACAATTTGCCACTCTAAGGCTTGAAGAATTATCTACTACATTGATAAGTTTTCCCACAATAAAAAAGCGGTATATCTTCAACCGGATTACCATGCAGAGCACTAGCCTGCTGTAATTTACAACTCTAAAACAAATCATCCGAGGGTAGATGAAATAATAATTAGAGTTGAAGACAAAATCTTCAATTTCAGAGAGAAAAACGTTTTGGTTTCCTTCAGTCTATTAATTGGCATTGGCAAGGGCAAGAAAGGGAGAAAACCTCACTCACTTCGAAGATAAGGATTCTGGGAAAGAAATGTTGAAAAAAGAAAAGAATTTTTATCACCAATTGATTGTAGAAATAAAAACGATGACACATATTCAGGTCTGTTTGCATACAAACACCCAAATTTTCAAATCAGTCGAACAATATGAAGGAATTCGAAGTAAAGATCCAAACTTTCAAACAAGAGGAAGTAAAAGAAACAAACCTGAGTACTTGGAGATCTTCAAGGTTACGAGGAAGCTTAAGGAAACTGTAATCTGAAGCAGGCATGGTGAGATAAACACCCAAAAGGCCCAGCATAAATCCCAACACAACAGTGGAAGCCACCGTGACCTCCCAAAAGCTCAAAGGAAACCCAGATCCTACCTTGCTATTCACATTGCCAACATTTACTTCTCCTTCTCTCTTTCCCATTATTGTTGTTGTCATTGTAAAATTTGCCTTCTGTCGTCTTTTCTCTTTACGTTTGCCTACCTTCTTTTCCCCTTTTTCTTCCCTTTCTTATGCTTTGAGAGAAGTAGAAGGAGAGGGAGGGAGGGAGGGGGAGAGAGAGAGGCAGGAAGAACGGAGGACAAACTTGAGCTTCTTTGCTTTTGGGTCACCTCTCCTTTCTCCTCCTGTCGTTTGCGGTTGGTCCGACAGAGATAGATATATGACCAAAGAATATTCGGTTGTGGGAAACAAATTCCTGTAGACGGAGATATTTGAAAAAAAAAACTGAAAAGTAAGCCTTTTGGCAATTACGTGGGGTTGATTAGTTAATAATTGCAATATTTAGGGATTTATCATAAGCAATGTTTTAAAAATAAGACCAAATATTGAATCTGTCCAAAGAAAGTTTCAGAGGTTTTATTAAAATCAGTATATAATAAATAAAAAGTAAAATTTATAAGAATAAATAAAAATAAAATATTTTATTAAAATAAAAATACACCAATGTCTATTATTATATAATGAACAAATAATAAATAAATATGAATCTAATATAAAACTTAAAATAACAATAAAAATCAAATTTGTATTTCAAAAGGAGGTTATATTTTAT
>JANIHY010000005.1:17705602-17721992 GCA_027479065.1 Erythroxylum brevipes | reverse complement strand
GAGGGGCTAATCGGGACATCACCCCCGACGTGCCTTCCATTGTTTTGCAGGTATTTTCTACGTGAAGTTTATCACAGAAGGTTGCCAATCAATGGATCCAAACGGTAACGCACCGTTCGGCCAGAGTCCGGCTGAACCACAACCCTTTATGTATGACATTTCAGTAAAGAAACATTTGTAGATTTGAGACGTTTTGTGACTATTGTACTTGGGATTTTCAGTGATGATATTGAAGCCTCATAACAGATTTTTTGATGAACAATTTCTCATTCTTTCATTGATGAAGCGACACATCTAGGGGAGTTGTTTTTTTGTTTTTTCTTAAGTGTTCTTATTTATTTTGAATATTTGTTTAACCACTTGAGATATTTATTAATTGTTCTTTTTTTAAAAGATTGTTAAGAAAAATCCTTTGTTGAGATTAATACAAGTCGATCATGTTATTGGGTGTGAAATTCTTTCACGGGTTTTGAAGACGAGGGATAGTGTCAAAGATTGAGTGGTGTTAACTCAGTAAAGCCCTGTATAAAACTATTGTCGTTAGTGAAAGAATTAAGTTAGGTGAGGACCTTGCATATGAAGACAAGGTGTGCTGAACTACATTACCAAATTTCAGTGTTGATTTATATTGTTTGTTTATTTTTTTATTTTGATTATGTTAGAAATGACTACAATAAATTAAAATTTTTTGCGAGACTACTACACCCCTACGATTCTTTCAATTGGTATTAGAGCAAGGTCACTGAATCAGAACTTGGTATATCAGATTGATACATATTTGTATTTCACAATTATGACTATAAGAGAAGCGACATCAATCATCAGACTACCATTGTTAGATGGTTTAAATCATCAGACTACCATTGTTAGATGGTTTAAGTTATCCTATGTGAAAATCACGGATAAAAGTATTCATTCAGGTACAAAGGACAAGAGTGTGGAACGCGATTTTAAATGGATGGACACATCCAATGACGACTGATAAAAAGGGAGAAGTGGTGTTTAAAGATGCATCTGAGTGGACAAGGGCTGAAGAAGAGAGAGCGTTTGAAAATTCTCAAGCCCTACATGCCATCTTCAGTATAGTAGGTATATGATTTCAGCTTGTGAATTGGCAAAAGAAGCATGAGACATTTTGCAGACTCAGACGTTGGTTGTGAGATTAGAAGAGTTGAAGATCGATGAGAGTGAAACCATTGGAGACTTCCATGAGAGATTGTGTGATATAGCAAACCAAAGACATCAATTCGAGAAGAAGTACTCTAACCTAAAGCTGGTTAAGAAGACATTGAGATAGTTGCCTCCAAAGTTCATACCAAAAATTGTGGCCATCAAAGAAACCTATGATATCACTAAATTGTCTTTGGATAAGATAATTGAGATTCTTTCCAACTTTGAGATGAATTTTTTGAGGGATAATTGAGAGAAGAGTAAAGGATTAGCATTGCAAGCTGAGATTGGTAAAGCCGTGAATAACTTCAAAGTTGAATTTGATGAGAATGAGGATATGGAGTTATTGACAAGAAAATTCAGTAAGTGATTAAAGAATGTGAATAAGGATAGATCCAAGTTTAGGCAAAATGGTGGGAGTGAGACTAGGCTTCGGTGGTATGGGCATGTGCGGAGGAGGCCTGTTGATGCTCCGGTACGGAGCTGTGAGGGCATAACACTTAGTGATTATAAGAGGAGGAGAAGGAGGTCATACAAGAATTGGCGGAAAGTGATCAAGGCAGATATGTCAGAGTTATCCCTTAATGCGGTAGTTGTTCAGAATCGAAAAGTTTGGCGGGATCGGATAAGGGTAAAGGATTAACTGTTCTAGTTATCCCATCCCCTTACTTGGTGAGTGACAAAAAGGGATGGACTTTATATAATACTAGGTTCTTGCAGTTCTATCCTCCTTCAGGTATTCCCTCTCTTTTTTTTATTGTTTCTGTATACCACATCATTCCTATATTGTCTCATTTGCATGCGGGTCCACCGGAAACAGCCTCTCTACTATGTAGGGGTAAGGCTGTGTACTATCGGACCTCCCCATACCCTACTTCATTGCGGGATTTCAGACTGGGTGATGATGATGATGATGATGGTGGTGGGAGTTCATCGAACAACAACTTCAAACAACGAGCTAAAACTAAAAAAGTTCAAAGAAAAGTGAATAAATTCAATGTCATGAGTATCAACGCTTTAGACATGTGCAATCAGAATGCATTAACACCTTGAAGAAGAGAAAATGGAAGTCCTATACAAACACTTGGAGTGAGAATGAATCTGGAAGTGAGTATGGTAGTGAAGAAGAAGTTATGAATAGTACTGCATCAATTTCTTTATACAGCAAAAATCTAGTTGCTTGCTTAACAGTAACCAAGAAGGAAGTAACTGATGACGAAAACATGAGTAAATCAAAAAATTTCCAGAAAAACAAAAACAAATTAGTTTAAAGCTCAATCTCAAATATCAAATGATAAAAGGAAGGTATTTATGAAGCCTATGAGTTAATGTATGCTAAATGTGTCCAAACATGTAAAAAAACTGAGAAGTTGAAGGGAAAAAAAATTCTACCATGAAGAACACCATTTAAGACCTTGAGAAGAAGTTGTTATCTATAATAGATGAGCTTAATGAAACAAAATAGAAGCTAGTCAAGACGGAAAATGAAAGAAGAATGTTAAATGGAGGTATTAAAAAGCTAGAAAAGTTGTTGGAAATTGGTAAGATTAAAGGAGACCTTTAAGACATTGGATATAGAGGTGAATGCTTCAAGTCGAATGATGAGAAAATTGGTTCGACCAGATCTATCCAAGGAGAAATCTCAAATAAAAATTGAAGGTTCATAACTATGTGTCACTTTTGTGGAGTAATTGGGCACATAAGACCGAAATGTTACATATTGGGCAACGTCTTCGCAACCCAACTTTGTTACAAATATCATACTACTTGAGCGTATGATCCTGTAGGGTTATTAAAAAAAACTCTTATTAAGCATCATCCCATAAGGGTGGCGTGCCCATGACAAACAAACATCAAAATAAACTTATTACCTTAATTTTGGATCCTATCTTTAAATGTGAAGTCCAACTCTTGTTGAAAGATTATAAGACTCTCATGTCTTTACTTCATCATACTCGTTAATAGGCTACATACAAATGATCATCATCATTACATTTCAATACCCTCAAAACAAAAGGATACAATGCTATAATGGCTTTTCAAGCCGCCTTTCAACATAATCCGAAAGCGAAATAACATACCAAATAAGCAAATTTGGAGTGATGCCTTGACTCTCTTTCACTCCATCTCTTGCTTATAACTTGGAGGTGGGGACAGGAGGGGGTGAGCTTAAAAGCTCATAGGTAACAAGTTTATGACTGAGAAACAAGAAAAAAATGTTCAAAAGTTCATTCTCATAGAAAGTTTTTATTGAATCATAAAATATATGTTTCTCAAACTTCTTGTCATGAAATAAAAATCATAACAGCATAATTCATGCATTTTCCACTTGGTCACAATTCATAAACACATAAGCACATCAACTAGTTCGAGGGTTCCGTAGAACAAAACAGAGAAACCAAAGTTTACTCTGTGAACAAAACGAGTTCATTTTTCAAATCTCGTGGCCCACAAGCGGCCAACCAGGAGAAGGCTTTATGTCGACATGCACGTGAATACGAAACGGTTCCTCTCTCTCCCAAACAAAGCTCATACGTAATGCTCAAAATCATTTTATCAAAATGCAATGCTTTCATACTTTTCATGTTCTTTTTCTTCTTTCCATTCAAACCAAAATGTTATGACACAATTCCATGATATAACATGTTCATATATCACAATGCATTTTTGCATATTCACAACAATTCAAATCCAATCCATGAAGCATATACACACATATAAGCAATTTTTTCAAATCATTTGAAAACAGTATATGCACATTTACGAAGTACTTGAAATTATTTTACTCTCTTGATTTGAGAAAAACTTTAATGGCTCATTGTTTAATTATAAACATGAAACACACCTGGTTTCTTTGCTTACAACTTGCTCAAAGATGCCTCTCCTCTTGCTCCTTTTGCCTTCCTTGAGTTCCTTTATCAATAACAAAAGTTTCACTCAAAAAGATTTTCAATTGAAATTCTTCAAAATACAATCACTAAAATTGGTTCTAGAATACTTAAACCCAAGCCTTCCCTAAAATCTATGAACTAAAATCCTTCCAAAAATTCAAAAGATTTAAAATGATCTTACCTTCATTCTTCACCAAATGAAGGGATATTTAGCTCAAAGGGAAGCTCCTCTCTTCCTCTACTTGTTTCCTTTCTTGATCAACTCCGAAATCTCTCTTGTAGGTTAGGGAAATTGAAACCCTAGCTTGTTTCCTTTTCTTTCCCTCTTTCTTTTCTTCTCTTTGTACTTCTCTCTCTTTTTCATGATATTATCTTTCTTTTCTCTAGAATTTTCGTTCTTCTCTTCTACTTCTCCTCCCATTTATGTTTGTCTTCGTTATTTATAGGCAAGACAACACTTCTTCTTCCAATTATGCCCTTAATGAGTCCAAAAAGTCCATCTTATCCTTCCTTATAGGCTTATGTCCTTTTAAACTTAAGTGTCTTGCCAAAAACTCCCTTGAACATTCTAACATAACATTTTCTTCTAGAAAAATCTTCTCTATTGTCTTACGTTTCCAACGACACCAAAAGCATTCAATTTGGTTCAATAGTGTGAAAGCTATACTCTAATATCTTCGAACTATTTTTATTTAGAGACAGTACACTATACTCAACTTCTATTCAAAACTTGAAACTCTTAGAGTCCAATTCAGAATTTAATTCTTCATATAATTTGTATCCCTATGTTTTTAGTTTACTCCAAATAAAAAATCATCTCATTTGGAACTCTACATATCAAGATATCATTAAAATACTGAAATATGTCCAGTAAAACATCCAACTCATATTCTTCCAACCGAACCCCTTATTTTCTTTTAATCAATATTTTTCAATTCAACACCAAAAGCTACTAATTTTCGTGAAGTGATATAAAAATTCAATAGGAGTCTATTGCTTCAAGAATCACCTCATTCGGAGGTCGGATGACGAAGTTATGGCCAAAAGAATCCAACATATTAATGTCCGTAATCAATTTGTACCTCTCATGGCGCAATTCCCATAACGTTTTCTACAGATGTCGGATTGAGTTTTTTATTAGACCTTTAGAAAGAAAACTTCTATATCTACAACTTTCATGAAGGCCATAAAAATAAATTCTACCTCTAAAAGAATCAAAAATAGGACAGAATATGACGATACAAACTAAGATGATGAACAGTAACTTCGTTTTAGTTTTGGATGAACAGTACTTCGTCTTAGTTTTAGATGAATAGTACTTCGTCATAGTTTGGATGAACAATACTTCATCTTAGTTTTGATAAACAATACTTCTTCTTAGTTTCTGATGAACAGTACTTCGTCTTAGTTTTGGATGAACAGTACTTCGTCTTAATTTCGGATGAACAGTAACTAAGACGAAGCAATATTACAATTTGTAATACTCATATCTCTCAACCCCGACATCCAAAATTTATAAACTTTATGTCGTTGGAAAGAAGGAAATATCATCTACAACTTTTATGAAGAACTTAAAAACAATTTCAGCCTCTATAAAGATCAAAATTCCAAATCAATATGGATGTCCCGAAAGTTCCATCCTAAACAGGACGATGCGACATTACAACTTGTAATGCTCATATCTCTCAATTCCGACATCCAAAATTTACAAACTTTATACCGTTGGAACGATGGAAAGATAAGTTACAAATTTCATGAGACAATTTTATCAAAATTGCTATAGATCAACCCAGAAAAATCATATAACTTTCAGATCAAAAATCCAACTCTCCACTACTATTCATTCCCAAAATTTTCAAACTTTAAATTTTCAAAAACTCACATTTCAAACTTTTATTTCTAGTTTTTCTACTCCATTTCAATTAAATCATTCACTATAAATTCGTACTACTCCAAAATATACAAGTTTAGTAAAAAAAATCATCAAAACCTAAAATACATAATCAACCTATTCATGCTTTGTTACTTCTGCATTTTCAACTTTCATGCTCAAACACTATTCTTCCTCTCAACTTCTATTTACACAATCTTTCTCACTCTAGACCATCATATTACAATTGTTTTTCAACTTAATAACTATTTTATTGGTTATCTCTAACACTCACATATTCAAGTACACTCATCATCAACTTACTACATTCACTATCTTAATCTTGTATATCATTTCAAATTCAAAAATTCACCTTTTCTTCACTCATAACTAATCACTAATAATTTCTCATTTAATAGTTCGAACTTTCAAGAAAAGTATGAGGTCCAACATTATAAGTTATTACAAATGATGTTTCAAAGGGGTCAAAATTGAAAATCTAGTCATTAAATTTCCAGTAGTAACCCATGTTATCGAAGCACGTCAGAAAAGGTCAAGTACAAACACAAAGATGTAGTGAAGGAAAAATAAGAAATTGTTTAGATTCATAATTATTTACTGCTTTTGAAGCAACTATTCAGATTAAGGATAAGTTAGTTACTTTAGATGAAGAAATCAATCAGATAGTTGATGATCGAGATAATGTGATTAGGAATAAGCCCAAGTTTGAATTTCTTCAAGGGGCACAGGAACTACGTGTTTTACATTTTTGAAGTATAGTTTGATGTTTTCAATTGCTAAAAAAATTAAAAACAAACATTCAAAGGAGTTATCATTTAGGCTTTATGAGTTTTCTGAGGTTCAATTTATTGATATGTACATGAGGCTATGCTTGATGATCAAGTTTATGAATTTGATCAGTCTTATGAATATGGAATTGAAATGAGAAATGATATATTGGCATATGTATTAACTGAATGTAAATTGTCATTTTGGTATACTTATGATTCTTCCACTATACCTATTGTGATTCTTATGCTTCTTTATTGGTTGAGATTGATCGCATTGAAGGTATTCTTCGTTTTGGGTATTGTTTTGTTCTAAGGGGGAGACATCAGATTGTTTTTGGTGATTGTTTAATTCAGAGGAAGATTTGAAGATATCTCTACAACTATTAATCTTGCTTTTTAACATCTTTTTATCCTAAGGGGGAGAAATTTTGATGATTGTTCATTATTGTTTCTTTGGATATTTCTTGAACTTGAAGAATTTGATAGATGTTCTTTGGAACTTGATGTTGGATTAAGGGAGAGTTCTTTTCTCATGTGGATTATACGTCTAATTATTTTATTTAGGGTGAGCTTCATATTTGTGACAACCAATGTCAAAAAGGAAGAGATTGTTAAGATATATGGTACATATTTTATTATTTGATTTTGACATTTTTTGATAATTAAGCATCCAAGTTAATGTTGATGCGTTTAAAATTCAAATCAAAGTGGGGATAGAATAAAATCTACTATCTTGGATTTCATTGATTGATTATAATTGTCTTGAAGGATGAAATTAAAAAGCTATCTTGGATAATTTTTGATAATAGATTGTATCAAGATAAAAGTCTTTCTTATGAAGAGTCCTAAGTGAATCTCGTTGAGATTTGGCTAGGTGTGCCTACTGCGATGTGATCTCCCTTGTTTTGATAGTGTGAATGTTTTTAAAGGGCGAAATTATTTGTGATGTAGTTGTTTTTTCTTAATTTAGATAATCATGCAACCTATGTTGTGTATGGGTATGCTTCATTTTCCTTAGTGCGTCGTTGGTTGAGCAAGGTTTTCTTTAGAGGTTGCTGCGTTTTCTATTTGGTGCCTTTGTCATTGATTAGGCAACTTTATGCTGTTGGTTTTTCGATTGGAGTCTCACACAATTTAGACTGTGTATGGGGCTGCATTTTTCTTGGTCATGCATGGTTAATGGGTTTAATGTGCAGCTATAATTTTATCTTAGTAAGTGCGTGATTCAGCTGCGTATGTGTCTATTCTTCAATTTCAATTGAGGGTGAATTTTGGAATTTTTGTAGTTGGGGTTTTGAATGCAATATCTTAATATATATGTCTTATAAGTTGATTGTATGAAGATTGAACTCCATTTATTGCAAACTTTTTTATGGATCACGTCACCTGGGTTAAATGGTTTTGTGCTTGTTTACTTTGGTGTGTTGTTGTTGATTGGGGTTCTTGTAGCTGTGATTTCTCTTGATAAAGGTGTTGTGTTTTCTGTCCGTGGTGAGGGATTTTTGGTGTGTTGATGATAATGATTTTCATGCGAAAAACTTCCAACAGCCTTGGTATTTTTGCAATCGTTTATGTATGACGTTTTGGCGAAAAAACATTTGTTGATTTGAGACATTTTGTGGCTATTATGCATGGGATTTTCAGTGACGATATTGAAACCTCATAGCAAATATATTGATGGATAACTTTTCATTCTTTCGTTGATGAAGCGGCATATCTAGGAGAGTTATTTTTCTGTTCTTTCTCAAGTGTTTTTATTTATGTTGAATTTTTGTTTAATCATTTGATTTATTTATTAAGTGTCCTTTAGTTAAAAAATTGTTGAGAAAAATTCTCTGTTGAGGTTAACACGAGTCGGTCGTGTTATTGGGTACGGAATTCTTTCATGGGTTATGAGGATAAGAGATAGTGTCAAGAGTTGAGTGGTGTCAACTCAGTAAAGCATTATATAAAACTATTGTCGTTAATGAAAGAATTAAGCTAGGTGAGGGTCCTGCAAATATAGACAAGGTATGTCGAACTGCGTTATCAAATTTTGGTGTTGATTTATATTTGTGCGTTTTTTTTTTGTTTTTTGATTGTGTTAGAAATAACTGCAATAAATCGAAGATTTTTTTACACTCCTATGATTCTTTCAATGTTCAAGATGCATGCTCCAATTAAGACTATAGATTAAAATTTCATAAAAAATACTAGCATAAATTTTCAAAGATAAGGTCGATATATGGAATTCATAAAAACTTGAAAAATAGATGGAGAATTACAAAGGCCAAAGGACATGACCAAATATTCATAGTGACCATTATGTGTGCAAAATGCAGTTTGATGAATGTTTGAAGAGTGTACCATTACTTGATGACAACCAGCTCGTAAATCAAGTTTGGTAAAGTAATGAGCACCTTAGAGTTCATCTAATATGTCATCAATAGTAGGAATTGCAAACTGATAATAATTGTATTAAGGGTTTGATAGTCGATGCAAAACTACCATATGCCATTTTTCTTCTTAACTAACAATGCTAGTGAAGAAAATGGGCTAGTACTAAGTCTAATAAGTCCTAATTTAAGCATTTCATGAATTTGTTTTTTGATTTCAGCCTTCTGAAAATAGGCATACCTGTATGGTCTCACATTGAATGGCTCTGTTCTCTCCTTCAAGTTGATATGATGTTCCAGTTACATTATAGATGGCAACTTTTTTTTACCTTGGATCCACATTTGAACAATTGTCAATTTTTTCTTGACATCTGAAGACCCTTATGTTAGCAATTTTAACATCAAATGGCCTAGTAGGAGTCAATGTCAATTTTATCCTCTTGATTGTTTTGCCGCTAACGAAGTTGTGTGTTGAACCACTACCAATTATAATAATCATTTCGCACTGCCCAATTTTACCTCTTACTCGTATGGTTTTATTTCCTAACTAACTCGTTAGTGCATTGTAGAAAATTTTCTAATTGCTGCTGCTCTTTGTCAGAATTATCTGGTTCTCCTTCTAACAACAGTAGTTGTGACACCTATGATCTATTGTAAATTTCTTATCAAAATTAATACATAGCCCTTGAGCCTTTCTTTTTTGCATCTCGTCCTATGTGAGATGTTTCATTGGAGAGGCATTGTTGATTTTTACTAGAGAAGACACGTCCACTAGAGGCCGTATAGTTGAACAACACACTTTTTGTTGTCTACTTAGTTGATCATCCTGCATTCTTGCAAGACTAATTGTGTCCTTCAGCATTCTTGGTTTAAATATCCTAATGCCATCTGTAATGTCTGCCTTGAGTCCACCCATAAAAGTGCCTACCAATGCTTTTTGAGCCCGACCTTATATTTGGCTTCCTAGCCTTTTGAATTCCCTTTGGCAATCAATTAAATAACCTGTTCATAAAAAATCTTCACAGTCTGTAGGGTTGAAGCGAGCTCATAATTCTTTAACAAAGATCTCCCACGACATCTTCTTCTTTTCTTCCTGATAGGCCCAATGTAGCCATTGCCATCATTGGTTTGCCTCTCCTTGTAAATGAAAAGAAGCTAAAAGCACTTTTTGTGTCTCTGTGGTACCTTGATACTTGAAGAACTGATCTACCCGTGTAAGCCACTATGTGGGATCATCTCCAGAATACTTAGGAACCTCCAATTTAGTCAATTTAGATTAATAAATTAGTTGTGGTGCTTCATGCTCATCTTTCTCCTCTTTGTGATTGTGAGAGTGCCCCATATCATAACTCCCAAGACCTACGTTTATGTAGTTGACAATACCGCCTCTGAAATTTTAGTAACAACAATTCCTAGTTGATGCAATTTGTTTACTAACCCAAGCTTTAATCTGCAAGTTATGTCTTAGAGTCCTCCCAATCTAGCTTCTAAACTTTCAATGCGTTCTTTATAGTGCACATCCTTGTTCTAATACCAAATGATAGGTTTCAGGAATTAGCCAATCAAGTTTGCTTCTTTTTCTTTTGTAATTAAAATCCTGCTCAGGGTGAGAATTAAACCACAATTAAGTTGAAAAACTTTTCTTTTTTTTTAACCCTTCTTTATTATTTGCAAGAGTTTAAATACAAAACAAGATAATCAAATCCCTAGGTAATAGTAAAACTAATGGCTAATTACATAAATATAGCCAGATTTATTGAAACAATAGAGCAACTAACTATACGAAAGGAATGACATATAGCAAAATATGACAAAGTCTATAAGCCAGGTATATAGGATTCATAACATGTTCCCTTTACTTAGTCAATATACTTGGGATTCATGAGAGTTTCCTTTGAAACCTCCTCGTTGTATCAAATTAGAATAATCTTTCAACTAAGGCATGGTAAAGTGGACTATGCCATTGACAGGTATTTCTGATTTTCCCAATAAAGATGGCTATGGAATTGTAGGATTTCACATTATCACGTGGAGTGGATTGATCGGGATCCAAAGTCAAGCTTTGATGAGCTAGGGAATTTGTTGACGTATTTATATCTTGTTTGAATTTGTGGGAACAATTTAAATATTATCAAAGTATTATCCCCTTCTGTTTAAGATTGTCATTCATTTCTCTCCTTATTTGAAATGCTATGAGTTAGTGGAATGATGACGTTTCGATGGCGCGTTAACTGTGTTTACAGAGGACATCTAAACCCATGTATTTTAAACTATAGAAGAATGCCAAGCGAGAAGAGGAACATGTTCCTGTCTGTTTATCCGACATCAAGTGTAACACATTCTTTTTCTTTTTCCCTGCGGTGAAACTAATTAGAGAAAATCACAATTTTGGAAACTTAAGTGACGCTTATATCTTTAATAGGGTTTAAGCTGTTTAAAATTTTTGGGCCAAACTCGGGTTTTGTAGATTGACCACATGGACTTCATCCTTACATCCTTCCATAATTATAAGATTGAGCTTCACTCAAACCATATTATTTTCACCAAGTTTTTACTAAAGTAGTCCTTTTTTTTCTTTTCCTTTAAATCAAGTGGTACTTAATTGATAAGTCTTCTTTTTCTAACTAATAAGGTGATCAATGGTTGGTGATACAAAAGGTTGACTTTGCATGCAAAAGTTGACGAATCTCTGTAGAAAATGTGTAATCTTGATGAGTTTGCCGTGTGATTTAACCAACAAGAGAAGATTATAAGAACTTGGTTCATGCACAAGAAGAAAAACACTTTTTTTAATAACCTGTAAATCACGCTAATTAAATTTTTTGTATCAAGTAAACCCTGTAGGATAATAGGGTCAACATGCCTAGTTCCTTACAAGTTATTGACAATAGCACAGCATCCCAGTAAATAAAATTGTACGGTTGGTTTGGTGAGCTCTTCGGCTACAGAACACCCAGTCAATTACTTGCTTCGTACGTGCACTCCATCACCTAATGTTATTAACGACTCAACAAATAATCTGACCTTTTACCGCTAGATATCACGCAACCTTCCATCAAATAGTCCACATCTTTTACTGTTTTGGGTGGCGGAAGGAACTCTTTGTCAAAGCAGGGTTGAATTTAACTATGATTACAAGATTCTAGAAAAAAAAAAAATTCCAATGGTCAAATCTTATCCATTTTTGTTTTTCTTTTTTCAATTGAATGTTGCATTATAAGTCTAAAGGGAATTATTTACAAGCAATATCAAGAAACGTTTCATATGTTTGATGACATCCAATCTTTATCATACTTGAAATTTTTTTTATGAAATAAGTAATTTCACGCTCATTTAATTCAATTAATCAAATCTAAAAATTCAACACAACAAACGGAAATGTTTTAATTATACATAAGTATGGTTTAATCACAATAAGGAAAAACTTCTATTAAACATATCAATTGGATCTCAAATCCTAAATACAAGTAATTAAAATTTGAAGAAAGAATCTCTTTCCGCACAATACGCAATACTTGGGAAGAGGCAGTTAATTTTACTCTCGCAGAGGCGATGACGGTAGTGAGGGCGTTATTCTGCAACACCAGAAAGAGGTCAAGGACATGTTTAGTAACAGAAATATATTTTATTTTATTGCCTTTTTTAAATGAAAACAATAATGAAAATATAAAAAGAAAACATGACGTTAAAAGAGAGAGACTTAAATTAAAGTACAAAAGGGTGAAGTACAAATTAAATTAAAACATAAAAATTTGTAGTAAAAAAGTGAAAATGCAACAAAAATTCTTTAAGTTTTCTTTCTCCAAAACTACAGTATGAAAATTGCCAGTTTAAGCATTGAAAAAACATTTTATTCAGACGTTTCTCTCATCAAGTATCAGCTAGGCAGAAAAAAAAAAAGGAAACAAGTTAGCTAGGCACGTACTGATAAAGAATGTCTTCCCAGTAGGAGCCACCATTTTCATCGTCGAGTATGTTGTCCAAAGATTCAAATACAGTAGAAGCAGGCGAGCTCGTGGAATAGTTGAATAGGTCGTTGCTATTGCTTTCCACTTGTTTTAAAACGGAACTCTCAGGAGGGACAGAGGCTGAACCCACATTAGGGTGACATGAATTACTTGTCAAGCTGTTCAAGCTTTCATGATCAAGCATACCCTGGAAAGAATCAGGAATAACTTGGAAGTCATTATTTTGAAAAGGGTTCGCAGAAGCATTTAATGTGCCAATGCCAATGTTTGGATATATTTTCTCAGTGACAAAGTTAGTTGCTCCATTCATTAGTCCTTGAGATCCTAAGAGGGTAGTGAAGTACTCCAAGCTCGGAAGTGTGGTGCTGTTCATCATCTGAATCACGTTTTGCAGTAACTGGAGTTTCGCCAGTTGCGAGACATCTGCATGTAAAGTAAGAATATTGTTCCAGGGACTAAACAAATTGCCACCGAAATGGGTTGCCGCAAGCAACTGAGGGAGATTGATGGGATGATTCAGACCAGTTCTTGTCTTGTAAGTTTGGTGAAGCTTCCTTCGAATGTGGGTGTTCCAAAAGTTCTTGATTTCATTATCGGTCCTTCCTGGAAGATGGGCAGCAATCCTTGACCACCTGCAAGTTCATGTCAGCTAAAAGTTTACACCTTTTCTAAACAGAAACAACTAGAACAACCAAATTCTGATGAAGTCTTAACACTTCCTAACTAAAAGCTTAAGAGACAGAAAGAGCATACTTGTTCCCGAGAACTAAATGAAGTTTGATGATGTCTCTCTCTTCCTCCTCACTGAATGGTCCTCTCTTGATATCGGGTCTAAGATAATTCGTCCACCGTAACCTGCAACTTTTTCCACACCTGTTCAATCCTGCAAGCTTTGAGACTTGTTTCCAATTTTCATGGCCATTTCTGTTTATATAATCGCGGAGTTTCTCATCTTCTTCTGGCGTCCATGGCCCTTTCTTCAAGTTAGCATCAGTACAACACGGAGATCTAACCATTATTATGCAAATTATATAACAAATATATCGGAATAGGGTTACAAAAGAAACTGTGTTATAGGACCAGCTTGTTTGTAACAATCAAGAGGGTACTGTCGATTTTAAGGAATTGGGAAACAGGGCGCTTATATAGATGATCCAAGAGAGAACGATAACCTCTATTGTTTCGATTTCTGTTCTTTTTTAATGAAATAATATATTTGTTTTCAACAGCTATCAAATCAAGACAATGCTCGGGAAGTCATCAGGAACTATCTCAATATAATAATCAAGTAAAATAATGTTAAATGTATTTATTCAACTTCTGACCTATTCAATAGCTATAGACTTTATAAAGGGCGAGACTTTCAGGGCGCTGAATTCATAAGACAGCCCTCTTATATTATCGTTACCGAATTATCATCAACTAGGTAATTGGAAATAAAGGAATTAACTTACATTATTTTAAGAACGGCATATGTTTAGATGTTTCCTGCAAATATTAATGTGTTGTTCCTCTGCTCGTTCTTTTAGCATCGATCCTAGTTCATGTTGGAAATTATGGATGAAAACTGCGAAGGACATCCGCAACAGTTCCATGAAGCAGTAACGTATGTATTAAGTAATTCACTTTTCTCATCATCTACGTACGTTCTCGTATCACATTGTAGAAAGAACCAATAGTTCCTCTCTCTCTTTTTTGTTTTTGTTTTTGTAAATGAGCCAAGTTTGTTTAATGTATAGCTCGAAGGTATATGTGATTAATTAGGATACCCTTAAAAAAATTGAACGTTAGCATATATAATATGGCCAATATTAAGATTGTAGCTAAACTAATATTGCATTAAGAAAGCTTCTTCCCTGCAAATAAGGATGAAGTATCACACAATTAATTATTTAAGCTATTGGCTATATAATGTAATTTACTGAATATTATATTTATATATGTTCATGCTCTTACGTGGTTCAGGTTCAGTCGTTGCATATTCCTTTAGTGAAAAGAAAATTACTCATACACAGGAAGTTTTCAGATACCTAATTTAATTACATAATCATATGTTTAGTTTCAAGTATGAAAATTGCTAAACCATTTATTTTGGTGGCCAAATAAAAATTAGTAATGATTACCAAACATACATCACAAAACAAAGTATGAATCAATCATGATGGTAACTCTGATTATTATTATTTTTGGATTCGTTATTGTATTTAATACTCAAAACCAAGCATAGGAGTATTCAGTTATAGGCATACATATTATTGTCAGATGGCTAAAACTATTGCATGTATTTAGCTTTCAGTATTCTTTTTCGAATGTCATTCATTCGAGTTGCTTGAATCAGAAAGGAATGGAAGGAAACAGATAATTAATTGAAAAAGACTTGCCCATGGTCGAATGCAAATATAATTTTCTACGTATCTCTTTCTTGACGACCTTAGTCATTCACGTCATGCAATATTAATTATTAATTAGCCAACAACTAATTTAAACTAACCCCCAATTGTTAATTTGATTATAACTAAAAAGCTCGATCAATCCACCCATCCCATCTTCTACTTGGTCATCGTATTTGTTACTTCTAATATCATTATAAGCAAATTATATAGACGTCTCTAACTGCTCTCGTGGTACTTTTCATTGCATGGTTTGATCATCCATTTACCAAAACGATATGCGCTTTTATTTCTTACTATTTTCAATCAACATCAAGCGCAAAGGCCATTCCAATCCAAATTCAACTGGAATTACTGGGAATATATCTCTGTTTGCTTGAATAATGACATTACGTATGTTGGTAGAAAATGTACACGTGAAATGGATCCATAGCAATTGGTACTGTGGTGGCATGTACGTACTGTCCTATAACTTTTTTTATGTTAGAAGACTAATCGTGTAGAAAAATCAAGACAAAAGATACCCACTTCAGCGGACTTGTTTTTATTGAAAGCTCTCGATACATAGAATTGAATCGAAGTATACGTAAAGGAGGTGATTTTAACATAATATTTACATCAAAATTAAATTGATATCTAAATATTTAAAAATATTTAAAATTTTAATATCTTAAAAACATGTAATTTAACTTTAAATTAACAAAATTTTACTTTTTCGTCAAGATTCCATTAGATTGAACCTACCACCACTTAGTGCCTGTTTGGATGAGCTTATATTAATAGAGCTTTTGTCAGTAGAGCTTTTTTTAGAAGATCTTTTTTAAGAAGCTAGTTGACTGTTTAGTAGTTAAATAAAAAAAAACTTTTTTGAAAGAGCTTCATACAGTAGATTGTTTGGTAACATAAAAATAAAAAACACTTTTATTAATTTTAAC
>JANIHY010000005.1:17693447-17705470 GCA_027479065.1 Erythroxylum brevipes | reverse complement strand
ACTTCTAGTGCTTGTGCTTATACATATTCAAACAACATTATCTAATTTAAACAACCAAATTGTACAGGATCATATAAATAAGTAAGCTCCCAGATCTACTCTCGTGCTCGTCTTCTTTACTACTCCTCCCCACACTAGGTTCAAAGTTCTCTGCTACTCTACCCACGTCACTTTGGCCATATATATGCGGTTGCTGCTAATGAACAAGCACAAAACTTTAGCAAGAAAACTAAAGAAAAAGCACTGGAGCAATGGAAAGTTAGGAATGAGAAACAAAAAACCAATGGTGGTCTGATCGTACGAGAGCAAGAGAGAGTCCAGGAGAGTTGAACATGGATTTGGTGGTCGTCGACGGTGAGACAAGCAGTGGCTGAGCAATTGCATTAGTGGGCATGTTATGGTTGTACGTCCGCCACGATTCTCGCTCCTCCTCCAGGACTACCGCTGTCAAGAAATCCTCCAAAACTCATTAACTCTTTTCACTGTGATCTTACACAAAAGGTTTTATAAACACTTTACACTGAGAAACTAAAACCACGTCAATGGCAGATTTGCTTTACACTTTTACTTCTCATTGATCATAAACCATAAAAGCGACAACTCCGAACCTAAAAACCGAACTGGGTATCATGAAAATGGAGACGATGAAGAGAAAAATCAAAATTTTAAGACACAAGAAGAGATATGCAAGAGAGGTAGAGGAGACAGAAGGAAACTGAGGTAACTTAGAAAAGCAAGAGACGAAAGTTGAAGGAGGAGGAGGAAACTGAACACAAAAATGAAGTTGCCTGTTTACGTTACAAACGTAAGTGACGCAAAACTCTCTACCCGAAAAAGCTAAAATGAGAGCTTTTTTGAAAAGCTCCAAATTTGAGCTTTTAAAAAAGCTATTTCTACTTAAAAAGTGCTTTTGAAGTTTACAGCAAAACACTTATTTTTTTTAAAAATAGCTTTTGCAGTAAAAAAAAGTGCTTTTCTACCCTTTAAAAGCTGAACCAAACAGACACTTAACCTCATCATTAGCAGTTGGACACTTTAATTGATAAGGAAGGCTTACAATTCTATGCCTTTTATTCCATAAACAATGAAAATGATTTTACTTTGTGAGACTCTATTTTTGGTCATGTTCTTCATTAGCAATGCCTCCTTTTCAGGTTTATAAAATTTTCACATACTTTCTTGTTTTTTTAAGAAAGTAAAAGAATTATTTGATAGACAACACTGGTGAATATCATAACACAAACTTCAACAATTAACTAAAGACAAACTCATGAGAAATAACATAGAGTATTGCACTATGTTACAAAAAACTAGGAATAAAGAAACAAAAATTGAAAATAACTGGCTGCCAATATCTCATATTGAAGGTAGAACTAAACTTAGGTGAGATGCGATATCATGTACCAATATGAATTATTTTACCAATTGCACCGTGATATTGTTAAATTCATAAATTGAGAGCATTTTGTCTTGGAAGACTCTTTAAGTTTTCCTCCATCTATAAAGCATAGGTTCCATAACTTATTAGTAGTTTAAATAGAGTAGTGTCTCCATGATAAGTGAATCTGATGGAGCGAGCCTAAACAATGAATTGAGACTAATCTTAAATTGGAATTTTCAATTTGCATAAATCTAAAGCATTGCACCAAAAAGAAGTATAGTAATTGTGATTGATTAGAGGATAATTGAGGTTCTCCATGACTTGGTTACAAAGTTTACATATACTGTTTGGTAAAAGGAGCTCTTTTAATTTTTCATAGTCTGCAACCTTTGTCTAGTAGCTAACCATAAGATAAAATAGGCTTTAGGGAAATGATTAAGGAACCAAACCAATTTTCACCATGAGACATTAACACTAGGAGGCCTAACTAATTGAAGACATGATTTATTCGTGGAACATTTCGAGCCATAGTGAATCCATTGGGGTTTATCCTCTTCATTCTAATTAGGCAGATAGTTTGGAAGTTAATCTATAATTAGTGAAGCACTTCTAGATTTGTAAAGTCATTCACAATTATATAGGATGGAGCTAACTTTGGCATTCCAAGGGAAATGAAACCTTAACTGATTATAAAGTCAAAAGAGGACCCAACTTGCACTAGTTATCAAACCAGAGCATAGCCTTATTTCCGTTTCCAATTTAGAATTTGACACCATTAGACATGAAATCCCTCATTCTAAGAATTTGGCTAAAGGACCAAAAGAAGGAAAGCTTACACTTGATTCATTATAAGCTATGGTTCTTGACTATGTAAGAATGAATTTGTTTTTTTAATGACAAATATAAAATTAATATCAAGGTCTACTTCAAGTTTGGGAGAGAAAACTTTAGACTACTTAACTTTATCACAAAAATGAATGTTATTAGAGCCACACCACAAACAAATCTTCATATTTTGCTCAATATTTTTAGTCAGTTTGTGAGATAAAAACAAGTGGGAACATCATTACGTATGGAGATTATTTAAAATATAGGAGATTAATCGTAGTCCCTTGTATAGGTAAGACACTTATTTGTTTAGTAGTCAATTCTTTTATATATAACATCAAAGAGAAGGAGGCATTCCTGGTAGGTAAGACTCTTATCATATATGGGGATTCTTAAATATTTGAAGAATAATTCTTGATGTTTGAGGCTAGATATGGAAGATAAGGAGCATATTTGATCCCTAACATCATAGTAAGTATAAAAACAACTCTTATCCCTGTTAATGAGGAGAACAAAAAGCTTAAAGAAATGATTAATAGGTTCCATTAATGTGGTAAAGGAGCCTCTATTAGCTTGATGAAGCATGAAAAGATCATTTGCAAATAAAAGATTGAACAAGCTAGTTTCCTGCAATGGTGGTGGTAGTTAAAGTTTGCCCTCAAAAGAAATTATCTTTGCAATTATTCTAGTATAAACCTCCATACAAATAGCAAATAAATGTGATCCCATTAAAAGATTTTGTGCCTTCCTCGTTTTAAAGAATAGAAAGAGGAAGTACATAGATAATTCTCAATCCACAAAATGAATTACTCTGCGAAGCCAAAAGAAGTAAGGGAAATAAGGATGAACTTCTAATTAATTTAATTAAAAACTTTGAATAAATCTATTTTTATACAAACAAACTGTTTAGAGACCTTTTGGATTTATAACCCTTAACTAAATCCTAAACAAGCAAGAGGTTATCACCAATATCCCTCCTTTTATATAAGCACTTTGATTTTTATTAATGACACTCCTAATACTTTTCCAATCTTACCGCAAACATTTGGAGATAGTTTTGTATATAACATTATAATAAGAGATAGGTCTAAACTCATTCATTGAGTTGATATTAGAAATTTTGGGAATAAGATAGAGATGATTATTGTTTAGCTCACTGAGCATTTTACCTTTAGAGAAGGACCCCAAGATAGTCTTCATAATTAAGTCACTTATTAAGTTCCATATTCTCTACAAGAAATAAACATTAAACCTATTAGATCTTCAAGTTTTATGAGGCTTCATTCTAAAGATTGGATGCTTGATGTAACATCCCGTTACTCATGTTATGGCTAGAATAGTAACTTATGAGAAATTTATGAGAAAATTATGAAAATACATGTCATGCATAAATTAATTGTGACATACACATTTTTTTGCACATTCATATGATTGTACATGGATTCAATGGCATTTTCGGGTAAATTAGTTTATAAATAAAAATTGTGGATCAAATTGGAGTGTATTAAATGTGATTTGACAATTTTTGTACATTTTCGAGTATTTTAGAATTTTTGGTAAATTTTAGAAAAATATTGATTTATGGGCCAATTATGGTGTGACACGTGGCAACCTATAATTGTAACAAATGGCTTGTATGTATGGTGACACGTGGACTGCTAATGGGTGACAAATGTATTGCATGCAAAGAGTATGAGTAGCAAGTGTTTTTGGATGGAAAATTCTTCAGCTCTCACTTGCTTGTTCGTGTAACTTTCTTTCTCTTCTTTTGTTGTTTCCTTCATCGAAAGAATACTGTGGTTCAAAACTATTTTCCTTGCTCATCTACCGAAAACACTAGCTTGTTTATCATCTATTATGTACATATGATTCACCCTCATTACTGGAATTAATTGCTGAATCAAGTAAGTTGTGTTTAAATTTGTTTTGGATGTTATGTAAATGATGTTTTGATGGTTGAAAATCAGTTCATGCATGAATTGGGAAAGTTGGGTAGTTTCGGTGTTAATGCAGAGTTGTAAAAAAAAGTGCCAAAAACCTTATTATTGAACTGTGATTTTGATGATGACTTGTGTTAGAGTTGAATATATGTATATGAAGGTAAAGTAGTAGAGTTTGGTAAAAGCGTGTGTTAAATGGCTTAGATGAGGAGTTGAATTTGTGAATGCGGGAAAAATGCAGAAAATTGGAATTTGCATGTATGAAGTTTCCAATTTTTGGGTGTTTGAATGGTAAACTTGAATCTGATTTGTTTAGAGATTGTTTTGGGTATAGAAACGCATAATAGACGTTGTAGGAATATGAAATGTGAGAATCTGAAAAAAAAATAATGAAAGAAGAGTCGAGTTTCTGTGAAAGTTCACCATGACGAAGTGCCCATGGTTCGCCGCGGCCAACATTGAAAAATAATCAAAGTTCGCAGCAACCATTTTTTTTGGCTCGCCTCGGCGAAATCTTATCCTGTATAGCTCAAATATACTTCAATATTTTGATCATATCTTGCTCTATAGTTATCCAAATTGAATGATTTTTAATTTGGAGTAAACTAGAGACATAGGGATACAAATTGTCTAAAGAAATCTAGTTTTAATTCTGTCTCTAAGCATTTCAAAATCTAATTTGAAATTGAGTCTTGACTGAGGCTGTAGTTCTACTAGAGACAGAAATCATGTCCTGTTGTTACTGAATAAAATGTATTGATAGAGGCCGAATCAGACACAAGTTTCTTCACAAACCTCTAGCTTATTCTCTTAACTTTAAATTGGTATTAAGTTTGTAATTTTTGGATATCTGAACTAAAGGATATGAGTTGTATAATTAGAGGGTATGATCATATACTAGCCAAAAGTTCAAATATACACAATCTGTGGTATTATGAGCATAACTCATAAAATAATGAATCAAATTGGATGATGTTAGAGTCATTAGAAACTTAAGACATTGGAGAACAACCTTCCAGAAGGAAGTGTTGTCTAATTTTGTCATGTACCCTATCAAAATAATTATGCAAAGTTGACCAGAAATTATGTGGGTAGAAAATCTGAAGTGGTCAATTAGGTTATGAAATTGATTTCACATTGTTTTATTTTGATCCAAATTATTATGAGGGCTTTGATATCTGAATGAATTGTTGATAAGGATCACAATAAAGAACCCCGGAATTGTCATTGAATATGCATTGTGTATATTTTATATAAGTACATGTGTATAAAGGAATATTTATACATTTGTCCAAAAATGTGATATATTGTAAATATGTTGTGTACGTTATAGAGGAGTACATCGGACGCTAGTCGGACATTGTCGGATTATCCAGGCAATAGTTTCTTGGAGCCTACAGTGAGTCAACCTAGATGAATTTCATAGGATTGATTTAATTTGATTTGTTAAGCTTCCAATATTGAACTATTGTGATTGTTTATGAATTCCAGACTTAAAGTCCGAGGAGTATATATTTGGGACTGTATTGGAAGTGTTATGATTTGTTTGATAATTCTGGTTATATTATACTATGCGAATTCTCAACGAAAGTTGAATGCCGGACTTAGGTCCGATGATTATGAAATTTTGATTGTGCTTTATACATGATTGTGATAAATGGTAAATTTTGAATTGATGCATCTCATAAAATGCATGCTCAGATAAAAACGTTGTGACCGGAGTGGCCAGTATCAAGCGCTTGCACGTAGAGCTTTGCTCCGTGATATATGATTTAGCACATAAAGCTATACTCTGTGATATATGTTTTTGATTAAGCCTAATGGGCCAGTATTTATATATGTGACAGGCACTTGGTCAACATTAATAACGAATGTGGAGTCTCATATGCATCTATATGTGTTTATATATGATCCAATTCGCATTGATTAAATGATGTGCCATGACAGTGTGAGTATTTGAAATATTCATTTTCTGTATGAATAATTGTGTAATATGTGATTTGTGTATGTGAATCTAGTGAAATCATCAATGATGGTTCATTCAATAAGTTCGCAAAACTCATAAAAATTGCAATGTGACTTTTTAGGTACGAGATATGAGATCTAATTCTTTAGTCAGGACTTAAGGAATCTTTTAGGTTGAGTAATGGCTTAGAAGTCTGTCAGCTGACACCAGAAGTGTTATAGCTTTATTTTGTAATTTTGTTAGAACCTATATGAGGTTTTGTAAATATTTGTTTGATGGAAACAATGTAAGCTTGTGAATGAATGGTTTTAAACTTTAGTGACTTTTGAGTAAGTTAGATGATGCCATGTGTAGGTTGGATTTGTTTTTGCTCCAACATACCATTATCATAGGGTATGTACTTGAATGTCTTTCAGGTATTTGGGTATTTATCTTGCGGTAGCGGGATGTTCCATTTGACCTCTAGAATATTGAAAGTTTTTGACAATTCAAAATTCTTTTGTTAGGAAAGTTAAATAGTAATGAAGATCTTTAATTCTTACAAAAAAGAACAAGAAAATATAACAATGCCAAGAATATCTCTAAAGTAATTAAAAACAAGTTCTTTATCTTAAATTTCTTATAAATAGTATTTCCTGATGAGGAGCATTTAAGAGAGCATATTTTTTTTATTAATTCTTCCATAAAGAATGAAATTATAAAAATATTTGGTATTTCTTTCCCTTTCCTCAAGTAGTTGATCTTGTCCTTTCGTTTAAGGAGAGAACAATGGTTATCCAAGGATTGATTATGCAAGGATTGGTTATCAATTCTCCACCTTTAAGTCATCCACAACAAAAGTTTAATACAACTCGTCTAAACTCCTTGACGTTAGGTCCAGATAATACAACTTCCCTCTCCTAACACTACAACTAATCATTTGCTTTGTTTGAATGTCCTTAAAAGGGGAAAAATTAGTTCAAAATATTACAGATAAGGTCATTATTACTTAAAAAATAAACAAGAGGTTATAATCCAAGGATGGGAGAGTTGAAAATCAACTTACAGATATTAATAAAATAAGGATTGATGTTTCATTACCCATAAATGTTCTTAAACTTACAATCACAACAAATATTGTTCTTAATTTAGAAAATCAAAATAATCAAGAACAACAATTGGATAATAAAGAAGCGCCCCTGTAGAACCTAACTTACCACCAGCTTATGTAGATGAACAAGTTGGTATAACTTTAAATAAACATGTAAAGGTTAGAAAATTAGTTATTTCTAATGATTGTGTGGTTTATTTGCAAGAGTCAGATTTTGATTATGATATTGATAATGATCCTGTTTTATTTTCACAAGCCATAGGTAGTGATAAGTCTAAAAGATGAATTGATGCTATGAAAGAAGAGTTAAAATCAATGGCTTAAAATAATGTTTAGGATCTTGTAGACTTACCAAAAGGTTCCAAATAAGTTAGTTATAAATGGGTCTTTAAGACCAAACACAACTCGAATGACAATGTTGAAAGATATGAAACTAGAATTTTTGTCAAAGGTTACACTCAGGAAGATGACATTGATTATAAGGAGACTTTTTCACCAATCTCAAAGAAGAATTTATTGCAAATAACTTAAACATCAATGGCCCAATTTGATTTAGAGTTACATTAGATAGATGTAAAAATAGCCTTTCTAAATGGGAATCTTGAGGAGGAAGCTTATATGGATTAACCTAAAGGTTTTTTTTAATTAAAGGTAAAGAAAGTATGGTTTGTAAAATTGAAGAAATCAATATATGAACTTAAACAAGCTTTCAGAGAATGGTATATTAAGTTCAATAATACTATTACTTCTTTCAACTTTAAGGAAATCATTATTAATCGATGTATTTATCAAAAAATCAGTAAGAGTAAGCTTATATTTCTAGTTCTGTATGTTGATGACATTTTACTTGTTGCTAATGACTTGGGTTTGTTACATAAGACTAAAGAATTTCTTTTTAAGAGTTTTGAATTAAAAATACAAGAGAGGCATCTTATATGATTGGAATTTCAATATTCTGTAAGAGATCAGAAGGTTTATTAAGATTGTCTCAAAAAGCCTATATTGAGAAAAATCTTGAAAAATTTAACAAGAGCAAGTGCTCAGCAGGTGTAGTCCCTATTCAATAGAGAGATAAATTTAGGCTTATACAATGTCAAAATAATGATATGAAACGTAAGAAAATGGAAATAATTTCATATGTTTCTTTTGTAAGCTGTTTGATGTTCATACAAACTTGTACTAAACCCGACATTAGTTATGTAGTAGGGATGCTGGGTAGATATCAAAGTAATCCTGGTATTGATCATTGGAAGGTTATAAAGAAAGCATTGAGATGTCTTCAAAGAACAAAAGATTGCATGCTCACTTATAAGAGACTTGATCATCTAGAAGTGATTGGATATTTAGATTCAGGTTTTGTTGGATTTATTGATAGTAGAAAGTCAATGTTTGGTTATCTGTTTCTACTAGCTAAAGGAACAATTTCATGAAAAAGTGTCAAATAGTCTATTATTGCTTTATCCAGTATAGAAGTAGAATTTTTAGCTTATTATGAGGCTACAATTCATGCATTATGGTTGTGGTATTTTATTTTAAAGCTCGGGGTTGGCGACATAGTAAACAAGCTACAAAAAATTTATTGTGACAATTCTAAAACATTTTTCTTCTCTAAAAAGAACAAATACTCCAGATGTGCAAAACACATGGAATTAAATATTTTGTTGTTAAAGAGGAGATTCAAAAACAAAGAATGTATAGAGAACATATTAGGGCGGATCTCACTGTTGCATATCCTCTAACTAAGGGTTTATAACCAAAGACATTCGAAGAACATATGCTTATGATGGGTCTTGGCTGTATTGATGATTGATAATAATGTTTAATGATAAAGTTTTAACAATCTTGAACTCAATAATAATATTTTTAACTTTATATTTTTATTCATTATGTTTATGTATATATGATTGTTTGATTAAGAAATTTGCATATATTTTCCCAAGTATGTAACATCCCACCCCCGACAGGAAGGGTAAAATAGTAAATTGGTTAGGGGTAAGAGTGATTAGGAGTGCTTTGACATTGTTATGCATACTGGTACTGGTGATCAGCGAAAATTGTGCACATGAAATTACTGTACATGAATCCATGACATTCCCGATTTTTATGCCTAAGGCAATTTTATTGTGATTAATGTGGTTATTGGGTTTGAGAAATTATTCTGAGTGAGCCAGTGAGTGTTTTATATTTTAAGGAATTTTTGAAAATTTTTCTGGAATTTTCCGGAGAAAATTTCCATACCGAAAAAATCGCCAAGCGGCGAACCGATTGATTTTCGGTAGCAATAATTTCTATCTAATGGCACTATAATATTGGGTTTAATATTTTGGAATTATCCGTGGGACCCTTTTGAAAATGTATTAAAGATGTAATTTTTAATATTAGGATTAAATGATTAAAGTTATTATTTAAAGTTTTGTCTTTATTCTTTTAAATTTAGACATGTGTCATGGTGACACATCTCCATTGTGATTCTCGATTCTTCCTAATTGAACACATGAAAGATGAGTTTTCTTTCTTATTTCCTTAGCCAACCGAAATCCCCTCCTCCTCTTTGGTCTCTCCATCGATTTTTCTCCATCTTCAAGTGTCTCTTCCTCCAACCTTAAGAGCTTCTTCTTGCTACTTACTTGCTTCTTCTTTATGCTTCCCTCATACTTGCAAGCTTAAGCCTTGAGTGGATGATGATGTTGTGGGTGGAAAGTGAGAATTAGAAAGTAGAGAAAGTGGAGAAATTGGTGTAGTATTGAAGAGGGAAAACTTGATTTGGTAAGTTTTGTTTTAAGCTTTCATTTATGCATTTAATGAATAAATTGGTTGTTAGATGCATTGATTGGTATGTATTGGTCATTAATCATGATTTATGATGATCTATTGGCTCAATTCTTGTGTGATTAGGATGCTTATGCATGTGGAATTGGTATTAGAAGTGATAGGATTTAAGTTGAAGATGAAAGCTGGAAAATTGATTTTGACCTAGTACACTGATTTGAGCATAACTAATTGTGTGGTTATGCAAATGAGGTGAGGTTTATACCAAATGAAACTTTGGCTTGTTGGCTACAATTTTGTGTGAAATAGGTGTTGTCTAATTTTAGCATTAAGAGGTTGAAATTTGGCTTGGAAAGTTACTGCTGGGAC
Organism: Erythroxylum brevipes; assembly: GCA_027479065.1. Classification (NCBI taxonomy): domain Eukaryota; kingdom Viridiplantae; phylum Streptophyta; class Magnoliopsida; order Malpighiales; family Erythroxylaceae; genus Erythroxylum; species Erythroxylum brevipes. The sequence goes on along the minus strand of JANIHY010000005.1, from coordinate 17,695,127 downwards.
TTATGTGAACAGTATCCGGATTGATGACCTGATTGTGTTGATGATTTTTCTAAATTAATTGAGAAGGAATTAGGGAAAATGGTCTAAATGAAAGTTGAAGCTTATATTGTTAGATTTCTATTGCCCCTGATTTTGCAATTTTTTAATATGTACGTTGGGAGTTATGAACTGTTAACTATTGACTGATTTTGTACATTGTGGTGAAACTTAGCCTAAGTGTCAGATTTGTGAGCATTCGGATTGGAAGCAAGTTTAGCAATTTCTGTGAATTGAATTGACTTGAGTGATCTTCTGAAAAGTTGTAAAGGAAGTAATTATATTGAAAATAGTCTATAGCATGCTATTTTTGGATAACAGAATTGGGACTTATGAATTTTCAAAGATTGGACTGAAGTTAGATCATTAACTGCTTATCATGGCAGAAACTTGCATGACAATTTTGAGCTTGTTAATGATGGAATTGGATTCTGAGTCCTTTATGAAAATTGAAGTATGCGATCTTATCTTTCCAGTGATATAAGGTAGTGATTTTTTTGACATTTGTGCTAGGAGATATGCTGCTTTGAAATGTACTATTCAGATTGGGAAATTCTAGTGGGCAGATGCTTTGGTGAATTGTTTGGTCTAGTTAGCAAATGAATTTGATTTCTTGTTGTTCATGAAAGTTGTAGATAACATTGAGATCTTTCGGAGAATATTTATTGTGTAATTTCTTACAAAGGAAATGAGAAGTTATTGAATTTAAAATATACTGTACTGTTTTAGAACCCATTGACTGGGCAGTAACTTTGATTGCATTTTTGACACCTTTAGAGGTGAAATTGGCTTTTGTGTCCTTCATAAAACTTGTACATCTCTCTTTTCTCTATGAAATAGATACCAATTGTGTCTAAATTGGAGTTCAAAGTAGGGAGTTATGACCTAGACAAGTTGGCATGTCGGAGGAAAGGGTTTCAGATTTGTCATTTTAATAGGGCTAGTCGACTAGGATTCTTAAACCAGTTGACTACAACCTGCACTAGTCGACTAGGACATGTATTTTTCCTGCACTAGTCGACTACAACCTGTACTGGTTGTACTAGTTGACTACAACCTGCACTAGTCGACTAGTATGTGTATTTTTCCTTCTTTTGCTCATCACTTTTCCGTTCGACATCCGATTGACCTGATTCTTGAGGCATCGGATTCGTGAATCATTGAATTTCATTTGATGAGAAATTGGGAATTTTTGGGGCAAAAAATTAACGTGGGTCTGGTTTATTATTTTCTGGTCACTGTTTTATTTAATTGGGGACCTATAGAGGTCCAAATTGAGCGTCGTCAGCGCCATTGGATTTCTAATTTTTAAACGGATTTTTCTGATGGAAAAAAATGGGATTAGAGCCAGGAATCTCATGAACATGCATTTTCACCTACATGTGCATCGTTAACTAACTCGGATTGGATATTTAGTGATCGTTTTGCTCTCTGATTCTTATAGCGACACAACTGGAGCGTCGATCGATCGACGTAGCAGAGACTTCCTGGCATTAGCTCGAAAGTAATAGGTGAGTAACCTAGATGGGTTTCTCAATTATTACTTGTCAAATATAGGGATAATGGTGGGACCAGGAATGTGTACATTGTGTGACCTGTCTGCCATTACTGTGATTGACTGTGATTGATTGTCAATTATGAACT
>JANIHY010000005.1:17649813-17662879 GCA_027479065.1 Erythroxylum brevipes | reverse complement strand
GATCCGTGGCGCAATGGTAGCGCGTCTGACTCCAGATCAGAAGGTTGCGTGTTCGATTCACGTCGGGTTCAAATCCCTTAAATACTACTCCCTCTCTCTATTTTTTTTCTTTCTTATATTGGGTTCATGTTTTCCTATTCATCCTACATGCTGTTACGAAGCTCATTAACACAGAATCAGTGTTATCCATGCACGACTTCCCTGCTCCTAATTTTCAAAAGTCCCATTTTGACATTTAAGCATTCATCACCAGGGTTCACCAAACAGTCACGTTTACAAATAAATGATAAAGAACATTAGCAAGTAGCAGCTAGTAGAGACAAAAAACATGCAGTACATATGAGTCGTCGGAATTCAGTTTAGAATGAATTCTGAGAATCAACTTCATATACATCATGCATCGCTGGCTTGCCACAAGATTTCAAAGATTTTACTTTAAGCATTCATCACCAGATTTATACCATGTTGTACAGGGGGATGAATACATCAACGCATTAACATAATCACGTATCACCCATTTGTGGTGTCATCTTCTTCAGGCTTCACAAAGAATTCAATATAAGCAATTCTACAGGGTTGCTGGTAGCCAGCTGAATCAATATGTGAGTGTGATGGTCTTGCAACTGAAACCAGATGTTGAACTTTCAACATGCCACCTCTCCCAATGCTCAACTTGCTACCTCTATTGTCTTTAATCACACTGCTGGGAATGTTGGATGTTGTAGCTCGAAGGAACTTGTACTTATACCTATGCACAGAAGTTAGAGTCAGACACCGGTCGAGGAGCTGTCCAATGATTTCATACAACAGTTTTGAGAAAAGACCTGTAAGAGACTTGCTGATCACAGTGAAATGCAGTTAACAAGTCGGTGTTGGCATAATACAAGAAGTCTATCTACAAAAAGCAAAAGTTTTAGAAAATGTGAATATAATTCAGCCTTCATATCAAGTAATTGTTCATACAAATAACACCTGCAAGTCTCCATGGCCTTCTCCCCTGAAAGTAACAGAAGGGGGTACTGGTTTTAGAATGATCTGGATGCTGGATCCTGGCCATTCGAGATCATCAATAGCTTCTTTCAGTGCTGCAGACTATGTTGTGGAATACCGTAACATTAGACAACAAATTGAGAAAAGGAGCTGGTTATGAAACATAAAATTTTGTAAAATAAAGCAAAACTTTTAGGATCGAGAATTTTTTTTTTTTGATAGCATCAAATACAAAGCATATTACTTGGTGTTTTGAAGTAGGAACATCTCTTGAAAAAAAAAACATTTCCGAAGTAACTGTGCCCTTGCAATTTTTTCCTTAAATCTCATTTCATGAACAAAATGGTCTAGACAAGAACAACAGATTCTCATTTTCCAAGAAAAAAAAAAGGAATAGACTCTCAGAAACATTAGATTCACACCAATGCATCATACAATAATCAAATGAAATGTCAAATAATTAACACAAGTTCTATTTGTCATTAGTTGAGTCCAAAATGCATTGGCATCAATGCAATAGGTTGACATCCTGCACAAGGAATTCTAAAGAATTTTCGCATTTCTCTCCTAAAAGATCAAACTAGTGCTAGTCCTTGAAGTAATAGGATAAGGAATGAGTATACTTTGACGGTAAAACTGCGAGGTTTGGTCCCAGAAGGTTCAAAATTGTAGTCCCATGAAACAGTTTCGGGGATTCTTGTCCTGATTTCAGCATAAATACAGGAATCCGCTGAATCAACAGACCTAAAGGACCATGGAAATTAGGTCGATCAAAATAAAGGGATACGATATCCGCAATACAAACAACTAATTTTGGTTAGGATAACTTGTTCAAAACATTGGGAATTGACTTTAATGTATGTATGTATATGTATATGTATGTGTGTGTGTGTGTGTGTGTGAATAGTTTACGAATCACCAAGTCTGAGTGCAGAAAGTAAATATGTACTTGAGAAGAAGCTCCATATCAGGTCCGGGATATGTGATCTCGATGACTGTGGGGTGTCCCGGAACAGAAAACGTGTTCAGGCAATCAACCAAAAGGCCCAAGCTCACTCCAAAACGAGGTCGCACTTCCGCATTATACTCGTATTTGATGAAGAGCTTAATCAAATTCAAATCAACCATTAATTAGTAGAATACTTTCTATAAATTTAGAAAATTAAAAAGTAACTAATTAGCTGTGTTCTGGTGGTGAGATGACGGTATGGTATCTAAGACTAGCAGTAGCACCTACCTCCTTTTGAAGATAAACTTTAGCTTGGAGGCAGCCGGTTTCCTCCACAATCAAAACCACACCGTGTTCCGATAACTCTAGTACGGCGTCCTGTCATATAAAACAAAGCTACAAATTACAATAAAAAAAGAAATGGTGAAAGTTGGGAAGAAGAACCTTACCTGATGGCGCTTCCAGCGGACGGCCGAGAGAGCGTCCACCATGCCTTGGACGTTATCCACCTGGAACACCAGATCGGCAGCCGGTGAACTCATTTTTCCCCTTCGTCTTTTCTTTTTTCTTAAAAAGAGCAAATCTACTTTAGCTTCCCGCCATCTTCTTAAAATATAGAGCAAGATGTTTTATAAAAGCCCAACGACGGATATAATATATATATGTTTAAGCTCAAGTTATCTACGCAGCACTCAATTCTTATCCTTACTTTACTATTATACCCCTACTCTTATAGCAATTTTATAATTTTGACATTTCGGGTCATCCTCGAGTGGTCCATTTTTTTAATTGAAACTTGAAAGCCAGCACGAATTGAGAATTCTATTCGTGAAAAATGAAAAATCATGGTTGAAGAAGCTTTACTTGTAAGGGGTTAAAGGACAAAGCTGTAATTTCAAAATAATCCTCCAATCTCTGAATTTGAACTTTCGTTTTTTTCTTCCCAAATTTTCCGCGACCGTACATTCATCACTCTCTCTTCCCTACTTTTTCTGGACCGCCCCAATCTCTAGGGTTTTACCGATTTGCTTCTCTTACTTCCAAACCCCTAAATCTTGCTGTTTCCTTTGTTTCTAATTTTATTCTTAATCGCTTCATATACGTATTAATTCCGTCTTCTGCATTGGATTGCGTTGAAATGGATGGGCCTGTTGGCAAGGGCAGTGATGTCAATGCCTCCGGCGGCGACGCATCCACAGCCGGGGGTTCAGCTCCGGTGCCGATGTCGAATCAGGCGAATGTGCCGCCGCCCTTCTTGAGCAAGACTTACGACATGGTGGACGACCCGGCGACCGACCCGATCGTGTCGTGGAGTCCCACCAATAACAGCTTCGTAGTGTGGAATCCGCCGGAGTTTGCACGTGACTTATTGCCCAAGTACTTCAAACACAATAACTTCTCCAGCTTCGTTAGGCAACTTAATACCTATGTAATTGCCGCTTGCTTCTCTTTTGCTCGTTGTTTTCATTTCAGTTTTGTACCGTTTTACTATTTAAATTCCTCACAAGCTGACGGTTGATTTGCTTATTGGATAAGGTTAGTTGTTTGAGTGTGTTGATGGTAATTTGTAGACTTGTGCGTTAGAGACAAGGGTAGAGAATTAGTTTCCGTAGTGGAACTTGCGCACTTTGTGTGCCTAAATATCTTCTTTGGTATTTGTACTATTGATAGAACTCGACGTTTCTTTAGTTGGAACACGTTGTTTGCGGTATGCAAAAGCAATGTTGTGGAGGCAGCTTTCGATATTTGTACAGTGTTAATGTTAGAGAATATCTTGAGCTATATACTATGTTTATGTATACGCATTTCCGTATCTCTTAGTTATGCTTTAAGGATGGAAACGTGGAATTCTGTCGTCCATCTTTGTGTAGAATCTTCCTTCATTGTGCCCCCCTGTAGTTGGTTGAATGTTGAGCTGGGTGTCACCGTGCTTACTGATTGTGGATGTAGATTTTATTTAATTAGTTGACTGTTAGCATTTGTTCACATATAGAGCATGTTTTCACTTTGGTCAAGGTCAAGAATACAGAGAGCTACATTTTATTTTATTATGAAAATTTGGGTCCTGAGGTAGATTATAATCTTAGGCAGGAAGCTTGGAGTGATAGCTAACCACTTCAGTAAACATTATTCAGTGTAAAATCATAGCTACACTTGAAAGAGGAGAAAAAATTTGGTGGATTTATATACTGCTTTGTTCGTAATATCATTGCCATGATTTTTTTTTTACTGTCCACCAAAAAAACAAATAAATCTTATGAATTGAAATAGTACGTTCTGAACCTTCAGTTATCAGAAAGCATTTAATCAGATGGTAAAACTTGATTCTAGCTTTAGAATAGGTAGGGAAGAGCATGTGGGTTTTCTTTGACTTTTCATTTCAAGGAACAGTAATTGCATCATCGAATTTGAATTCCTGTAATTAATAAACCGAATTTAGTTTTTAGGCATGCTAGTTATTAACAATGTTATTCTAGTAAATGGAACCAATGCTGGGATGGCTTGTGATGGAAATTATGGAGGATTGCCCTGAAACCTAGGGATTTCAGGTTAAGCATGAGAAGAATGGAGGCCATGCTTTGTTATTTTAGATGCTGGTGGTATAGAAGTAGGTACAACAATGATGTGGAGGTTCCTTAAAATGATAGTTTTCATGCTTTCTGCAACTGTAGATGATGAAATTGGTCACATATTAAGAGTAAGAAGGATGAGTTTTCTAAGGAATTAGAATGTTTGTAATAAGGTGGTGGTTTTAGCTTGTAAATTCATTCTTGCACCTGTAAATCCTATGTAGGGATTGGACTCAGTGAGATTGATGTTCCCCCAACATGCATAAACTAGCTGTTATTCCACTTGAGGCATCCCTGAGATGATGTTATGCTCAAAAGATGCCAAATCAGTTAGAAAGAGTGAGAAAATACTGTAGAATTGGAAGTAAAGAGGTAATAAAAGCAAAACGGTGCGGATGTAGTAGAGGTGAAAAAAGGAAACTTATCTGGAAAACATGGTGAATTTTCTGTAAAGGGTATGGGCTATTACATGGCTTGCTTACAGATACAATAGAGTGACCTTTTCTCCCTTGTAAAACAAGAGTTATGAAGGAAAGGGGCAGGGCCAGAGCCATTGGGAAGGTGCTCATGAGTTCCAACTCTTTGGAATTATGATTCAGGTATTTTGGTCATCTGGTTTGTTCGTATATGATAAAGCGACTCTCAATGTACCATGTAATACCACTATTTCTGAAGATTTAGCTCCCTTTTGTTGAAAGGGAACAAGTACATTCTATAACTACCCTTAACTGGTTTGACCATGACTCTTAGTTAAGTTGAGCGGAGTATATCAAAGTCAGGGTGAATGAGTAGTTGTACAATTTGTTCCATATATTCTAACACTGAGGAACACGTCTCTTTTTATTTTTCCTTCTTAACCCTTGGATTTCTTCAAGTTTAAAGTTCTGATATTAATTCTTCTGGCATTTTCTCAGCAACCAAATGGAGCAGAATTGGAAAATGATAAGAAAGCATGGCTTAGGTTGATCACAACCTGATCACAAGGTTAATTGGTGATTTGATTTTTGGTCCATTGTAGCTTAGATCTAATTGGACTCAGAAGCATATACAAATTACTGGTTAGAGAGGGTAGCACATTTCCTCCTACTGCAGTTTGTAAAAGTTTTGCAAGAGTTAACTTTTCTATCTCTTTGATGCCGTTTGTTTTAAGTTATGCTTGATTGATGCATGCATCATTTTGTTTAGATTAGGGAGGACTTCAATGTCATGTTGACCTTCTCTGTAAAGTGATTCTGGACATTAATCTAGTGGATAGTATGCAAAGACTGATAAGAGTGCTGCTGGCGAGCTAGGTGAAATAGGTATTGAAATTCTATAAAGGCTTGAGAACCCGCTTTTCTGTATTCATTTAAATTATTGCTGGTTTGCCATATAAAATACATTTGGATTGGTGCCATTCAATTGTAACTTGCTTATGATAGACATTGTCTAAATTTGATACTTCAGTTTGCAACTTTTTCCCTCAATGGTTGCTTATCTGTTTTTTTTTTTTTTCATTTTTTGGAATTATTGACTTGAGTTTTTTTTCCCTGTAACCGCAAAAACTATGAACATCAGTTGTCAGGGTTGTTAATGGCTGAAGTTACAGGGAAACATTCAGCAGAACCAATTGTTTATTATTTATGCATTTCCAGAAACTGTGGATGCTTGAGAGTTGTAAAACAAAATCTGTACATGGAAAAGAAATGAGTGATGAAATAGGAGAGAGAATGGATCGTTATATCCTAATTACAAGTAATATTTTCCATGTCCACTTGGTTTGGTTGCAATCAGTCTTTTATGCTTTTCTTATGATGCCAACTTTATGATGCTAAAGTGTCTACCGTACTTTCTATGCAATTCTGATGTTAATTCCAAGATTATCAAGTTTGTGTATCATTTTCTTGTTGCAAAACATGTTTTCTTGCATATTTGAGGGAGAACCAATGAACAGGAGTCCAGAACTGGATAGTGGTTGAAATTTCAAAACGTTGTAGAAAGAAGTCCACTATTGAATGCTTGCTTCTGTTCTTGCTACTTAATTTTCAATCCATGGGCACCCTATAGATGTAAGTCTTCACAGACTAGTATTACAAGAACATTTCTTGTTTCTGACTCTTCAAATACTGGTATTACAAGAACCATTCCTTGTTTCTGACTTTTCAGATACTAGTATTACAAGAACCATTTCTTGTTTCTGATTATGTGTGTCTAAATAACTTAAGGTTGTGCTTTTGTTCCATAATTGAGTTGTAGTTTTTCTTCAGCTTGTAATCACATTGATGTCTTATGCAAAGAATACAAAGTCACCAGAGCAATTTACCTGGATGCAGAGGTGAGCTGATAGAATGCCTCAGCAGCTTTTAGACTCTTAGGCAAGTTGTTAGACATGAACCGAAACCATTACTGGTTTATCAGAGGAAGAAGAAGAGGGACGCTGAGGTGGAAGGTGATTGATGAATTGGAGCGTGAGTTGGAGTGTGAGTTGGAGTGTGAGGCATGCATACGTTAACCGTTAGGGAGAATAAGGGAATATTATCTGGGGTGTACAGGTACCTCCTAGGGGAATATATGTTAGTTAGCAATGATGAGGGAACCATCGATTATTCTGATTTATGTTCATTGTACGGCCTTTGGCTGGGGAGCGATAGCTCTAACTGTTTCATCAATACATTCCGATTAATTTCTGGGAATTCCCTACCTATACTCTACCAAAGTGGTGCGGTGAGCGTGGAACCCATGACCAACACCAGAATGGAGAATAGATTAGAAGTGGTAGAGAGGAGTTTGGGAGTAATGGAGCAACGACTTACAGGGCTTGATGAAGAACTTGGTGAGATCAAATCGATGCTCATTGCTGCGTTGAAAGGAAAAGCAGCGGAAGAAACAGTGGGTGGGCATTCGTCGATGACAGAGGGAGGCTCGGCCAGCACCCCTGTTCCTAGGCAAGCAACAGCACGGATAGTGACTCTTGATGATGTGCAGGTAGCCGCCAAGCGGATTGAGCTGCCGAACTTTACCGGTGTGGATCCCATGAGTTGGGTCCGGCGAGCGGAGCAATACTTTCAGGTGCAGGAAACCCCGGAAGAGAAGAAAGTCACGTTAGCCTTAGTGAGCATGGAGGGTCATGCTCTCCACTGGATAAGTTGGCTTCAGGATCGAAAACCCCTAATGACGTGGGAAGACGTGAAGAGAGAAGTACTGACTAGATTCGGCGGTGCACTGGCGACTAACCCCTTTGAAGCTTTAGCGGCTGTTCGCCAACATGGGGTAGTGGATGAGTTTATCCAGGAATTTGTGGCAAAAGCAGTACAAGTTAGAGGATGTTCAGAAGAGTTTTTTGTTGGGCAATTTCTGAATGGACTTAGAGAGGAGATCAGGGCAAGGATACGTTCGCATGAGGCTGTAGATCTCTATCGAACAATGAATTTGGCCAGAGAAATCGAACATGAACAAGAGGTTTTGGGCAGGAAGAGGAGTGTACAGACATTTTATCAATGTGAGGGCTTTGGCTTGGGGGTGAAAGCAGGGTCGGTAGTTGGAGATAAAGGGCCACAAACCACCTTTCAAGTTACCGATGGCAGGAGAAGTGGCTTTAGAGCTGGGGGGACTTACCCACATGCAGGAGCGGCCCAATCCGGAAATCACTGGAAGGGGACCACCGGGCCAGCTCAGTCTGGGGGTAGCAGTATTGGGTCCACTGGTCAAACGGGTGCAGCCCCACCCAGAGGAGTCCGACGGTTCACCCAAAAGGAGTTTCAAGAGATTAGGGCAAAGGGACTTTGCTACCGTTGCCTCCAACCATATCATCCTCTTCACCAATGTCAGGGGACCTCGCTTCATACAGTAATACTAGCCGACGACGACTCGACGGAGGACAAGGGCGAGGAGGCGCCACCGGTGATGGAACCACAGGAGCTTCCGATCGAACAGCAGTTCACGGGACTCGAACTTCCCTATTTTGCTCTCAGTGGTTGTGGAAGTCACCAGACCATGAAGTTACGGGGGCTGAGTTGTGGAGTAGCTGTCATTATTATGGTCGACAGTGGGGCGAGCCACTGTTTCGTCACTCGAAGGGCAGCAGAGAAGATGGGGCTCCATATTGAGCCAACAGTGCAGACTGGCGTGCGGTTGGGTGATAGACTCAAGGTCTCTGCCGAAATGTTTCCGTCGAAATTGGGGGAGCGAAGTTTTTGGTCGATTGCTTTGTGTTTCCCTTAGGTGGAGTCGACCTCATTTTGGGAGTCTCGTGGTTGAAACAGTTAGGCGATGTTAAAGCCAACTGGGGTCGTATGACTATGGAGTTCCAGTTTGGTGGACGAACAGTCAAGGTAGATGGAGATCCTTCTCTCGTAAATGCTCCAGCAACACTTCGTTTTTTGCAGAAATCCAGTCCGAATAGTTGTGGTTTGGTAATTTGGCAAGCGTCGTTGATGGAACTGAATTCGGCTGAGGGGGAACGTTCAGCTGAACAGGAGTCGAAATTGCAACAGTTACTTCAGAGGTTTGCAAGCCTGTTTAATGAGCCTTCGGGCCTACCTCCGAGACGTGCTATTGACCACAGTATACCCTTGCAGCAAGGAATTACTGCTGTGAGTGTCAAACCTTATCGCTATGGTCACACGCAGAAGGATGAAATAGAACGGCAAGTGTCCGAGATGCTGGCAACAGGTATAATTCAGCCAAGTTTTGGGCCATTTTCCAGTCCCGTTTTGCTAGTAAGGAAGAAAGACGGAGGGTGGAGGTTCTGTGTCGACTATAGAGAGTTGAACAAGGTGACTGTGGCGGATAAGTATCCGATTCCGGTGATACAGGAACTATTGGATGAATTACATGGGGCTCGGTTCTATTCCAAAGTTGATTTACGATCTGGATACCACCAGATTCGAGTACGGGCTGAAGATGTTCCTAAAACAGCATTTAGAACGCACTCTGGACATTACGAATTCAAGGTAATGCCTTTTGGGCTGAAGAACGCCCCGGCTACATTTCAAGCAACAATGAACGAGCTTTTCCGCCCGTATTTGCGCCGGTATGTCCTAGTATTTTTTGATGATATCCTTATTTATAGCAAGGATTGGGAGGAACATCTGGAACACTTATTGGTTGTCTTGGGAATTTTGGAGGAGCAACATTTTGCTGTCAATAAAAAGAAGAGTCAGTTCGGACATACCAAAATTGAGTATTTAGGCCACTTAATTTCTGGGGATGGTGTTGCTATGGGTCCGGCAAAGGTGGTGAGCATTCTCACATGGCCTCAACCTCGATCGGTAAGAGGGGTGAGGGCCTTCCTCGGCTTAACCGGATACTACCGACGGTTTATACAAAATTATGGGAACATTGCACGTCCGCTGACCGAGTTACTAAAAAAGGAGGCTTCTCATAAGTTTTCATGGACAGCTGAGGCGCAAACTGCCTTTACCACACTTCAACAGGCTTTAACTACGGCACCCATATTAGCTATGCCCGACTTTCACCAAACCTTTGTAGTAGAATGTGACGCTTCCGGGGGAGGTGTAGGAGCAGTATTAATGCAAGGAGGCCGACCAATTGCCTTCTACAGCAAGAGTCTGGCGCCACGGAATTTAGCTAAACCAGCTTATGAGAAGGAGCTAATGGCCCTTGTAATGGCTATCCGACATTGGCGACCGTATCTCATAGGGGGCAGATTCACTGTACGTACTGATCATTGCAGCTTGAAGCATTTACTTCAACAGCAAATCACTACTCCGGCTCAGCAAAATTGGGTGGCCAAGTTGATTGGGTATGAATTCGACATTGAATACAAGCCGGGCATATTAAACAGAGCTGCGGATTCGTTGTCTAGGCGTCAGGAGGATGTTGAGTTGTCTGCAGTTTCTCTTCCTTGCTGGACTCAATGGACAGATCTCGATAGAGAATTGGCAGCAGATGATGCTTACCAGAAACTTAAAAGGCAGATTACTGATTCCCCCGCTGCTTTCAAGAAATATCAGATTGTGAATGGCAGAATCTTTTTTATGGGGAAGCTATTCTTACCTGCTACATCCTTATGGATTCCTAAGTTAATTCAGGAATTCCATTGCACCCCTCAAGGAGGTCATTCCGGAGCCTATAGGACGTACCGAAGAGTAGCCGCCAACGTCCATTGGGTGGGGATGATGAAACAAATTCAAAAGTTTGTGGCTGAATGTCCAACCTGTCAACGCAGCAAATATAATACTCAGGCTCCTGCAGGGCTACTGCAACCATTACCCGTACCCACTCAAGTATGGGAGGATTTGTCTATGGATTTCATCACTGGTATGCCTCGTTCCCATGGAATTGATTGTGTGTTGGTAGTAGTCGACCGTTTGAGTAAATATGGCCATTTCATTGGTCTTCGCCATCCATTTACTGCACGTTCGGTGGCTGAACTTTTTTCTAAGGAGATTGTAAGGCTTCATGGAGTACCACACTCCATTGTTAGTGATAGGGACCCTTTATTTATGAGCAATTTTTGGTTGGAATTCTTTAAAGGATGGGGTACCAAGCTGAAGATGAGCACCGCTTACCATCCGGAGACGGATGGCCAAACGGAAGTTTTGAATAGATGTTTAGAAACTTACTTACGATGCTTTTCTTCTGAACAGCCTAAAGCTTGGAGTCGTTGGTTGCATTGGGCCGAATATTGGTATAACACCAATTTTCAAGGCGCCACTCAAGCTACTCCCTTTGAAGTAGTGTATGGGCGGAAACCTCCTACTCTTGTTCAGTATTTACCGGGAGAATTCAAGACTGCAGCAGTGGCAGCAGACCATCAGGACCGCAATGAGATTTTGAGGCAGCTTCGTTACAATTTGCTTCGGGCGCAGCACAGGATGACCAAGCAGGCCAATAAACATAGGCGTTCTGTTGAGTTCCAGGTGGATGATTGGGTGTACTTAAAGATCCGACCACACAGGCAGACCTCCCTTGCACAGCGAGTGTATCATAAACTCGCTCCGCGTTATTATGGGCCATTTCGGGTGCTGCAGAAATTCAGTCCGGTGGTGTACAAACTGGACTTGCCCACGACTTCACGGATCCATCCAATTTTTCACATTTCTCAACTTAAGCAAGCAGTAGGGAACCATCAAGTTTCAGGTGAGCTTCCTTCCTCCTTACTTGCTGAACAGCCAAGTTTCATTCCCGAATGCATCCTGGAGGCCAAGTCTTTCGACCCTCCAGCCATACCTTGTCATCAGCTGTTGGTCAAGTGGGCTGCCAAAGGAATTGATGAAGCTACGTGGATCAGCTGTTCGGATTTTAGGGGACAATTTCCTGAGTCAGACCTTGTGGACAAGGTCTGTTTCCAGGGAGGGCATATTGTTAGACATGAACCGAAACCATTATTGGTTTATTAGAGGAAGAAGAAGCGGGACGTTGAGGTGGAAGGAGATTGATGATTTGGAGCGTGAGTTGGAGTGTGAGTTGGAGTGTGATGCATACGTACGTTAACCGTTAGGGAGAATAAGGGAATATTATGTGGGGTGTACGGCTACCTCCTAGGATAATATATGTTAGTTAGCAATGATGAGGGATTTATCGATTATTCTGATTTCTGTCCATTGTACGGCTTTCGGCTGGGGAGCGATAGCTCTAAACTGTTTCATCAATACATTCCGATCATTTCCTGGAATTTCCCTACTTTTACTCTATCAAATTGGTGCTGTGAGCGTGGAACCCATGACCAACACCAGAATGGAGAATAGATTAGAAGTGGTAGAGAGGAGTTTGGGAGCGATGGAGCAACGACTAACAGGGTTTGATGGAGAACTTAGTGAGATCAAATCGATGCTCGTTGCTGCGCTGAAAGGAAAAGCAGCGGAAGAAACATTGGGTGGGCATTCGTCGATGACAAAGGGAGGCTCGGCCAGCACCCCTGTTCCTGGGCAGTCAACAGCACGGATAGTGACTCTTGATGATGTGCAGGTAGCTGCCAAGCGTATTGAGCTGCCGAACTTTACCGGTGTTGATCCCATGAGTTGGGTCCGACGAGCGGAGCAATATTTTCAAGTGCAAGAAACCCCAGAAGAGAAGAAGGTCACGTTAGCTTTAGTGAGCATGGAGGGTCATGCTCTCCATTGGATAAGTTGGCTTCAGGATCGGAAACCCCTAATGACTTGGGAAGACGTGAAGAGAGAAGTACTGACTAGGTTCGGAGGTGCACTGGCGACTAACCCCTTTGAAGCTTTAGCGGCTGTTCGTCAACATGGGGTAGTGGATGAGTTTATCCAGGAATTCGTGGCAAAAGCAGTACAAGTTAGAGGATGTTCAGAAGAGTTTTTTATTGGGCAATTTCTGAATGGACTTAAAGAGGAGATCAAGGCAAGGATACGTTCGCATGAGGCTGTAGATCTCTATCGAACAATGAATTTGGCCAGAGAAATCGAACATGAACAGGAGGTTTTGTGTAACATCCCGTTACCAGAGTGACGGGTATATTGGCAAATTTGGATCGGGTTAGGATTTGGTACAGGCAGAGTGTTGCATCAAACATGCATTACAGTTTTGATAGTTATTGGTAAATGTCATAAATATATATATGTACATACATGTATGACGATTCCCGAAATCG
>JANIHY010000005.1:17621694-17634187 GCA_027479065.1 Erythroxylum brevipes | reverse complement strand
TTTTGGACTGATTTTATGAAATGAAAGATTATGATTATGGTTTTAAATTTTAGTGAATTGCATGATGTGGTTTAATTATATTGATGCCATGCGAGTGTTTAGTGATCGTTTGTGATCGTAGCACTTCCTTGCTGTGGGAAATGCGTCGGAACGACCCACGGGCATCCCGAGGCGTACCCTATGGTAAGGGGGTGCTACAAATCATATATTGATTACTCAACTACCTCCTTATAGTTCAAACTATATCCAATGACTACTAATTAGTATTATAAAAATTATAAGGAAGTGCTACCAATTTCTTGCAGTCAAAAATTATAGGTCATGTTTTGAAAAATCATAGACAAATTATTAGCTATGAATACCTTAATGTTGAGTATAAGTCAATATTGGTGGAAAAATTTGGCCCCATATAATCTAACAAAAGAACGTAGTTAACAATTTTTTGCTACGTTTTATGCATTCGTAGCAATATATTTTTTGCTACATTTTGCTAGTTTTGTTAAAAAAACTTTTAACTACATTTTTGTAATTTAGTAAGTAAAATCTTTAACTATGAAAGTGTAAAAAAAATTGATGAACATTATTTGTAACTTTTTACATAAGCAATTGGCAACGTTTTGTGTGTAACGTATCAATTTTTTCTGTGAATTATTTAGTTATTATTATCAAATTAAATCATAGAGAAACATTGCTAATTCAAAATATCAAGCATTCTTTATATAGTTTAAATTGTATAAATATCATCAAATTGTACCAACAAAAGTAATAGTTTATCTTTTGTTTCTATACAAAATATTAATAATAATTTGAGCATTTATTATAAATGAAACAATACTAAGAAAAAAACTTCACATATTTGAATATGTCTAAACATACAACCAAAGATGCTCAAATTAGGAAAAAGTATGGGCATAAATAGCGCGAGTACTAAGTGTTTTCCAAGTCTATAAACTAAGTATTGTCCAAGTCCATAAACTTGTAACAAATAACAAGGTTAGTTAAAAACAACTAAAATTATTTTGCAAAAGTTGATAACTAATTAATCAATTTAAATTAAAGCAAACAACACATAAATTTACCATTCAAAAAATGATCATTCTTGAGTTGCATCTTCATCCATTATATAATTAGAGAAGAAAGTATTAAAATTAAATTATAATATATATAGAAAGTGATAGAACAAAGCTAGGAATTAGAATCAATTCCCTTCACTTTCCTCTTCATTCGAGCCAAGTGACCTTTTGAATAATATATCATGTTTTGCTAATTTAACTTGAGTTTTTTCTCCATTGACACTCATCCTTTACCTTCCTTATAGTGAGTAAGTCTATATAATGTGGTCCTATTACACTTTGTTTCATCTAGTTACTTCTCACTCTATTTTATGAAATAAAAAAATCATGGCATAATAAATAAGTTCATGATAATTCATTAAAGTAAAATTTGCAAATGTAGATCTTTCATATTCTTTTTC
This sequence comes from Erythroxylum brevipes, assembly GCA_027479065.1. Taxonomy (NCBI): domain Eukaryota; kingdom Viridiplantae; phylum Streptophyta; class Magnoliopsida; order Malpighiales; family Erythroxylaceae; genus Erythroxylum; species Erythroxylum brevipes. Next base: position 17,632,713 of record JANIHY010000005.1, on the reverse strand, counting down.
ATCAAATACAAATGATTTGACTTGATTATGAGGTGTTTTTATTTATGTTATGTTTATCCTTGCCTTCTCACAATTTTTCTAAATTTAAGAAAAAAGTATAGCTTAGTCGTTAATTCATCTAACAAGATTAATGTAAGCAAATATGAAGGTAAAAAAATCAAAACGACCAATAATCACTTAAATTGTTCCAATTTTGTACAGTCATTCATTATGGTATATGTCCTCATGCCTCCACATCATAAGCTAAAGACTTATAGTACTTATGCAAATTGAAATGATGATTCCCAGTCCTTTCTTTTAATAATGATGCAACACAATTTGAAATATTTATGTTTTTAACATCCACAAAATTCAATTTCAACTCTGAACAATAAGTACAAAAGTAATCAACCTGAAATTTGTTGGAACAATGCTACATGAAGTTAAAGATTTTGAGTAATTATGGAAACTATTTTAAATGTATTTTCAAGCAACTTGTCCTCTTTTAAGTCCTTAATATGCTTCAGATAAGGTGGTTCTATTCTTGCAATAGTTCCAACTTACTTAAAAATTTTGCAGATTAGATCTTATCTACAGGATGACCTTGCTAAGCATTAATATATATTGATAACTTACAATTCATTGTAACATATTTTTTTGTTGTAATTCACAACCTCTAGATTTACCTCTACCTCTTTTTCTAGTACTAGCATTAAAATCTAATACCAAATGGATATGATAAGAAAATCTTCAAACTATGAAAGTATACATTAAAGCATAAGTATACTTGAAGGCATAAAAAAATCACAAACTTACATTATTAGCTTCGTTGTTGTTAAAGAAGAATGTTGTTATTATGTACGACTTGAACACTAAGCTATGGCACTATACTAGAAAATGCTCTATCTTCTACAATAACAAAAGGGCATGATAAGAAAATATTTAAACTGTGAAGATATATATTAGTATATATGTATACTTATAGGCATAAAGACATTTCAAAATTGCATTACTAGTTTCATTGTTGTCTAAAGTAGAATGTTGTTGTTGGCAAGGAATTGAATTTTTAGTATCAATTGATTGATCTAGTTGAAGTTGAACATTGTTGCATTATAGAATTTTTATAGTGGCCACCTTCTTCTCTTTATTTCTACCAGGTGTCATAATGTTATATTTGACATCACATAAAAAAAAGTAGATATAACATATACAAAATATAATAAAGAAAAATTAACATTCAATCATCATAATGAAAGTACATTCAATAATCATAATCAAGATCTTTAATAATCACAATTATTAATCACATTATTAAGATAAATTTTACTAATATTACTAGAAGATAATAGAAAGAGTACTTCAAGATCCATCCAATCATTATCAACCATCATAACTAAGATACATTCAATCATCATAATCAAGATCTTCAAAATCAGCATGCATTAATAAGATAAATGTTACCAATGTTTTAATAAAATAATAGAAAGAGCATTTTAAGATGCATTCAATCACTAGAATCAAGATCTTCAAAATTATCATCATTTATCGCATTTATGAGAAAAATGTTACCAATATTACAATAAAATAAAAGAAAAAGCACTTTCAAGATACATTCAATCATTATAATCAAGATCTTCAAAATCATCATCATTAATCACATTAGGATTTGACTCTTTATTATTATTACATCTAACCAAAGTATCATCATCTTGACGTGATTTGTCCTCAAGGTAGTCTTCATCCTTTTCTATAACAAGATTGTCTAGTACTTTAGTTGCTTCTAATATATTAGAATCAACATCTTTCCTATGAAATGATTATATATTTTCATCTTCAATTTTGAGTGCTACATTATTTCACTACAATTCAATATCTTGATATACTTCATCACTATCTTAACCCATTTCACCATTTTCCTTTTCATAGATATAAAAAAAATTTTGGTGTTCAAACTTTTGCACAACTTTCCAACCGTTGCCCAATATAGTGTCATTGAAATAGAAAACTTGCTTTACTTGACTTGCGAATGCAAATGAACATACTAAGATTAATTAACATTGACGCTAGTAATATTATCGTTCACTTTTTTTCATCCTTTTATAATTAATATTAAACCATTTTCACTTAAATAGAACAACCTTTCAATCCGTTGGTGTAATCTAACTCAATTGTTTAATAGATAATTACACCATAAAAGTCAATAAAGTCATCCTTATGTTGTTCCTCAATAACAATCCCATAATTTTGGCTTCTAAGGCGACTGCCACATTCTTTTATGTGAAATCTAACTTCATTAACAATACAACATTTATATTTTTATCATACATATGAGGCCCACATACTAAAGCATATAATGATTCTATTGCTTTTAACAATTTACAGTTATGTAACCATATCACCTGTAGAGAAAAATCACTAAAATTTAATACTGCAATAAACTTCACATCATGGTTTAGAATATGAGTAATCTATATGTGTAAAAATAAAAAAATTAATATTGTTGTTAAAAGTTAACAACAATATTAATTTTTTTATTTTTACACATATAACTTACTCATATTCTAAACCATGATGCGAAGTTTATCTTATATCTTTCTTCAATATTAAGTTTACATTTGCTTTTAATACCACTTTTGTGCTCTCTAATTAAATTGTAAATTGAAGAAAAGAGAGGTTGAATATTAAATTATAATATGGACTAATGTATGAGAAGTAATATACATACTCTATTACAAGTCGACTTCCTCATAAATTGTTCAAAATATACCAACCTCTAATTTCAAGTTCATATTTAGTTAACTCGATATATTTTCCTAATCTAAGTGGTCTTACTTTTTAGGAGAAAATTGACAAACCACCATCTTAATCAAAATCAAAGTTACATTTTTCTTTATTAAATTAACGCCATGTAAATACATAGAATAAAATGTCAAACAATTATTTGACACATAAGTCTCTATAATAGAGCCTTTAAGTCGAGCTCTATTACATAATAACTGTTAAGGGAGCCCAAAAACCTAAAAGAAGCATACAAGATTAGCATTTGCTACTAAATAATAGCAAAAGATAATAAATATGCAACTGAAAATAATTATGTTTCAATCGGGAATCCATATCAAAATTGAATCAGGTCATAAACTTTTACCTCGTGTGCAAGTGAATTGTTAAATACGCCATAATATCAAGGAATGATGGCAAAAAAACTACTTTAAGCTCATAAAGAATGAAAGAAATTTCTTTTTCCATGTATTCAAGTTGTTTTAACTTCAGTTTCTTACATCATAATTGCTTAAAAATTACCCAATTCTCTTAAAGTTTTTGACACATCCTTCGACAAGCACCTATGTATTCTAATTAGAAGGAATCATTGTAGAAACATATGACAAACATAGCTCTTGAAGACAAAAACTTTTTCCTCATTTGCATTGATATAACAGATACCCATTAAAAATCTTAATTGATTTAAGAAACTGATAAAAATTTTATTTCTCATTTTTGACATAACGTGACAAATAAGTGGAATCATGTATGACCCATTATCTATCCTTTTCAAATGCAAATCTTTTCTTATATTCATATCTTCTATATCAATTCTAGCATTAATCATGTGTTTTGATTTGCCATCAATACCCATCAAAGTGTTAAAAATATTTTCATAAGTATTTTTTTCAATATGCATAACATTAAGATTATGCCTTAATAACGAACCCTTCCAATAAGGGAAATCTAAAATTATGTTTCTTTTTTATTCCAATTGAGGTCAAGAAAAGTTTTCTTTTAATTTATATTACTTGGGTGTTTGGTAAGTATAAACTCTTGCAGATATGATAATTGATCTAGCACATCATCTCCTAACAAGTGTAAACGAGCTTCACTATATTCTACATTATTGTCGAGCAATTTGCTTCTGTGCTATCTATACCCATATGTTAAGTTATGAGATGCTCCATATGATCTATTTTTCTTTGTAGCCTCATAAAATGAGTTTGATAGCTACACATAGGGTATGCCATATATTCTTTAGTACTCCATTCAAATAAATTGCCATAGGCTGAAAAATCATTTATATTCCACAAAACAATCCTATGCACTTTAAAATTTTCACCTTTTATAGCATCATAAGTTTCTAAACTAACTTCCTAAAGATCTTTTAAATCATTAATTCATAGTTGCATATATACATCAATGTTTTTATCAAGAGCTGTTGGCCCTAAAATAAGTAAAAAAAAAAAGAAAGAAAAAAGGTTCCTTCATACACTTCCATACTGGTAAATTGTATGGAACAAGAATTATCAGCCACAAACAATAAGAAGTACTCATATTACCAAATGGATTAAATCCATCAGAGGCTAACCCAAGTTGAACATTACAACAATTATTTGCAAATTGTGAAGACTTTCCATCAAATTCTTTCTATGCCTTTAAGTCTGCTAGATCACCATGAAATTATGATTAATACATTTTTGTTAATACCACCTTATATCTATAGTTGTTTTCATTGATATAAACAACTTTTGTAGCTGTGCTTTAATAGCTAGAATTTATAGAGTATTTTTTCATTTTATCATCCATTTTCCACCTTAATGTACCATAAATTGGATATTCTTGAAGTTCTTTAAACTCTTTCCAAAAGATAGCACAATCATACTTACAACCATGTATTGATATATATCATAATTCCAGATCCCAAAATATTTTCATTTTTTAGTAAGATTTGGGCAATTTGTGACCAATTGGTGATGCATCTTTGAACAAGTCAATCAACATGTCAAAATATTTTTTCTCCACTTATTATATATCTTTAAGTGCAACAACTTCATAACAAAAGATAGTTATGAGAGATTAAAGCACCTGGATATAATTCATCTTGAGCTTCTTTTAATAACTTCTAAAAATTATCTTGTGTAATTCTACCAAATGTATTAGACATATATAGTATTATCATCTATAGTCTCTATATAATTCCCCTCATCCTCCAATATTTGTTAAATTCCATCATATATGTCAGTATTGTTATCACCATCTTCTACATTAGTATTACTATCACTATCATTACCTAGATATAGATCAAAACTTCTACCATTACTAACTTCATAATGATAAATCCATTGAGTATAGAATTTATTTATGCCTCGGATTACCAAGTGATTATATACCACATCTTGACTTTGATTTTTAAAATTTAAACAATGTATGCATGGACAATGAAATTCACATTCTGAACCCATTTCGTCTTTTACAAATCTTATGAATATCTTCACTTCTTCTATGTATTGACTGAACTAATTTTCATGAGTCATCCAACTTTTTTCTTCGTAGCTATACAATTATAAGTCATTTACTAAATTAGTGAATACAATTTAAGTTGTAAATAATATACTGGTAAGTCAAATTTGACATACCAAGTTTTGTATTATACTAGATAATGCAATTCGTTGATTGATTGTAACAAATTCTTAAATATAAGAAGAGTAAATTTTATGCACAACCAAACTATGATACAATATTATTAAGAATGAAGTATGTTAAAATGGACAAAAACAAATTTGTATTAGTTACAGTATTTATGGTACATCAAGTGTATGAACAAAACAAGACATGTAAATGAACCAAATTCAAAAAACACAAAAAAAGAAACAAAACAACAAATACTACATGAAAACAAAGAAGAATTAAAGCCTAAGAGACATAACTAAGAGAACTCAAAAACCTCCGAGAAAAAAGAGTTTTGACGAGAAGAGAAAGGAGAAGCAATTCTCTTTAAAACATATCTAATTATCCATCTATCTTGGCATATATAATTTCCCCATGTTTTTAACATTAGAAAATATAAAATTTTCAATTTTGAAATGTGCTTAATCTTTGATATTCTCAAATTTAGCTGTATGTGTCTTTGTCAAACTAATAAGAAAAAGGAGAGAGAACCAATAAATTCACAATTGCCAATAATTTTTAATGCCTTTTCTTATTTAATTATGAAAGAGTTAGAATTGCAGTGTAATAAAAATTATTAAGTCTTCACACAGTTCTATAAAGTATCAACGATCCAAAATGAGCTTTGTATACCATAGAGAAAAGATGACAGTAACTGCCTGGCCGTTGGAGTTAGAGGTCTGAGGTAGTTAGTAGTTTCCAATAACCTGGGAATAATGATTTATTAAAGTATAGGAATTAATTAGGAAAGCCGAACCAATTCCAAATAATGAAGTTGTTTAACATTGAAGGAGGAATCCTTATGACCGTCCGTCCATTCAGGAGGGACACTCGTTAATTTTCTTAATTTAAGAAAAAGAATGGACAAGATATGTACTATGGAGAACATTAGTTTTTAATTAATGTGATAAGGCAACGTCAATTCCTTTAGTGGCCTTATCACATTAATTCCATTCTTTTATTTTACCTGACTGGTTATTCATTATCTTCCCCTCTAATTGATTCTCAATTATGGATTCTCCTCTCCTCTTTCATTGTAATTCTTTTAAGATAACATTTTGCGAACTTTACTTTTAGTTACTGAATTGATAAATTGAAATAGTAGTACCTATATGATCCATCAATTAAGGTGGGTAAATTCCACCTTTTCATATATGCCTACCCAACGAACTATTTTCAATGGCATGCAAAAGACTAGTGGGATGAAAGAATATACTTATATGACATTACTTTGAAGATTTTAACTCAAAGAATCATTTATACAATTTTTTTAATAAATTTTTTTATGGATATATAAGTAATATTTTAAATGAATTTTTCATATAAGGATAGTGCATTAGTAAATTTATTATTTAACTAGCACGCATACATTTGTTTAATTATCTCTACACTTTAATCTATGAGATCAACTACAACTATTTCCTTCATAAGAAAAAATGTGACATGTGCTATTTTTTCTACGTAGTAATAATGTCTAATCTCAAAAAACTAATTGGTCGGGTCGGCTATATTGGGCCTGGGCTCAATCCCACAGGCCGATCGGTCGGTCTCACACCCATCGGTTAATCCGGGCCTGATCCACACATTCATGATCCAACAGTAGAAGAACGTCTCTCATGCAAGTACGTAAAGAGCTCAAACCTAGCCGAAAACCATATAAAAGGTATTATTTTCACATAACAGAGGTACACACAATCATTAACCTAGTTTTCTCTGCGTTTCTCAACCTCACCCTCACCAGAAAACTGACTTGAGCGTCGGAGGGGCTAATTGGGACACAACCCTCAACGTGTCTTCTTTGTTTTACAGGTATCTTCACGTCGAAGTCATCACAGAAAGTTGTCACTTCATGGATCCAAACGGCAACGCACCGTTCAGCCAGAATCCGGCTGAACCACTAATAATTAAGAATAATGTTAAGGATAATATATAAATAAAATATGAATCTCATAATTTTATTTGCAATGAACATATATCTTTATCACATATAGGTATAAGCAAAAGAACTAAATTGATTAGGTTTAAACCAAAACAAGATTCAAGCTAATTTGGTACACAATTTTAACTTTAGAGGGATTTCAACATATTGGAATTTTTTCAATACTTCTAAAGCTGATATAGGATTAGTCGATTCCCGTTGTGAGGGTATTAGTAGGATTGAAAGACTTAGGAACCTATCTATTACTTTCAAGGGCTCCAGTTGACGCCAACATCTATTAATTATTGCAGCTGGCTTTTAGTCTATATATAGGTCTCAAGTTTGATGAAATAGAGTCATATTTGCATATGTTTAGCTAAGTAAAATAGATATACATATAGAAGCCATAGACAATTCATAGTAAGCGGTGAGTATTGATCCTAGATTTCTTCAGTTTTACATATCAATAATGATAAGGGACAGGATCCTTTGTCCAAATTTATGGTGTTTTATTCTGTTTCATAAATTTCAGCCATTTATTTATGCAGGACCTATGTTTATTTATGCGAGATTTATGCAGGACTTATATAAATGAATGAATGAGATTTATAAGACACAATAAGACACCATAAAATTAGACAGAAGATCTGACCTGCAATGATAAGTTTGCTTTATATGGCATCTTACTAAACAATGATTATTAGTTTGAACTTATGAGGGTTCTGAAGAGCAACACATAACGAGTCCAACTCGGTTGTATATATGCACATTATGTCGTTGAGGTGGCTCGATTGAATCTCAGACAAGTAACTACTTCTTCTTAACGATTAAAAGTAAAACAAAATTTATAATAATATAAATGTGAAAAATCAAGGCTAAAATCTTTAATTAGGTTGATCTAAGCACTCCGCCTGACGAATGAGATCTGTTACTAATCATGAAAGAGAAAGATCATGAGCTAAAAATAGGGTTTTCAGGCGCACGAAAATAGCTAGCTAAGCAAAGCAAGCGTAATTGTATGTAAAATAATTAGCTAAAATAAAAACCGGCGGTTGCATGGCTTCACCTTCCATTTCGGACTTTGGATCCTTAATTATCTGAATTATCAAGATCTCGCCGGCACAATCTTACAGGCAACAAAAGGGGTTAAAATGTGTTTCATTGTCTGTAATTTGTCTATGTAACATACAATCAGTCCATATACAGCACAACCTACTCGTATTAATCTCACATAACGTCACATGTTTCATGATAACCACTAAAACTATTAGTCCCAAAACAGAAAATTAAAGAAAAATAGTTAAATCCAGAGGACATATGTCGTTTCGGAAATTGAATTTACAAACGTAACTCAACTCACTTGCCAGAGATTGGCGCTGATGTCACCATGAAAACCTCACCTGCCCCGTGGATTTGGGCACTGTCATTTGTCACGCAGCCACTTGTTGGATGTTCTCTTCCCATGCATGCACGTGTTTGGTCTCTTCCCCAATTGCATGTAACCGTATAAACACATGACTTTATACTCTTTTCACATCGCAAACATAAATGAATGTTTTCTTTTCTAATTTTTAAGGATATATAGTTAATTAAGGAAAGAATTCTCTTAAAGAGAAGACTGCTTAATTAGTTGTTTGTTTGTTCTTAACAATTACAATTCCTTTGAGCGTGTTTCAGGTAGTGTCCTGTTGTGTGCCAATGACATTGGTGAAGGAAAGAAGACACCAACAAGCACTGTAGCTCTCCTTACCACCACCCATTCCGCCAGCCGACTTCCGCCACCGGCCCTCACACTGTCCTCCGGTGTTCCCTGCCACCACCAGTCCACACTGTCCAGATATTGATGGCCTCTCCGACCTTGAGAAATTGAATGTTCTCGGGCATGGAAATGGTGGAACTATCTATAAAGTACGTCACAAGCGAACTTCATCAATCTTTGCATTGAAAGTTCTCCGGTTCGACCGTAACGCCGTCACCCTCCGGAAACAGGCCGTTCGGGAGGCAGAGATACTTGAACATGTTGACTCTCCTTACATTGTTCGGTTTCATGCAGTGTTCGACAGTGATGATGATCTTTGCTTTGCGATGGAGCACATGGAGAGAGGTTCGCTCCACGATATTTTGCTTCTACGTAAAGTGATGCAGAAGAACGTTGTCTCTGGTGTGGCACGTAGCGTCCTTCTAGGACTTTAGTACCTGCACAGAATGCAGATAGCTCACGGAAACAAAAAGCCCTCGAATCTATTGATCAATGCAAGAGGTGACGTGAAGATAGCAGATTTCGGGGTGAGCAGAGTTGTGGCGGGCAAGCATGATTGGTGCGATCGTTTCATGGGAACATGTGCGTACATGAGCCCTGAAAGGTTTGATCTTGAGAGGTGGGGTGGGGATCATAACACCGATGGGTTCGCCGGTGACGTATGGTCACTTGGAGTGGTGGTTTTGGAGTGTCTGATGGGTCACTATCCGTTGATTGGAATGGGAGAGAAACCTAATTGGGCTGCGTTGGTGTGTGCAATATGCTTTGGAGAGACAATGGAAATGCCAAAAAATTCATCGTCAGAGTTTAGGAGTTTCAAGAGGAGGTGTTTGGAAAAGGATTGGAGAAAGAGAGGAACTATAGATGAGTTACGTAATCACCCTTTTGTTGTCAAAAGCTGTTGTAGGTCTATGGAAGGGTTGGTTGATTTTGATTAAAAGTTCTTTGTTGCATGGATGATGACTCTATTGATCAACATTTTCTAAGGAAAATTCAATCTATTATATTTTATTTTTATCATTCTTTGTCTCTTCTAATTATTTTTTGGTTCTCACTTCTCAGGTTTGTTGGTCAGTAGGGGTTGTTAAATTGGGAGGTCACTAATTTAGTGATAACTGAAGATAGAAAGTGAATTTTTTCTCCAAAGAGCAATATATTCTTTTTTTCCCCCAGTCATAAAATCAGTTGATCGTTCCTTAGATTCCATTGCTTTTACGTCGTTTTTTTTGTTTAGTGTACATTTTCCCTTAAAACTTTTAATAAAATTTCAGTTTAGTTATTTCGTATTTGTTGCATGTGTTAATTTAGTTCTCATATTTACTTTGTTCTATTTCAATGTTAAAAGTTCATGTGAAGATTAATTCAATCCCATTTGTCAATGTTACATAAAGAGCTCCATTGTGTTGGCCGCATCTATGGTTAGCTTGACATTAAAAGCTCATGTGGTTTATTACTTATATCAAAGTCAATTGATTTTGCTTGTTCCTTTACTTGTCTTGTTGAGCCCGGGTCCCGGATCTCCATTCCCGAGGCGGCCCCTCGGGTTGCGCCGGCACCGGGCAGTCCATATACCTTCGAACCCGATCCCAACATCCATACAAAGAGCCATCCGATTCGTATAACAATACATACAAACCCAAACATACATTCTACACATGCATTCTAAACATATATTCATCATTCCAATAGCATAAATCATCTGTCATTGTATTTCGAATAAATCCAACAAGTATTCTCGAAATATAGCATAATACAAAATGAAAGTTAAAATCCAAAGTACAAAGGTATGCTCCATGATAAAATGCTGGTGGGCTAACCAAAGTATTAACTTATACAAGGCTCCTAACTAGCTCGAAGTTTCCGATGCCTTGCAAGGTCGACAATCGTCTCGATCTGCACCTGAGGAGGGGAGAGTAATGGGGTGAGCTGC
>JANIHY010000005.1:17609249-17619642 GCA_027479065.1 Erythroxylum brevipes | reverse complement strand
AACCTATATCATATAATCTTTCTAACATCAACATAATAATTAACTCCACAAACTTTCATAAAGATCTCATAATTAACGAAAATCATACTTATTCATCAAGAAAAAAATTAGGGGTCAACAATTTTTGTGTTATAATATCTTGATCCTTGATTTATGTTTTAAAATTGAATTGTGCAAGGATAAGCCTTCTGGTACTCCTTCATTCTTTGAATTTCTAATATTCTCATATCATTATTATAAGGATGCTTATAGCAATTCTCTAGAGCATGTTTCAAATTGTTTTTAGCTTCAAATATTCATTGATTATGTTCTTTAACAAACTCCTTAATTACAACCTTAACAAGCTTGAGTTTCTTCATAAGCTTAAAAGCTTTATACCCTTTCACTTCTTCACTATATTTTGCAGGCATCAATTCCTAGAAGCCTACTCTTTGTGTTAGGCCATTGAGAATTCTGAAAGGAGCTTGTAATGTTTTGTAGGGATAAAAACTTAGAATGTTTATCCAAGAGCGATCAAAACACATGTTATCACTAAAATAAGCATAAGCATGTGGAAATTGTTTAAGACAATGATGATTTACTATCACTTTGTCTAAGTTCTTTCCAATCAATAAATCTCCTTGTTGTTTATTTACCTAAATGAAAAATCAACTTGTAGAGCTTACATCCACAGACCAAATTTTTGCACCAAATCTATAAGCTCCCTATAGGTGCCTATAGAGGGAGATAAAATGTAGTTAAATTCTCCAATCATCACCCAAGGATTAGTTATTCCAATATGGATGACTTTAATATCTTTCTAGAGTTTAGCTTTTTAAAATAAGAAGTTTGAGGCATAAATCACAGTCAGTTAATACTTAGTATGCACTCTATAAAGCTAGCATTTTAGATGTAAATTTTGATATGATTCTTACGTTACTTGAACTATAGTTCTATCTAGATTGTAAACACATATCATCCTTCCATTATAATAGTAAGCATGACTGTAGAGGAGTTTACATTCAACACCCAAAATCCTAAGGCAATTCTGTATACGAGGATGCTTTTTCTTGGTTTCAAGAAATCTTACAAAATAAGGTTTCTTTTCCAGTATGCCCTCTCTCATATTATGCCTTTTTAGAGGGTTATTCAGCCTCTAACATTCCAAATTAGTATTGTCATGTTTATTAGGGGGTTAATCCCCTTTCTTTTTTTCTTTTTTTTTGTTTCCTTCTAACAGATTTTCTTCTGAATTTAGTGGTAAATTCCTTTTCATCTTCCTTTTCGATATTGTTCTCCTCCTATTCAGTATACTCATCCCTACTTACTCTGGAATCATTAGTATCTTTATACTGAGTAATGGGCTCAGCATTTAAATCAAAGGTATTTTCTGACTCTTTTGTATGATGAATTTCCTGTATCACTTCATGTGTATCAATCACAATCTCATCACTTCTTATCAATCACAATCTTATCACTTCCTATCTCTACATTTTATTCCTTGTTGGTATAATTAGTAAGTTCTTGAGAATCCTCCCATAAGCTCATCATGTCCTCCAGTTTTGAATGTTCTTCCTGTGGCCATCCTTTTTATGTTCAAATTATTAGGCTTACAAGGGTAAGTGATAGGAATATCCATTCTCTTCAATTCCCTAACGTCTTTTAGCTTTATAACAAGAATGTTATCAGGTAATTCAATTCTTTTCTTAATTTCAACATACATTTTAGGAAAGCAGATCTTCTCCATGCTTGCAGTTTATATTACCATGCATATTCACTAACTTAGTGAGCTAGCTAGGAAGCTAAGTCCTTCCATAATCCAAAATTTCAAAGTAACGTTATAAAAATCAACCCAAATGGGAATGCTATCAATATTTCCTCTATCACATTCAATACTTAGTTTTCATTTTTTAACGAACATAGGTTGACGTCCCATATGCCAAGGACCTTCAAGTATCTCATTCAGATAAGCTTCAAAGCTAAATTTAAATAAAAAGGAACCATACTCTATAAGCCTAGTTTTCTCCAGACTCTTCTTACTCCACCTAGCTACAATCCAGGCTTGAACTACTAGAAATTTAAGTCTTTTGCTCCAGAAGAACCCTACCAGAGCTAAAAATGACATAAAAGCTCTAACTTTGAGTAAATCCATTAGTGGTGTGAGAACTCCAACCACCATGAAATCTTAAAAATGTTTAAGTTTTCCTTTATGTTATTAGATGTCTATTATGTTTTTCTAAGCTCCAATAGGTTAATGAGCTGTAGATTCCCCATATTTGACATTTCTTGCAATTTGATTCATTAGAGCATAAATGCTATCATTCTTGACACCTTGTACTACACAAGTTAGCACTAGGAACTCTTCTTGTGAGACTTTTCCTCCATTTGCTTCGTCACTAACATCTCCATAAGATTGAAAGGCCATTGAATGACCTGTAATAGTGGTAAGACCTTACAAAAGGTCGTACTAAGAGATTGTACCTAGATAGCAACAAAACAGTTGCAAAAGTTAACTTTCCAAAAACAAAATGTTTCAAGGGCAATTCGGTAATGTAGTTAGAGAGAAGTTTAGGTGAGTATCTAAAGTTAAATAAACCATATTCACAAATTAAGCCTCTGAAAAGGGAGATTGGACTAACATCTTCCTCGATTTCTATAAAGGAATCCTAGAAAAATAGGACCTATAGTGAAAAATCTATCGGAGGATATTGCGCTACAGAAGGGGTGGAATTCAAGACTTACTTTATTGTTTGCTAGAAAAAAAACAAATTAATTCATCAAATCCTAAATAAAATTATGGGATTCCTAGAAGAAGCATACTTTTTGATTAGTCTAGAATAAATGGAACATTTAAAGGTACTTAGGACTAAACCAAAAGTTTTCTTAACTAAACACACAAAACCCTCCCTAGTTAGAGATAAGTTAGTTAAAAAGAAAATAACTTTGAGCAAAATGGAGGCATGCATCAAAAGAAAAATGGAATAGTTATAAGAAATACTCCAAAATTTCAAAATATGATAAATTAAGTTGATACTCTAGCAGGTTCCTAGACAAAGATATTCATTGGAGAAGTCCTTGCCTCTTCCAAGTAGAATGGTAGGGGGGTACAACCTGTCTATCCATTTAACCTATTGGTCCATAATTTTTGTCCATGGTTTCAGAGATTCTAGGGCTTGGAATAACATAAATTCTAGTATAAAGTTTGATTTACTCACCTCTCTTTGATACAGGAGAGACAAATGAGAAGGTTTAATGAACGAGAGAACTCCAATAGTCAAAGATAATCCTTGCATGTAGTCAAAATGTGTAATTCCCCCTTGATATGTTGTAGAAAGGAGATTTTGATAACATAATTAAAAGGAAGTCCAAAAAGGATGTTTAGGGTTCAAGAGTTTCCCTCCTTAGTCTAATAAAGGATGAGATAGGCTCGATAAGAATAAAGACTACCTCAAATTTTGTAGTATGCATGAAGAATAAAATTAAGAAGACTAGAAGAATTTTTTAATGAATGACAAAGAAAAGTCACAGTCTTACATTTGTAGCATTTAATTCAACATACTCAATAAAAAAAGAAGAAGATGCATGATGTGTGGAAGCCATAGTGCAAATAGAGCTCACTGAGTTTAGAGAGAATTTGCAAATAAGAGAATGAAGAGAACTTGGAGCTAGCAAAGAAGGTGGAGATTGCTTGGATTTTAAGTTAATATATGATATTAAGCAAGGGGAATTTATAGCAAAATGAGTAAACGTTAGACGAATACCAAGATTTGAAATTCAAATAAAGCAAATCTTTTAACTTCCGCAGCAGATGGGAAGTTAAGAGATTTAAACACAGAAGAACCTTGATACAACAATTGTGCCCATCATTCCCTTTTAATTAAGGATTCTTCTTGGTTAAAGGTCAAATGAAGGTTATCATGGTCATTTTCTATGCCTTTCCTTCTAGTTAGATTCTTCTTGGCATCTGAACCTCTCAAAACCACTAATTTACACTTGAAATTTGATCAATGATCCTGAACTTATTTTTGTTGAAGTTTGAAAGATCTTCAACACTATATATGTGATATGACGGATCAAACATATACTAGGGGCAATTATTGATAGCCTAACAAAAATTCTGGCTATTTGACCTAAAAATGAAAAGACTCGGTTATTAAAAATTTCAGAATTTAATTAGACTATATGAAGAATTCTTAGACATAGGAATTAGTAAAAAAGTTCAAAATGTGGGAGGCAGGACAATTGAGACGTAGTAAACATGTGAAAGGCAATTAGCCAAAACGTGACCTAAAATTAAAAGTTGGTTACAAATTAAGAAATTATAAGAAAACTATTTTAAGAGGTTAAATTAGAGAGAGACTTATAAGCACTCTAAGATTACAAAATGAAAGAAACAGATAAAAAACAAAATAATGAAATGACTCTAAAAAATCTTCTTATTATTTCAAGTTTTCTAAATAAAATTATTCTTCTAGTTCGAGTCTAAAATCTCAATATTGTCTAACATGTTTGATGAATTAGAATTCTATTATCCTAGTTTTCTAAAAACTCACTTATATTATTAATTAGAAGTTTGACACAAAATTAAAGATACTTTTCCTTCCCATGCTCGATTTATATATTAATAGTATAATTAACCTACAATACTAAATTCTATTTAACTTCTTTACTTATTATGATTTTTTTCTTTTCATAGAAGTGACGTTAAATCAATGGTTTTTAATTTACATATATACATTAATTTTGCATATTTTATTTAAACGATCAGTGCACTTGGAAAAAGACAAAACTTAATAATAACCAATTTGTAACAAAATTAAATCTTTAATAAATTTATCATCTTGACGAGATAAAGAGTTAACTAATATATTAAATTTATTAACTAATATATTAAATTTACATATTTTGTCATTATTGTTTGTAGACATAAAACAGTACCCACACGACCTAAATTATTCTATGTTGAAGTAATGTTGGAAAATTCAACCTTTTTATTAAATTTAGCATCTATTCTAGATGAAATTGAAAAACCAGACTGTAGTCCCTAATCCCCTCCGCACGTGCCGCGACAACCGGTGTGGTGGTTTTCCTTAGACCTCCACCTTCGCCTTGTCGCTCTAATTAGAAGAAAGGAAACTCCTAGCCATGTCGGTGAGTACTCAAATTTCTCCTCTCTCCCCCTCATCAATCTGCTAGTTTGTGGCTTACAATGAATCCATTGCTGATCGGTGCTCTACGATTCGCTACTACGTTAGTAGTAGATCTGTTCCTGCTTCATTTTCACCCAATCTCCGGTGCATAATTTGTCTTTGGTTTATTGATTTTGTTTGAGTTGTCCTGAATTAATTCATCTCCGGATTTAGGTTGACTCACGCTCTTTCATCATTTCTTCATTTTTTAATTCTTGTAAAACCGTATTTCAAAAGCAAAGATTGCTTTTTTGGATTGGTTATTAGGTCCACAGATACCAGATTCATGCTTTCTTTTCCTTTTTTGTTCTCTTTACAAAGTAGGTCTCTACATATGCATCTCAACTTGTATTATATTTTATACGGTTGGCGTTAATGGGCATCTCTTGACTGCAATATAACTACCAGCTTTTCTACCACTTCTCTGATTGTGCTTTAAGTAGAATAATTCAAGTACATTTTGATCTTTTATCTTGATATAGGCAGCTTACTTAAAGGGAAGGTTCTGATGATTATGACACAATTTCATTTTTCTTTTTAAAAAAAGTTTATTAACTTTTACTTCGAACTTGGCTCTTAAGGAGCTTGTGGAAAACTAGGAACTGAATTTATAAAACCAGATATAAATTTTGCTTTTCTATTTGGAAATTTCTGTGGATTTGGCTTTACCCGAGCCTCAATTCAGTTCAATGAATTTAGCAGTGACGAAAGAGAAGGGTCGATCTGATGACCAACCTAACTGTTTATTTTGTGATTGAGATTTGAATTATAAAGATTTCTACTTATCAGAGCAGACTGAAATGAAGCTAAAAGAAAAGAGTTCATAGTAGAGATTGAGGTACCCAAATTGGTTGCAAATATGCAAAACAAGTTTAGCTTTCAGGTTCACAGACCCATACTGAAATTTCAGTCTTAAAAAAGCTACATAAGATACTATTTCCAAGAGCATTAATGCTAACATTTGGATTCTTAGACGGTTGGTATCATTGTTAATTTGTATTATCCTACTATACCTTTATTCTTGTTGCAGGTAAAAACAGTCAAAGTCAGTAACGTTTCCCTCGGAGCAAGTCAAAGAGACCTCAAGGAGTTCTTTTCTTTTTCTGGTGATATTGAATATGTTGAGGTTAAAAGGTATTGTCCTGTTGAGCTCTTAAATATATCATCTCCCCTTCTGTTATTGATATTGTTATACAATTCTTTTGCTATATTTACCCAGGGACAATGAGCAGTCTCAAACTGCATATGTTACCTTCAAAGATTCTCAAGGAGCAGCTACCGCTGTTCTTCTCTCAGTAAGTAATATCTTTGTCCATTTTGTATAGCTATGTACCCTGTTATACTTTTCTTTGGTGTTCATATGGGTCTGCTTCATCATCCCATGATTGACCAGTTTGTTTTTCTCAGAAAAGAAATAGGCATAGAATCATTCTACCTTTATTAATAGTGCTCTCACATATCTACTTCAAAACTTATTAGAAACGTTGTATCATTCTTCTTTGATAGATTTTGAGCGATAGAGCCAACAAAAGTATTTGATGAATCACACAAGAATTCACCACGTTGACTCAAGGATTAGTTTTTCATCTTCTATTTATTACTCAGTGTTAAAATGAGGATGGTTATTAATATTCTTTTTGTGTACTGTAGGGTTGTCCTTGAGATCTCGGCATGCTTATTAGCACTACATTTTTACATCTTTGCTTCACTACTTATTAGAGAATTGCAAAGTGATCTATTACTTGTAATTAATCACCCAAAAAAAAATCTTTCTAAATAAGTATTTTGACGCGTGTAATGATCACAGATTTTAGTTTTCAGGAAAATTAATCTTTCAAGTTAAGTATTTTGGCTAGCATTTATTGTTTAACTAGATAATTTTCCACAAGTGATCCTTGTCCTGGTCTCATAAATCAACCGATGTCAGTGATACCTAACCTACAGTGCGGGCAATGTTGAAAACTGAGAGAAAGTATATGTATGTCGTGTGGATATGTTATTGCAAGAAGCTTTTGTAGGACATGTACTAAGTCTAAACACATAAAGTTGACGCTTTAGATAGATCTTGTTTTATGGCCACTTATTCATTCTTTATATTTTTGTGAAATTGTAAACTGGAGAGGGATAGTCATCAAAGTAATCATATTCATGAAAATTTTGGAATTTTATAATTGGTTAATAATCAATGCCCTATATTGCAGTTTTTGGTTATTTATTTTTATGCAAATATGGTATTCAAGTTTCACACACAATTTTATTTCATGTCAGGGAGCAACGATAGTTGACCTTACTGTCACTGTGACCCTGGATCCAGATTACCAGTTGCCACCTGATGCTTTGACTCCACCTGTAAGAAAGTTGCAAGAATTTCTGTTGTTAAGCACGCTAGGATTTCACTGATTTCACAGTTTGCCGAAATCTCAGCAGGAAACTGTTAATAAAAACCTTGATGGCGCGGAATCTGCTTTGAGAAAGGCAGAGGACGTGGTGAGTAGTATGCTTGCAAAGGGCTTCATCTTAGGCAAAGATGCGGTTAATAAAGCCAAGACTTTTGATGAGAAGCATCAGTTGACGTCAACTGCCTCTGCTAAAGTGGCATCTCTCGATAAAAGAATAGGGTTCAGTGAGAAGGTAAGTGCTGGAACCGCTGCAGTGAGTGACAAAGTACGGGAAGTGGATCAAAAATTTCAGGTAACAGAGAAAACCAAATCAGCATTTGCAGCCGCTGAGCAAAAAGTCAGTGATGCAGGATCTGCCATAATGAAGAACCGATATGTGTTCACTGGGGCTGCTTGGGTTACAGATGCTTTCAGTAAAGTGGCAAAGGCCGCTGGGGAAGTAGGGCAGAAGGCGAAAGAAAAAGTGGGAGTGAGTGAAGAGGAACAAAAGAGAAAAATGGTGGATGATTTTGCAAAGATTCACCTCTCGGAGTCACCAAAAGCATCTGGTGCAAGTGAGCAGCCGGCTTCAAATCCTCCCCCTGCTCAGGGTTTGATCCTTTGATACGCTGCTGTAAATTATTTTCATCTGAACCTTTGCATTTCTCTTGATTTGTTTGCTGGAAGTCTAGCAGAATGGAGCAACGATCTGTGTAGGACTGAATACCCCTCGTATTTGGGGATTATCATTCCATGTAACTCGTGTTTCCTCAAAATTTTAAGGGTCCAATACACAATACATTGACTTCAACAGGGTCTCATGAATTTTCGTTTTATGTGGCTTGTGATCATTATTTCTACGCAAATAATTTTAGATCCATGAGGTCAGTTGCCCTTCCACCCCAAGAACTATGGACATATCTTACCTTTCTTTACCTATTTTTGTTCTCTCAGCAAACACCTTGGTAGGTCTCGCTTCTACCCTCACCACGCATTATCGTTTAGGTATGCTTTACTTGGTTAATCAAAAGGTTAATGGATACCTTTAATCAATTTGGTTTCTACAGTTTTGTTGATATCATACTTAAAAGACTAAGGTCTCAATATGGTTTCTACGGTTTTATAAAGTTTAAATAAGTTTTTAATATTGTTGATATCGTGCTTAAAAGACTAAGGTCTTAATTTAGCATCTTATAAATAATATGATTTTTTTACAATGAAAAATTAAGCAGATATAATTGAAATTGTACTATTTCAAGTTATTATATATTAAATTTTCAATTGCATAATCAAATTAACTTATATTTACTTTATCTTTTTTTTATGTAACAAGAAATGAAATAGATTGGCTTCTAGAAATCATACCTTGGTCATGTTCTCGTGTTTGGATGGAATGGGTAAATGTTCCAACAACTCATAGACGACCTAATATTATCATTTGATTTGTGATGATGCTCTTTGATTCCTACCTTTGGAAAAGAAAACATAATCACTATTTTATGTTTTATTATTATTTTAAAAATAGGCACTAGAAAGAGGCATTCAACATCAACTCCCTCATCAGTCACGCTTTAGCATATCTACTTTAGAATTGTACAAACAAACATCTTATTTACATAATTATTACAATAATCAGAATTTGGTCCACAGGGACCCACCCATCCAATGCGTCAATTAGGTTTGTTTGCTTCCTTATGCTCTCCAAGGGAAGGAACAGATACGAAAAAGGCAAAACATATTCCATCATCCAACATTTCCTGGTTAATGTTATCTTTACCCTTAAAGTAATTTTGGAAATTAGATGTTTTATACTTTTCTTTATTCCCTCTGCGTACGTTATCGCCTCCCCCTAACATTTGTCTCGTTGAGTGTTTGTGTCTCTTCCTCATTAGTAAATGCTTGGAACTTAAGGTTCAAACTCTCTCTTTCCATCCATGTTCAAACACTGTTTGTCTTGATTCTTACGCATACATGACAATTATAACGATAAGTACCTAATTAGGACTTTTTAGCTATCGGATAAAGATTGGATAATTTATGCGCGCAGAAAAACACAATTGGTATTTTGTTTGGATAATGTTTTTGATCTTCCGTTTAGGTCATAACGTATTGATGTTTGTTTCTCTCTTTGTTGCTCCTGATTAGGCTGCGGCGTGGCCAATTGCTGGGAGTGCAAGCCGTCATCGTCACAATCCCAAAAGCAACGCTGTACCATCCACGCGGCAGTGACACATGTCATCATGGAATAGCACGTGATCCTGCGCATTTGTCTAGTGTCGAGAGTTATGCTGCTCTCACCTTCCAGTTAGTCAAAAGCACACCGACAGTTGCATGACCCTAATTTCAGGGAGAGCAAGAATTAAGGGCTTCATACAAGACGCAACCCCTCCCTACGTTGTCTCTTGTACAATCACTTAGTTTTGTTCCCAAAGGAAATGATTGAACATATTTTATAGCTAATATGTTTACCTTCTTAAAAAACTTCTTTTCAGAAAATATCCGCAGAAAAAACACAACAAAAAGTCTACTGATAATTAGTGTTTTAAAAATTGGATCGAAATTATCAGTCGGATCAGAAAATCGGTGAATTAGAATATAAAACGGTCCGATTTAGCCCGTATTTTTTGTGAGTGATTGACTTGTTTATTTTACGATCCGATCGGTAAAAACCGTTAAACCAGTGAAAGAAAGAATCGACCGGTCTATTTAAAATGTCTTAATTTTGATGATTCATCTTGAATAAATATCATGATTAGTGATCTTTTCTTAATCTTTTTAATGAAATATAACTAGTGAACTTTATTATCTTATTTTGTGTTATATTTGGCAAACTTTAAAAAAATTGTA
>JANIHY010000005.1:17572097-17587994 GCA_027479065.1 Erythroxylum brevipes | reverse complement strand
AAACCTTATAACGGAAGAAACAAATTACCAAGTTGAATATTTATTCGTGTTTTTGATAATTCTAATTAGTATTATAAAATAAGATAAATTTTAAATTTTAAATTTTAAAATATAATTTATAATATATCTGTTTATCAATTTAACCTCACATTTAAAGTTGGATCAATATGTATGTTAATCTAACTGCTGAGATAAATGTGTTTTAATAAATTATCCCGATGCATAGAAATGTTAATTTAATTACTGGGATCGTGTGGATGAATAATTGCCTCATCACCAAGAGTCTAAGACAAGGGCAAGAGATTAGGCCTGGCCTGACCCAGCAGCGGACAGAACCCAAACCAATGCCAAATATAATGGGCTTATACAAATTCGCCAACGCTTCAGATGTAACCGTTCAAACGCGACATGGCCTCCAACCATCGGTGAGCTCAGAACTAACATAAACATATACACAGCGGGTCCGTACTAGTCTGGAATATACTGGCGGCCCCAAAACCAGATTACTTTTCTTGCTTGTCGCCAACGAAATGCCATTTCTTTCGCTTACCCTCAATATAAAGAGACACTGGCCTCGTAAGCCCTTTTGTTCTGACATTAAACCGAACACCTTATAAGCACGTTTACGAGATTGTATTAGAAGTCAAGTCGAGGATGGTTCTATGGGAGATCACGGTGGCTACGGCCTATTTCTTAGGTCTGAAGCGAACTTATAGACTCGCTTTGAAGCTCCAGCGCAGGATCGTCAGCCCAAATCACCCTAAGATCCAAAACTTCCTTCGCAGGTTTTCCCCTTTTAACCATATCATTTGTTGTTACTTTTGATGGGTTTCCATAATCCATATCTGTGGTTCTTCCACAGATTTCAATTGTTCTAATTGAGAAATATAAAACGGCAATTTTAGATGTCATCCACATTTTCCTTATGCATCTGATTAGCGTGTGTAACAGTGATGGGATAAACTTAAACGGGAAGATTGGTTGTAATATTCAACAAGGGTAATCACATAAAGCCTTACTGTTTTTCTCAAAGCCTCTATAGCTCCATAATTGGAATTTTGTCAGAGTGACCGAGCGTTTGATAAATATATATGTGCTGGCCTGAAATGGAAAAGTATCATGTACCTCTGTAGCAGACTTTAACATTGTATGAAATTTGTGATGGTCCCCTTTTAGTACTATATTTGATGTAGGCTTCAGAATCTTTTGTGCTATATGAACTAACTCGCGCACAAACTTGTTCTTCAACTTCACAGGAGAGAACAAGATCAGTTGGGTCAATATTGACAATATGTACTACTTTGCCTATAGTGCTTTTCACTATGACATGTACTATTTGCATTGCTGCCAAAGCTTCTGCATTGATATATCTGCAGAATAGAAAGGCAAAGGCAACTAAATTGACTATTATTGTCCAAAATCCAGAATTAGCAATTAGTAATTACTAACAGTACACCCACTAGTACCTGATCACATCTCTTATTTACTTAGTCAAATAGCTGTTAACTGGATGTAAATATGATATGATTTAGCTCCTGATTTATCTCCTTTTATTTAGCTTCTGAATGTTGTGTAATCGAGTTAAATACTCAACGTTGTATCAATAGAGATCAACTTTTCATTCATCTTTATGGTATCAGAGCCATACTCTCTCACGAGATTTTTTTTCGATCCAGCATCTCTACTCCACCACTGATCCCTAGAGGCAGAAACAATTTGTGCTTCTCTCCTTCACCCTAACCCTCGATGGCACCACATGTTCTCAACTCCGACAACACCTCCTCCACAGCCATCGTTCAGTTTAATCCGGCATCTCAATTGCCAATCAAACTCACTGGAGCCCAAAACTTCGCCACATGGAAAGCGCAAATCTCCACCCTCATGAATGGCCATGATCTCTATGGTCATCTTGATGGCTCTCTACCCGTCCCAGTCCAAACCATTACTGAAAACCACAATACCACTCCCAATCCGGCTTATCATACATGGTTCCGACAGGATCAGTTAATCCAAAATGCCATGATGTGCTTGGTCGATCCCACACTAGCCTCCACTGTAGCCAATGCACCCTCCGCCCAATCTGCCTGGTCCAAACTCCACACGACATTCGCCAATAAGTCCCAAACCCGCATATTCAGTCTTCGCGAACAGCTTGCCCGTCTTACAAAAGACACCAAAAGTGTTGCCACCTATTTGCGTGAAATTCGGTCTATCACCGATGAACTTGCAATAGCCGGAGTGCCAGTCTCCAATGATGAACTCATCATCAAAGTCCTCAGCGGCATAGGCTCGGAGTTCCGCGAGATATCAGCCGCAATTAGAGCTCGCGACTCCCAGATCACTTATGAGGAGCTCTATGAGAAACTCACTGATCACGAGTTATTTCTTCAACATGAAGACGCCAAGAAACCTCTGTCCATTCCTGTCACAGCCGCTGTTGCCCAAAAACAGCCCACAACTCGTCACGGTTCAGGCTCATCCAATCACTGTCGACAATCCAACTATGCCGGACAATTTGCCAATCCGAACTGGCGCTCACAGCACAACCGTCAGAGGAGAGCCTTCTCCCCACAACAGGATGAACCCGACATTGCTATCCGCTGTCAATTATGCGGGAAAATAGGTCATACGGCACGGGTCTGTAGATCAGCATCCCATGATCACCAAAGGGCTCGTGCCAACTTTGCCGGCTACATGGCTTCTCAACATGATCCTTGGATCCTTGACAGTGGTGCCACACATCACATGGTGTCTGATGCACATCAATTAACCACCACTCATGACTACAATGGGCCGGAAGACATCACTTTGGGTAATGGTCAGTCTATTCCGATCACTCATACTGGTAACAAACACCTCACCCTATCCAATAATCATTTTCATTTAAACAATGCCCTATGCTCACCTCATATTGCCTATAACCTTGTTTTCGTTGCTCAATTCTGTCGAGATAACAATACGTCTATTGAATTTTATCCCTTTTCTTATGTTGTGAAGGATTTGAAGACGGGGGCGCCACTGGTTCAAGGGCAAAGTAGGGGTCATCTTTATCAGTGGCCACCAAACGCTATTCTTGACAAACCCACATGCAATGTTGTGGCATCAAATATCCTGTGGCATAGGCGTTTGGGACATCCAAATGACCGCACTTTAAACAAAATGTTGCATCAGTTTTCAATTCCTTTTAAAACTTTTACTTTTGTTTGTAACTCATGCAACTCAAATAAAATGCACAGGCTTCCCTTTTCAAAAAATACCTTGCAAAGTACCACACCTTTACAAGTCATTTACAGTGACCTATGGGGTCCTTCACCGGTCTTATCCATTGACAACAAACGGTACTACGTATTATTCGTAGATCAGTTTTCAAAATACATGTGGCTATTCACACTGCAAAATAAAAGTGACGTTTTTCAAACCTTTCAACAATTGCATCCCATGTTAGAAAGACGATTTAAAACTAAGCTTATCTCGCTATACACTGATGGTGGGGGTGAATTTCAGGGTCTTGACCACTACCTTAAATCTACCGGCATTGAGCATCTTGTCTCTACACCTTATACACCTCAGAGAGTAGCTACTGTAGAACGTAGACATCGGCACATAATAGAAACCGCTAAGACATTACTTCATCAAGCTAGCATGCCCACACCTTTTTGGAGTTTTGCTTGCACTCATACTGCATACCTTATAAATCGCATGCCTTCACCAAATCTAGATAACAAGAGCCCATTTGATATCCTTTTTCAAACCAAACCGCAAATTGAAACGATTAAAACATTTGGTTGTCTTTGCTACCCATGGTTGAAACCATATTCAGCCCACAAACTCCAACCGAAATCCAAACCCTGTGTCTATTTAGGTTTTTCGACCAAGCATCATGCTCACCAATGCTATGACCCAATCACCTCTAAAGTCTTTGTATCGCGAGATGTTGTCTTTCATGAGGAAGAATTTCCATTTAATACTATATTTTCTAATCTCAAGATGTATTCTTCCACTTTAGCATGGGAAATTTTACAGGATACTAGCCATGATGATTTGAGTCAAGCCACAACACCGTGTTTTGATCTGCCTTCACCATTACCTTCGGTGCCGACCCCTGCTTCCCCCTTGTCCTCGGTGCCTTCGGTTTCAGGTACATCTCCATCCCATCTCTCGGACTTACCTTGCAACCCCACTGATTTTGCTCTTGATCACCAGATACCCAACCCAACAGGGCTCCATCAACCTCGATTGTATCATAGACGCTCTCGATCCACCTCGTCCCTACCTCAAATCATACAACCCCCAGGCACTGCACCAATTGAGTCACCAACCGAACCTAACCCTGTCCCTCAACCTAATGGTGCTTGTTCACCACCCGACCACCCCTCTGTCATCTCAACCCATCCCATGCTGACCCGTTCCAAAACCAATAGCCTAAAACCTCGACAATTTGCTGCCTTGGTCACTCTATCCCCTACCTACATTCCTCGAACTCCCAAACAAGCCCAAACCTTAGACCATTGGCGACTGGCCATGCAAGCTGAATATGACGCCCTTGATCGGAATAACACATGGACCCTTGTTCCATTTGACTCTTCCAAAAACATTGTTGGTTGTAAATGGTTATTTCGTATTAAATATCGGTCTGATGGCTCTATAGACAGGTATAAAGCTAGAATGGTTGCAAAAGGATACACTCAGCGACCGGGCATTGATTATCATGCCACGTTCAGCCCGGTAGTTAAACCGGTGACAGTTCGACTTGTTTTGACTATTGCAACTCAAAACTCTTGGTCGATTCATCAATTGGATGTGAATAATGCCTTTTTACAGGGTCACCTTGATGAGGAGGTATACATGCAGCAGCCCCTTGGCTTTGAGAATGTCAAATTTCCCAACCATGTGTGCCGGTTAAATAAAGCCATCTATGACCTGAAACAAGCCCCTCGAGCTTGGTATAATGAGTTGAAATCATATCTTTTACAACTTGGTTTTTCTGCTGCCAAGTCCGACTCCTCTCTGTTTATAATACATCGGTAGGATGTCACTATCTATATTCTGGTTTATGTGGATGATATCCTTATTACTGGGAATAACCTGAATGGTGTTCGTGCAGTCATTGATGCTCTTTCCAACAGGTTTTCACTCAAGGACCTCGGTACCTTACACTACTTCCTAGGTGTTGAAGTCACCTCCTCTACAAATGGCTTGTTTCTCTCACAAAGTCGGTATATATTGGACACACTTGATGAGCTCAATATGGCGGCTTGTAAGGGGGCACCGACACCAATGACCTCTACTATTGACTTAACTCCATCTCCTACCGATTCTTTGGTTGATGCCACTCTTTATCGACGGGTTATTGGCAAGCTTCATTACTTGGCGTTTACCAGACCCGATATTGCTTACACCGTCAACAAGCTGTCACAATTTATGCATTCTCCGAGTGAAGTGCATTGGTGAGCTGCAAAGCGTGTCCTTCGATACCTTAAACAAACGGTTGATCTGGGACTTGTGATTGATCCCAAATCTGATCGTGTGTACTCGGACTCTGACTGGGCAGGTGATCCACTCGATCGTACCTCAACCACTGGGTTTATTGTTTATCTTGGCCAGACTCCGATCTCGTGGTCATCCAAGAAACAAAGGTCGGTGTCAAGGTCCTCCACTGAAGCTGAATACCGAGCGGTTGCAGCTGCTGTCTCGGAGACCAATTGGATCCAACACCTACTTTCTGAGCTTCGCATTTCGTTGCCTAGAGCACCAACGGTGTATTGTGATAATGTTAGCACCACATACATTTGTGCAAATCCTGTTCTGCATAGTAGAAAGAAACATGTTGCAATTGATTTTCATTTTGTTCGTGAGCAAGTGCAGCGTGCCACTCTAAATGTCGAACATCTCAATGCATTGGATCAAGTTGCCGATATCCTCACCAAGCCACTACCACGAGCTGCCTTTGATCGGAACCTGCTAAAGCTGGGCCTTGGTGAACATACGCTCAACCTGAGGGGGCGTAACAGTACACCCACTAGTACCTGATCACATCTCTTATTTACTTAGTCAAATAGCTGTTAACTGGATGTAAATATGATATGATTTAGCTCCTGATTTATCTCCTTTTATTTAGCTTCTGAATGTATTGTGTAATCGAGTTAAATACTCAACGTTGTATCAATAGAGATCAACTTTTCATTCATCTTTAATTACTACTCACTGCTGGGCAACCACATGAATGAAAGTTGAGTGGGTATGGAGTGGCTGATGCCTTATTTCTGCAGTGTAATTTTTCTCTAAATTTGATTAGTGTGGTTATCATACAAGTATGATGTCAGTGGGTTTAGGTCTTTACCTGGACTTCATTGTAGCATTTCTAATTGAAAATTTTAGTATTATAGGTGACTAAATGTTATTGTTTTCTTTTTTACTGACATGGTTTTATCATTATGCCATTGGTCTATCCAGGCATTGATGCTTCATATGTCTGGGCGCATAGATTTTCATCAATTGCTAACAGTACTTCTGTTACTTGTATTTAGTATTTGTTCCTTGTGGTGTTGCAGATTTGAAGAACTCTTATGGCCATAAAAAAAGCTAAACACATCTTTTCCTTCTTACTTTTGTGTAGGCGAACCAGGGCCATCTTTGATATCGCCCTTCAGGTTCACCATAATATACAAAAAAGAGATATAGAAGTTGGGCGGAATGTTGGGAACTGGATTCTGCGATGGCTGGACCGTATGAAACCTTCTGCTAATATAAGGGGTACTTCATTGAATTCATCAAACAATGGTAGCTCAAATTTGAACACGACAAAGCGGGTGATAGAGTCTTCCCATTTGAAAAATTCCGGGAGCATGCAGAGATCTGGGAACCAAGAATGTAAGAGGCACCTTTTTACCTCATCAAGAAACGTGTGGGGAAACGCCCTCCCTACCATTTCAATTATACGGCCGCCTAGACCAGCTGGCTCTGTTACTCAGTACAGGCACTTGAGCTTCTGGGGCCCTGAAATTTTGAGACCTGACTATGGAGTTGGGGGAGTAAGTGGGTTCAATGGATTTATTCGGAAGGACATAATGCAATAT
Organism: Erythroxylum brevipes; assembly: GCA_027479065.1. Classification (NCBI taxonomy): domain Eukaryota; kingdom Viridiplantae; phylum Streptophyta; class Magnoliopsida; order Malpighiales; family Erythroxylaceae; genus Erythroxylum; species Erythroxylum brevipes. The sequence continues at coordinate 17,580,918 of JANIHY010000005.1, read as the reverse complement.
CTTCTGCAAAACTGAGTAGACAGACGGTTTCTGTTTGCATTTTACATGTGAATGCAAACAGTTGGATTTTGAGATAAAGTTTTCAAGAAATCAGTTTGAGAGTTGATAGCTCATGGTAGCATGCTGCCAACTTTTGAGCTGATATCCGGCTTTTTGATCCTGGTCCATGTGCATAATAAATGTCATATTTTGTATATTCTTCTCACTGGAAGAATATATTGTAAATAATGTTCATTTTCCTTTGTTTAATAAGAAAGGGAATGTCTAGTATTTGATGATTGTTCCTATTTGTTGGGACTTGGAATTCAGCATGCTATTTTTCTGCTTCGTTTATTTCTATTTTCTTCCTTTTTTTAAGTTTTATTTAATTTATATCGATATAATATTAGTCTAAAATCTCTTATTTTAAATTAATTTTAAAGGACTTATAAAATATTAAAAATATAACATATGTTTAAATTAAAATTCTAATACAGGATTTCATCAATTTAAAATTTATATTACATATTTTTTAAAAGTTAAATGTATTTGATTAAAATTTTAAAAAATAAATGTTAATATCAGAATAACAATAAAGTTTAAATTGTTTTTTTTTGGGCCAGTAAGTTTAAATTGTTGGGGAAGCCCAATTATTTAGTAGTTATTGTAAGGCCCATCAACGCCTGTTAAGTGCTACGCCTAGGAACTCCATAGTAACGGCTCGCACAAAAGGAATCGGACAAACAGGAACTGCAGAAGAAAATTTTGATAGGGTAAACAACTTCCATCCTCACTTCGCAAAAGGTACCAATTCTTTGTTTTCGATCTCTATGATTGGGGTTTGCTGTAATCATAGACTCAGAATCAGTTCCATATTAATTCTTAGGTCAAAGTTTGTAGGTGATACATTATGTTTGGAGTTTGATGTGAGGATAGGTTCCTTATTTTTTATTCATTTCCAGATTAGATTGACATGGTGAAATTTGATTTTGAGCTTTATGACGATGTTTCTATTGCATACCATGTCGGACCTGGAACGAGTTACATGTCGTTAATTTTCATGCCAATTTTCTGGTCAATGCAAAAATGGAAACCCTCATTCATGTTTTTGTCATGAAAAGGACAGTTGCATACTGTAGTTTCTGCTGAAGGAGTCCATGAATTCTGGCCGACCAGCAGTCCTTGCATTATGGAAAATTTCCTTGACCCTTCCTAGACATGATCTGTACTAGCTCTTGGACAAATTTCGAGCCTATAATCATAAAAATAATGCTCAAGTTATGACCTTGTTTCGTAGCTGTATTTTTTGTTCAAGTTTTTAGTTTAGTAATGGACTTGAATTACATTTGATGGTGTGCCCTTAAATCAGGCAAGAACCATTGTTTATAACGAGAAAATTGAAACAGAGGCTATATCCAGAATATTTTTGGAATATGTAGAGTCTATCAGTATACTTCTCCTACTCATCAAGTGCCCCTTTTTAGTTTTCCATGGAATCTGCAAAATTTGTTTGTTTCTCATCCTGCCGTGGTCTCTTCTATTTCTTTTCACCTTTTCCTTTTTTCTATTTTTGACTTGCATCTCATGTATTTACTTTGTACATATGAAGTTCCTCTTAATTTTATGCCAGGAAATATTTTTGTAGTTATTGATCAATTGCCTTTATAACTGCCAGACAAGAGGCATGGAATTAGCAGACAGAGCTGTAGGATTTGTTTTATCGTTTATCAGCTTATCCATTTTCACCTATTACACTTTTTGGGTGATCATCCTGGTTAGTATCTTTCCATCAGACTGAATTCATGTATGCAATTAACTTTCTTCTTATATCTTTTATATTGTGGTAATTTTCAGCCTTTCGTAGACACTGATCACTTCATCCATCAGTTCTTTTTGCCACAAGAATATGCCATATTCATACCTGTATTTGCTGGTGTGGCACTACTCTGCTTCCTGTGCATGTTTATTGGATATGTAATGCTTAAATCCAAGAAGAAGAAGGCGTAATCTATAATAGCTTTCCATCTCCATACATTTCACACATGGTTATATCAATTTATTGAAAATTTTATTATTTTTATTTCAGTTCTGTGTCATCTATGTCATTGGTTCTGTAACTTTTAAAACTTGATTTTGGTATAAGAATCTTGTAAATGATATTAGATTCTAACCAATATGTCTTAATTAGTTCTTATTTCTTTGTTTTTATTTCACTCATTTCTGCACGCTTCTCTATATAGCTGCAGAACATTAACTTCCCCTTCAACCTTGGATCGTTTAAAGGTAAATTATATTTGCAGCTTGAATTTATTGTACAATAGAAAAGAGATTTAGGCAACAAACTAAAATTGAGCTGAACAAGATTCTGCAAATTTGACATGGTTTAACAATATATGCATATGTATGCATTCTTTATAATGAAAGCCAATCATATCGGTTTACAAAATCATTGCTCCCGTCTTTTACAATTCTCATGCATTGGAATAAACAAGATACCTTATTGTACTGTTAGCTGCAGTTACATGAGCAAAGCCATTTCCCTCATTCTAGTCTAGAACTGATATTGGACAAAGTACTTGTTAGTTAAATTGTGTGCTTATTGTCCAATTTTCATGGTTTTGGTGGATGCAAAGGAAATTGTCATCAACTTCCCACTATTGATCTTTAGTAAACGCTTGTCATCCTTGTGGTTGGCTTTTGATAATTTCCATGAGCAACTTTCGTGGATATTGTGGTATTCATGATTTTTTGGGTGCGAACCCCTCCAAGTAATTTCCATAATGTTGAGTTTCTGTCTGGCCTTTTTGCCCCATTTAGCTATGTACTCTTTATCGATCCATCTTTTTGGCTGTGACAAACAAGTCACTTAACTAACGATATTCGGTCTAGAAAACAATTGTCCTGAAAACTTTTGTGTATGAATGACACAAATTATAGCTACTAAGCACATAAATCTTTCTGATATAAATACTTCTCAATGCTACCACCCAGGCTGTGATAGATATGGTATAATCGAGTCCTTGGAGCACATTCTTATGAATTTTACGCACGGAATGAACCCAAGAGAGCTCCATGATGAACTGATGGTTGTATGTCGTATCTTTACCGTTTTACTCAAACAGTTTCCTTTGTGGGATGAGAACATTGCCTAATTGGAGCCTAACCTCGGTTGGATATTCGCAGCATGTCGGAAGAAGACAAGCTATTTAACTTCTTATCGGGACTTCATTCTTGGGCAAAAATTGAACTACGAAGTTAAGGTGTTCAAGACCTGTCAAGTGCCATTGTAGCTGCTGATTGGTTGGTGGATTTACGATTGAATAAAGACAAGAAAAAAGTTTCCAACAGTTATGGGAATGGAAAAGTTGTTGGAGAAAATTTCGTGGGGCAAAATGAGAAAGGTTAAAATGTTCAAACCACTCAAAATTCTGCTTAACGAAATGTTACTTGTCTTATATGCAAGGGAATGTCTTGAGGAAAACGAAGTTGAATGCATTGCTGGCCGAGGAGGAGAACATTAGTGAAGTAGCAATTATCGATCCATTGGTGATGGAAAAGACAACTAGAAGTGGGACTTCTAGGAGCTTTGATGAGTAAATATGATGAGTGTACATCAAAGGGAGTCAAGAGGGGCTCGTGTAAGCTTCTTTCGGTGGTGATAAGGGCTACAAACAGATTTATAGTCCCATCTTTGATTTTTTCATCAGTAGCAAGTCGGTTTGCTGTCTATTGAAGTTTACAAATTGGTAGCAGGGGCTGCCACCACAAAATCTTGACTAAATAGCTTGCAAGGGTGTGTCGTTTGGGTATATATTTACCTAACATGTTTTGATAGACTTTGTAGGACAAAAGGTGTTGAATAGGCCAGCTTTGTGACCAAGTAGCCATGGCTAAACATGTTGGACAGATTTCTTTTAATGGGGGAGGTTACAAACCTTTTTTTGGTACTTGATAAACACCAATATTGCACAACTTTGGTAACATGATGGTGGCGTGTCTTGGCAAGTTGTAATGTCCCTTTGATGATATGTTGTCACAAACCATATATTATGTAGGCTGAAATTATTTACGGTACGTTGGAAAAGGGAGTTGCGTTGGTGGACAGCCTTAAGCTTTGATTGGCTACCTGGAAATGTGTTTGGTGCTACAACTCAGCAATCAGCATGGTGTGTTGGATTTAATTGCACGGCTTCAACATACATGCACACTACTGAAGTATCATGTCGTTTAATTATTGGACAGTTTCATTTAAACTGCCTAAACCACTTGTAATTATCTCAACTGTTTAGTGTCTTATCTGATAAGTAGTTAACGCTTGGCGGATATAATAAATATGTTGTAAATCCACCAGACCTGTGGGCGTGTTATGTCTCTAAAATCTATAATCTTGGAAAAATGAGAAGTGCACTAAATCTTTCGTAACGGTAAGTAAATTAGGTGTGAAATTCACATCTCCAGTGTCATAGTAAAAAGGTAATTAAACTATTTTCAATTTTAATGTAACAATAATTTTAATTGGGATATAAGAGTAATAAAAAGTTCAAAATTAATTAATAGTAAGCTAGGTGTAAAATTCACATCTCTTTTATAATACTTTTAATAAGAAAAGTCATAATTTTCTCTCTTTGATTTTGATGTCTTTATCAAGAATAAATTCACAATTTAAGATCCCTTTCTTCTTTTTTAACGTAAAATTGGACTAAAAGTTTGGAGGAGTCACTTGTTATTAACGCTCCTAATATTAGCACTACTCCTCCTAATCCCACATCATGTTAGCAGATGTTTATTTTGATTTTATTTGTAACGTCCCAAGTCCAACCATAACTCTTAATTTGGTCATAAAAGAACCACACCACATGTTTAAAAATAATTGATTAGGAGTTGAAAAATAACTCATTTCCTTTTTGATACGCAATTTTATATTCATCTCCTATATAAGATGTCACATACGACCATAATATATGCATAATTTTTTTCTCTTAGTTGTTGAGTTTTGCCTCCTTTTAATAAGTTATATAGGATTTAAAAGTTTAGGAAGGTGTAGAGTGAAGTTTGGGATGGAAATATATAAATTTGGAAGGAATTCATTATGACATCGATTTACTGAAGGTGGCATCCTTTTTTTCAAAAAGGAACTAGTTGATCAGTGGTCATGACATGTTATTTTTAAAAAGCCAAACGGTCAACCTTAAATTTCAGTGATGATAGTGTTACTAAGACCTAACCTTTAGCACCTAGTCATCAGTCGAGATCAACATTTTGGATACCATTTTGGACCAGCTAGCACATATCGTACATGATTAAAACTGATATGAAATAAAAGGTCAGTTATATTCGAAACAATACTCAGTATTAACCGATGCCGGTATAGTACTGTACCAAAATTCAATTTGGTATCAAGTCCGGTACAATTTTCGTAACATTGATCGAGACATAGAAGGTCCAGTGTCCTTCATTATGCTATATTCTTCCCTATCTTGATGAACCTACATTGTCACTTAGAGAAATTAACTTATCCTAAATAGAGTCTTAGCTCGCACTAGTTTTTTTTAAAATAAAATTCTGCTTGATTATTTTTATTAGGAATAACCTTTTCAAAACAGTAATAAACATTAACCTTAATTAGCGTTAGACTTAGAATTCTTAATTATGTATAAATTTAAAATTGAAACACAACTAAAATGGGAATTTAATAGTATAAATATACTAAATAAAATAAAATATAATCAATTGTATTAATAACCCGTTTGTCATGTTAGCTAGTTGCATCAACCACTACTTTTCTTGCTCACAAAATCATCATCAACAATATCCCCCACCTTGATGAGTAGTTTTTTCATCTAGGTTTAACTCGAGATAAGTCTTGCGAAGGATCACAAAGTCCTCCAGTATAGCATTCTCCTTAAAATTATATTCCTAAGGATCCTCCTACTTGCCTTTGTTTACCTATATTTGCAAGATAGAGTGAGGAATAGGTATTAGGCGAACATAATGAAGAGGTGGTAGGACTGCAATAGAATCAAGAACCTCCCCTTTAAAACTTTTTAGTAAAGAGGCATGAAAGACATTATGCGTGCGATTTCCTAGTGGTAGTTCTAATTTGTAGGTCACAATTTCCACCTTCTCTAACTCTTTGAAAGGATCAAAACACTTTGCTGAAAGCTTGGTAGAACTATGTTTGGCAACAAAGAGTTGCTAATAGGGATTGATCTTTAGCCAGATACCTTGCGAAGACTTGCATCATCGATGAATTTCATTACTTGCATGAGACGGTCACAAGCAAATTGCAACATAATAATCTATCTAAAAGAGCTTTGTCCATCATTTTCAACTAAGTTGATCGTATACAGTGGTTTAGTAAACATTGAGGATTCCATATACCAACTAAAACATCATAACTTGTAAGGAATCGTGGGAAGAGGTGTTGTAACTATATTTAGCCTAATGAATCCACTTAACCAATTTGTTCGGCTTATCCTTAGTAAAGCAATGGAGGTTACATTTGTATAGTACGACTAATAACTTTTATTTAACCATTGAATTAAAGATGATATATTGAAGAGAAGGCCAATTTTGTGCCTGATAGATGAAATAATTCATTTTAAAAGATATTAATGAAAACTTTATCTCTATTAGAAACAATGATCACAAACAATATGTGCAAACAAAATATTTTCATAAAATACATATGCTAAAAATATTGCAGTAAAAGGATGAGCAACTGGGATAAAGGATGTATATTTGAAAAAACAGTCAACCATCACTGGAAGAACCAATTTCCCTTAAACTTTAGTTAAACCTTCAATAAAATATAATGAAACATCTGTCTAGATTTTCTTCTGTATGCTTGCGAGATGCAAACTTCCTAACTAAGGATGACAAAAATGGTTGCTTCCCAAAATGTCAGGCCTGAGGCCCTATTGTGTAAACTGAATAAAACGATGTTGTTTTAAGAAATAAACAATTAAATAGATGAAGAAAAACAACATCGTTTTACTTCTGATACAAAACAAGTCATTTTGCACTACTTTTTCTCATTAAGCAAAATAACGTCGTTTTGCTTTAGGTTTATCTCTTCCTTTTCAACTTTCCCTTTGTTTCTTAACATCACCACCACTTATTCTTTGATTTTCACTCAATTCTCTCTCTCACTCTCACTCTCACTAGTCACTACTGTGGATGCCCTTTTGTCGTGCCAGTCGCTAATTGTCACCTAACCCACCACTTTCCCCCTCTAGCCGCAGTAGCAGTCCTTGCCTCCTTCTCCTGGAACCGATATATTGTTTGACTATTCTCCATGTTTAACGTTTTATCTAATTTAATTACTTAACATTAATGAAAGTTTCATCTGGTAGTTGAGATTCGGGGTTCTTAGTCAATCGTTTGTTTAATGGAAATTGACTTAAATGTTACATGAATTAACCAATTTTTTTACTTGGTTTTCTTGGATTCTTTCATTGTATTATCACGTAACTTGTCGTACACATATCTTTACAAGGTAATCTATTCATTCAATTTCTCAAGAAAAAAAGTTATACACTTATAGCATCCCCTTTCTGCTAAAGTTGAAGGTAGAAAGTTACAAATACCATTACTCATCAACCTCATTATTGCCTTTAAATTGGAAAATAAAATTGATAAGCCAAAGCTGTAAATTACTTTCATCCTAAATTTATCCAATATTTACTTATCTTCTAGTTAATTTGCAGAAGCAATTAGTAATCAAGGCAGTTTTTGCTTCTATTCAACTCACATTGTTGCTTTAGTATTATGTGTAAGCTAAATAATGCTTTATCTTATTGGATTCTTGATTCCAATGAGGTTATTTGGGTTATGACAAAGCAAATGATGGAGAAGCTGAATTCTTATTGGTCTATGGTTGGGCATATTATTGTAGTCTTATTTGTGCTGGACTTGAGACATAAGATAGAGGATGTTATTTTTATATATAATATGTTGTAAGGTGATCGAGCCCAAGAGCATATAGATTTCATTAGACAATTCTGGTATTAATTGTTTAATGATTATCAACTCAGAATGGACAATATTTATGATCAGCATCACAGTAGTTTAGGTTGATCAACTCCAGCTTTCGTTTTAGGTTCACGTTTATCTTTTAAGAGCAGTTTGTTACTTTAAATTTCAAATTTTATAAAAGAAAAAAGGATTAGGACTTCTTGCAATATTATGTAATTAAATAAATATTTGACAGAAGATTATATAGTCGAAGTTAAAGGTGTGAAGTTTGATGTATTATTGTGGTGGAAGAATTGTGAAAATAATTTTTCGATCATGTAAGTAATTGCACGAGACTTGTTAGCAATTCCATCGTCCAACATTGCTTCAGAGTCCGTATTTGGCACTAGGGTTAGATTACTAGTCTTCATTGTGTTCGACTTCATCTTTGTTACGAAAGCCCTTATCTGTGCCCAAATTGGTTAGATGATGAAGGTTTTGATGGTAAATTCTTTTCATTTTGTTATATCAATTTCATCTATTTTTGTATCATTTTACCTAATATTTTTTAATTTGTATATTAATACAACCATAGTATTAATGTGGAGGTGACTAGTCATAAACATCAATCAAGTGAACAACATTTTGGTAAAATATTTAAAGATGATGGTACATTAATTATTACTGTGTTCTTAACATTCCTTTAATTTTAATATTACATTACTAAATATAATGTTTGTAAATACAAATGAAGTGATGGAAATTATTGATGATTTTAACTACAACGATTAGCTGCTCTCTTCGTTTATCTAGTAATTTTACTCTTTCTACTCCATATCATCCACCTTATTATACTGATATTTTAGTTGTTACTTAACTAAATACA
>JANIHY010000005.1:17549225-17568253 GCA_027479065.1 Erythroxylum brevipes | reverse complement strand
TATATCATGGACTTCATTAATTTGATTACAGATCAATATCAGTTCATAAATAATGAACAACAAATTAATGAAATATGCCTTTCTTTATTGCCTTTAGGGCACTACTCTAACAATAATGCCCCTTGAAGACTTCCCAATCTAACTCCGATTCTTCCTTCCTACTCTACTTAATAAAACTATAAATGGGCTTCTACCAATTACATGAAAAATTGCTAATCTCATCTTATCTCCTTTAAGAGTTTTTTGGTTCTTGACGAACTATTCACACCTTCTCAACCAAACTAATGGATCCTTTGACCTATTAAAGGATGAGAATTCAAACATATCAATTTTCATTATACTAACCATTCCCTTTTTTTTTATCTGCTCTGTTGAATAGTTGTAGATCTCCCGATTATCATTGCTTGAACCATGAACACCATATCCATTCGTAACTCTTTCCTAGATTCTCAATCATAACATATGAGCTCATTCATCTACTCTTCCAATAACTTTTTCCTCACTGTCACATATTCCATAAAAGTATCAAGCATGCTCCCCAAAACTCTTTAAGTCACCTTTGACGACATGTTTAATACCATGTTCTTATAAGACCTAATGTAGGATTGAGTCATGAGTTGAGACACGGAAAAGTCTACTTCTTTTGCCTTGGCTATGTTCTTCCATATTTTAAATGAACATATACTGTCAACTGAGAAATTGACTTGTCCTGGAGAGAATCTCAGCCTCATACTAGTTTTATGGAAAAATTTTGTTTAATTCTTTTTACATAATCTCATAAATAAGTTTAAATTAACAAACATTAACCTTAATTAAGGTTAGATTTTGAATTTTTAATTAGATATAAGTTTGAAACTGAAACAAACTAAAATAGGAGCCTAACAATTTGTAAATACTAAATAAAGTATAAAAAAGCAAGCCTAGATCTCGGTTGTCCCATCATCACCCTTTTGCCACATCAACCACATTAGCCATCACTTCTCTTATGTTTTGAGCAAACTTTACCTATGAAAACATTCTCAACAGAGACTTGGGACTTAAGGCGATAACTTTCTAAAGTGACAAAAGAAGTTGCTTTGGAGGTAATACAACAATTCAAGGATATCTTTTAACTTATACACACGAATGCTTAAAATGTTCTTTTACTTTGAAAGAAGATTTAAAATACTTTTTCTATCAAAGTTCATATTATGTGCTATTTAAGGATTTTTAAGTTAATTATGTTATTGTTTATGTTTATTTATTTTTTTCATTAGTTATTGTTTGAGTGCTTTTATCATTTAATTTTTTAGTTTTAGATAAATTGATAAAGAATCCTAAGTTAAAATAATAAACCTAATTAAATTATTGCTAATTTTGATAATTTTGGAGAATTGAGTTATCTAGAAGTCATATATTTTGTATGGTTTATAGGTAAATAGAGATAAATAGGTATCTAAATTGTGATTTCAAGTATCAACAAACACCTTTGGCTACATGTAAATTAATTGTTATACATTTTTTGAAATTGTGTAGCTAATATGTATGCATGGTATGTGAAATCATAGTTAGTACGAGTATATTAGATAAATTTAGATCTCATTCTATTGGTCAAGCTAAATTAGTGTATGTCATAATGAGACATATATCGTTTTATTGGTCAAGATAAATTTGTTGTCATTATAATAAAACAAATACGAACACCTACCTTAGGCATGTACAAGACGTGTGGTAATTGGCACCACATAATAACATTTTATGTTACTAATCCTAAATAATACATTTGCATGTTTGTTTTATATCAAAGACAATTGTATTGTCATTTAATTTCTATAATGAGTATTTTCTTATATACAAGGTTTACTTCTATTTATTTTGATTTTTTATTTAGATATATACTAACTTATTTATATATTTTTTAAATGAGGAAGAGGGCCAGCCTTGGAGTAACAAGTAAGGTTACTTCTTTGTGAAAAAAGGGTCACAGATTTGAGTCATGGAAACAACTTCTTTGTAAAATGCAAAAGGAAGGCTGCGTATAATTGATGTCCTTCTTTTGACTACCTTGCAAAGTAGAGAGCCTTGTGTACTGAAATTATTATTATTGTTGTTGTTGTTATTATTGTTGTTTTTTAAATGAGTAACATAGAGAAGGAATTTAGGTTTACAATAGGGGCCTGAATTTTGTAATTTACTTTAGATCAACTTCTGAGGATTTTTTTAATCAAACATGTGGGCTTATACGTGTATAATTGTGTATAAAGGCTATCATATAAAGTTGAGCTCAATTAATTAAAGTGGTCTAATATGGTTATGGTATTTTGGGCTTCATGCATCTATTTTAAGTCTGGGCTTTATATGTGTAGAGATCGAAATTTATAATATCTAGTTTAATGATGGGCCAAACTAGAAATTAGATTAGGGTTTTACCCTAATAAAAATGGTTATGGTCCTTAAATTAAACGTATGTACAATTCTTTTTGACATCCCATCATCAAAGAGAAAATAGAGAGTTTAAAAAAACTCTAAAAAGGTTACGTTTTAATTTGGAAGACAAATCACAAGACTTCATTGCAAATTTCATAATGGATTTAGATATGCTTAAGCTTTTATTTAATTTTTGATGATTTGATATGAACAAATTATGGCTTTAAAGGGATTAAAACCTAACAAATGGTATCAAAGCAACTTTCATATTAGATCATTGATTATTTTTTTAAATCATTTGTCTTCCATATGATCGGAGTATCTTTTGTTTCTTTTCTTTGGATCTGGTTATTGGCATATGTTATGTTTCAGTTGTCTCATGGATTCAGATCTGGTTAGTTTGTGTATATATATATATGGTTTTAACTCCTTGGTTTGCAAAAAAGAAATCAAAACAAACAGTGATTCATTCTGTTTTTTTTTTGTTGTAAAAGCCTTTAATGTCTTTCAAGAATGTTTTTGTTTTCTTTTAATACATAAAGCTTTGGTTTAAGTTTTGACCATTGGATAATAACTAGAAACTACTTTATTTGGTTTTACAATTTAAACATTGTATAAAGACAAGAATTACCTTTATTTGGTTTTATTGTTTAACCATTGGATGCCAAGACAAAACAAAAACAATTTTAAAACTTTTTACATGATACGTGATTTAGGATTTGGATGAAGACAGAAATAGTTTTACAATTTTGTATACATGTGACGTGCTTTAGAATTTTGAACCAAATATATTTTTTATTATTATAAATTACAATCTTTGTTTTTATGGAATTAAGTATAAAACCTATTTTAGAAACAAATGAAATATTTGGTAAACTAATACATAATGTTACGGTATATGCGATTTTGGCATAAATCTATTGTACATACTTTTAGTTTATATTTTTGTATATAAAACTTGTATTTGGTTTACTAAGATTAATACAATCAACGTTCAAATTGATTGTTCAAAGTATGTTCAAATATTGGTAAAATTGTTCTTTTATTAATATTGTGAAATAAGTTGATTGAAACAACATGCTGCCAAAGTAACTTCTCTTGTGTAAATTAATTTATTTTATAATATTAAGATGGTTGTATATGTGTAATTCATGCAGGTATTGACCAACCCAAAGGAAGGTCGTTATTTTGGCCAAAATACATATGCACCTATGGTCATAAATATGTGACAATTATTAGGTTTGCTATGAGAATAATTAATCAATCCAAAGAAACGTTAATTGTTTGACATTTTTGTTATTGTCAATATTTGATTATTGCATTAAGATTACCACTTGCAAATTCATATTTTTGTCCAAAGACTAAATATTAATGTTGTGCTAGGTATCTTGTGATGGGCTTTATCATTATTTGATTTTATATGATTATGTGGAATTTATGTGAGTTTGTTTGTTAGTTGTTTTGTTCTCTATTTAATTCCTAGTCCTATTGCAAATATCTTTGCTATTATTAATTCAGCTCCTATACTTAATGACACCAATTTTAAGTCATGGAAGGAGAATGTTTTGATTGTTCTCAGAGTCATGGACTTAAATCTTGCTTTATAAGTCGATCAACTTGATCCACTTACTAGTGAGAGTACCTCTGATCAAAAGAGGGAGATGGAAAAGTGGGAAAGGAAGAATCGTATGAGCTTGATGATCATGAATGTGCCATTCCATATGCTTTTCAGGGCACTATGTCTGATCAGATTACTACAAATAAGGGTTTCCTTGAGGATCTTGAGAAAAGATTTGTCAAAAATGAAAAGGCTAAAAAATTACACTTTCGGCAAAGCTTATCTCAATGAGGTATGTAAGAAAAGGAAACTTGAGAGAGTAAGTTACGGAAACGTCTCACATTGCTTCAAAATTGAAAGCACTCAAGTTGGAATTTTTTAAAGACTTGCTAATGTGTCTGGTTTTGATATCTCTTCTGGCACAGTACAGTCAATTTAAGGTGAGTTATAACTGTCAAAAGGAGACATGGTCTCTTAATGAGCTCATCTTACACTGTGTCCAAGAAGAGGAAAGGTTGAAGCATGATAAGGCAAAAAGTGCTCACTTAGCCATAACATCTAAAGAAAAAAGAAACAAAAGAAAGAAAACTAAAGAAGTTGCGATTTCGACAACACAAAAGAAATAACAAAAGGAAGAAAATTCAAATGGTTATTACTTTTGTGGAGCTGAAGGTCATGTAAAGAAGTAGTGTGCCAATTATCACGCATAGCTTACAAAGAATGGTATGTTTCTTATTTTGGTTTGTTTTGAGGTTAATTTGATTTTGGTACCTAGAAACACATGGTGGTTAGAGTCTACTGCAACAACTCACATCAATGTGTCTATGCAGGGTTACCTGAGTTGCCAAAAACCAAGTGATAGTGAAAAATACATCTATGTAGGTGACGATAAACTGATAGAAATCAAAGCAATTGGGATTTTAAGATTATTGTTAAGAATTGAATTTGACTTGGATTTGGTTTAGACTTTCATTGTACCATCTTTTAGACAGAATTTGATTTTTATTTCATCTTTGGAAAATTCTGGTTATTGTTGTACATTTGGAAATAGAATATTTAGTCTCTTTCAAAATTCAAATTTAGTTGGTGTCGATTTTTTATTAGGTTACAATAATCTATATAGCTTGACACTAATGCTTCATTTAATGAAGCCTTGCATATGGGTATACGAAGTTTAAAATGCAAATTAACTGGCGAGAATTTTACCTCGTTATGGCATAAGAGATTAAGTCACATCTCCAAAAGAAGAATTGAGAGAGTTGTTTCCAAAGGAATTCTCGATCCTCTTGATTTTACAGATTTTGATACTTGTGTCAATTGCATTAAGGGGAAACAAACAAATGCCAAAAGATTAGGTGCCAATAAGGCTTCAGATGTCTTAGAACTTATCCATATGGATATTTGTGGGTCATTCCCGACGACTTTTTGAAATGGTCAATTGTATTTTATAACATTCATAGACGATTTCTCGTGATATGGCTACTTTTATCTCATCCATGACAAATCACAGTCATTGGACGTGTTCAAAAACTTTAAGGTTAAAGTTAAAAACTAACTCTACAAAAGGATTAAAAGCATCATATTTGACCGTGGTGGTGAGTACTACGATAGATATGATGAATCAAGTTAACAACGCCCAGGACCATAGCTAAATTCCTATAGGAATGCGTTATCATCTGACAGTACACTATGTCGGGTTCGCCTAACATGAATGATGTTGCTGAAAGACGAAACAAAATGCTTAAGGATATGATTAGTCATTCTACCTTGCCAGAATCACTTTGGGGAGAAGCACTAAAGACTGCAACATATATACTCAATAGAGTTTCAACTAAAGCAACTGATAAAACCCTTATGACCTTTGGACATATAAAAAACCTAGTTTAAAGCACTTGCACATTTGGGGATGTCCAGCTGAGATAAAGCCTTATAGACCCAAATGAAAAGAAACTGGACTTAAAGATTATCAGTTGTTACTTAATTGGATAGTCTGAAAGATACTTAAGTTACAAGTTTTATGATCCCATTATAAAGGCAATTTTTGAGACAAGAAATGACCGATTTTTTTAGGATGTTGAGTCTGTAGGGGGAGAAAGGATTAAGGACTTTGTCTTTGAAGAGAAACACATTGAAATTCCTCTAATTGCTATTGACAATGATCAGGTCAAGTTTCCATTCCTGGTATTGTTCAAAAAGCAATTCTGGATGGAGACAATGTCATGGAAATTCCTTCCCAAGTTAAAAACTTGTTCCAGAAAAACAAACTCTACAAACTTAAGAACATATACCATTAAGGAGATCTACTAGAGAGAGGAGAAGTGCAATTCCAGGTGATTATGTTGCATTTCTTCGAGAACATGAAGTTGACATTAGTATGGTGGAAGATGATCCAATCAACTTCTGTCAAGTCATGGAAAGTTCCAACTCTCAACAGTGGATTGATGCCATGAATAAAAAGATAAAGTCCATGAAGGACAATGATGTTTGGGACCTTGTACCATTGCCTGAAGGTGCAAAACATATTGGTTACAAATGGATATTTAAGACCAAAAAGGATTCGAAAGGCAATGTAGAAAGGTACAATGCTCATCTTGTCGCAAAGGGCTTTACAAAAAAAAAAGACATTGCTTATAAAGAGACTTTCTCTCTAGTTTCTTCAAAAGACCTTTTTCAGGATAATAATGACATTAGTGACACATTTTGATCTTTAGTTACATTAGATGGATGTTAAGACAACGTTTCGCAATGGTGACATTGATGAAGACGATATATATAGTGCAGCCAGAAAACTTTGTGTTAGGAGATACAAAGCAAATGGTTTGCAAACTAAAAAAATTCATTTATGAACTCAAGCAGGCATCTCGTTAATGATACTACAAATTTCACCAAATTGTCATCTTGTTTGGTTTTGAGATGAACTTAGCATATGATTGTTTATACCATAATTTCAATAGGAGTAAGTACATTTTTTTAGTTTTATATATCGATGACATATTGCTTGCCACTAATGATATAGGCTTATTGAATGACACCAAGAGATTTCTGTTAAAGAAATTTGAAATGAAAGATCTTGGTGACGCCTCTTTTGTTTTGGACTTCAAATACATTGGGAACACTCTCGAAGTATTCTTGGATTATCACAAAAGACCTATATCGAAAAGATACTTAAAAGGTTTGACATGCAGGATTGTAAACCAGGTGATAGCCCTGTGTCCAAGAGAGATAAGTTCAGCTTAAGTCAACGCCCTAAGAATAAATTTGAAGTTAAGGAAATGCAAAAGATTCCTTATGCTTCAGCTTTAAGGAGTCTAATGTATGCTCAGGTTTGTACACGTCTGGATATTGCATACATTGTTGGAATGCTAGGGAGATATTTAAGTATCCTGGGATTACATCACTGAAAAGCAACCAAATGGGTCATGCGATACTTGCAAAAAATAAAAGATTATATGATCACATATAGAAAATCGGATAAGCTACAGATCACTGGTTATTCTGATTCTGATTTTGCTAGATGCCAAGATAGTATAAAATCCACTTCGAGCTATATCTACCTACTTACTAGAGGAGTTATTTCCTGGAAGAGTGGTAAATAGACACTCATAGCTTCTTCCACTATGGCAACGAAGTTTATAGCTTGTTATGAGGCGTCCAATCACAGGATATGACTGAGAAATTTTGTCACGGGGTTGTGCATTGTAGACTCTATTGAAAGACCACTTAAGTTATTTTGTGATAATAACTCGACAGTCCTATATTCCAATAACAATAGGAGCTCAACAAAGTTGAAGCACATCGATATCAAGTTCCTAATTATTAAAGAGAGAGTTTAGAGTAGACAGTTGTCTATACAACACATTGGATTAAACTCCATGATTGTGGATCCGCTTACTAAAGGAGTGCCACCCAAGGTCTTTAATGAGCACACTACTCATATAGGTGTTCCATCTTTTCAGGATATATAGTTTCAGTGGGAGTTTGTATTGTGGATGCTTTTCATATTAGACTTTTTTACTGTTATTTTAGATACAACTTTTGGTTAATTTGTTCGAGGTTATTTTCAGCTTTAAGATATTTGGTTTATTTTATTTCTGAACTTATTTGGATTGATCTCACTAAAGTATAAGGTTGAACTAGTTGGAAATAAGCATACTAAGATCACTTTGCTTATAATTTCTGTGCTACACATCCATGATTGATCCATGTCATTTGGTTATATTAGCATATATGACTATTGATGGGTCTAGTTACCTTAAATGTAACAAAAGCCGTTTTGATCCTATGTTGGTATGATTGATGAACCAGATTGTTTAGGGATGTATAGAATAATAATAGCAAAATTTTGAATACTCATAAGGTTAATACACAATTTTAAGGTAACATATATAACCCAAGCAGGAGATTATGAGGATTTTTTAATTGCGGAGATTGTGAGAATTTTTAATCAAACATGTGGGCTTATACATGTATAATTATGTATAAATGCTATCATATAAAGTTGGGCCCAATTAATTAAAGTGGTCTAATATGGTTATGGTATTTTGGGATTTATGCATATATTTTAAGTGTATACTTTATATGTGTAGAGATCGAGATTATAATTTCTAGTTTTATGATGAGACAAACTAGAAATTATATTAGGATTTTTTCCCTAATAAAAATAGTTATGGTGCCCAAAGATATCTCATAAAAAAACAGAGTTAAGGAAAACTTTGAGAAAAGGGCTAGGTTCTAATTTGGAAGACAAACTGTAAAACTCTAGTGCAGATTTCACAATAAATTTAAGTATGCTTATGTTTTTATTTAATTCTTGATAATTTGATATGAAGGGATCCTAACTTTAAGGGATTAAAACCTAACACAACCATATTATTTTAGAGACAAATAATTTCTTTTGTTCCAATTAATTTTTTGTTGCGTTAGTTTGGAATCGGGCTAAACGACTGTCCTTGTTGCATCAAAATAATAATATTTGTTGTATGGCAGGCGCCATTTGTAAACGTCCATAAGCCGCAAAAGTTTTGAGCCTTCATGATTCCACCCTCGTATTCATCGACTAAAAGTTTCCCCAAATTTCCTATAACAAACTGAAAGATTATTTTTTTCTTTTCACAAATAGCAATCAACACTTTTTAATGCACCAGATTGTCCCAGCGATAATCTGAAACCAGAAGCATGCATAACTAACCATGCCAGAAACAGACTCTCCAGCTGATTCAAGCCCAAGAATTATCAAAAGCAGCTAATGAGATCGCCTGGGAAAACTCCTCAAAACTTATTCTACCATCCCCATCGGAGTCCGCCCCCTTGATCATCCCTGTCAACTCCTGGGCGGTGAGTGCATGACCTAACTTTGCCATAGATTGCGCCAACTAAGCCGCTGTGAGGAACCCATTTCCATCTCTGTCAAACATCTTGAACAAATGCTTGAGCTGCTTGTCGCCGTATGGCGATTTCTTCGGCAGCAGCTGTGGTGCCACAAGAGCTACAAATTCAGAGAACTCCACTAGGCCATTGTTATTTGTATCAGCCTTCTGGATGAGGGTTTCAAGCCGGTTAGGACTAGGTTTTAGACCTAGCGACTGGATGAGTGAACCTAACTCCCGTTGGGTTAGGCTTCCATCTTTGTTTCGATCAAAAGAGCGGAATATTTCACGCAGTTCTGCTATCTGCTCATCATCCAACTTGACAAGGTTGTTTGTCGCTCATGTTAACAAGAAAAGTATTTATAATCTTTCACCCTATACCTCTAATACCCTCTCTATATCTAATCGTTTGAGTTCTATACTTTGAAGATTGCCCATGAAAGTTGCCCTCCCAAATCCCCCATTTACTGATATCCTCTACGATTCAAATCGGCATCAATTTATATTGGTGACGCCTTCTGTCTTTTTAACATATTGCATACACGGGCCGTATAATAGGGTCGATTCTTCTACGTAGTTTACGAGAACCATCACCAATTTGGACGGAAAGGATACAGACATGGCTATGGTTATTAGAGATAATACAAAAAATGAGACTGAGACAGGCAAGAGTTCGGCGATTGGCGTATCCCTTGTTGCCTGGCCGATTTAACTAGTGTCAACTATAAACTTTATCATATTTTTGGACTTGGAAAATTTGTAAAGTGCTTTGCATTCTCCTCTGTCGGTTAAAAAGATTTAACTGACACTTCAATTACTATGTAAAAAGAAGTACAAGAATAAAGGAGAGGCCTAAACTAGGGACCTGAAAACCTGGGTCCGGCATGTATTTTGCCAGACATCATCTCCTGCCACTATTTGTGAGTACATGCTCACACAGTTCTGCTACTATACGAAGCCATGTAATCGGTTTCCAAGAAGATACATGCCGATCAGAAGCAATCCATCTCACTAAATCCTGCACCTTTCACCATCCGTTTAAATCTTAATCCTCTTCATGAAGCAGACGTTACAGAAAGTGCCCAAGAATACCTCGTTACTGATTTAGAAGAGGACTTCCTTCTCTAACAAGAACAAAAAGGCCACCGTCTCCTCTTGAAATGCGAAGATCCTCATCAAGGTAGGTGATGAGAAGCCAGGACCTTGATCGATTCCCAGGAATAGGGACCCTAACTGGTGACTGTCCAGAGATGGTTCTTGAAATATTTGCGACTGCATCCTGCAGAGGATTGAGAGCTTGCTGCAAAGGTGACAAATTGATATTTTGGCCAAAGATATCCACGTTTTCAGGCAGATCAACATTGGACTTTATCTCTGGAGGCTTCAAGGTCCCTTCCTTAAATTCAACCTGAAATTATTGAAATTCAAGATGTAGAACTCAGCACTTGATAACATGGTACCATCAAATCATTCAGTAATAAAATTAGTTTAATGTTGCTAGATCTTAGCCAAAATCTGTAGGCATTGAATGTCAAGATAGCTGATTTCATTTTAAAGTTTCTTCATGAACTGCAAGCTCAAAGTTGAAATTATAAAATTACTTTACACAAGATATGAACATTCATGCTGTTTTCTTTCTCTTTTCAAACCTAGAACACCTTGTATTTCTTAGGAAGCACCTGTATTCTCGATGGACTTCGGACCTCAAAAGTGGCAGATGCACTGAAGGAGAAAGTTGCAAAAGGGCTGGACAATGTGGTAGAATTCACAATAGAAAGATTGCTACTTTCAATTGCCTGGGATATATTTTCCACTTTCACCAAGGGTAATGTACCCACTGCCAGAAGTGGCAACAGCTCAGAAAATGCAGTGTACCTGCGAGCAGTAAAGAAAAATCAGAGAAATGATGCCAAAACTCCTTTACTGTAGGAGTCAAGCCCCTGCAATCAAAGTCTGCAGTGAACATACTTCATTGTTTTGCATTGCTTCTTAAGGCTAGCTGTAAAGTAGCCTTTCGGAACTAAGGGCTATTGACAAATGAATTCTGCCTTAATATCCCACTGAAATCTGTTTGACTAGACAAAATATGCTTAAAGTGGCTTATAAACAGATCAAAACACATATTTTGGGGGAACGGGTAGCTCTCATATATACATATATTAAAAAAAAGAGTACTAAAACAATAACATAAGCAGTCAAGAAAGCATTTGAAAAATGCCTTACTGGACCCTTTTCCTCTCCTGTCAATCACAAACAGACAATACATAAGCTCTGTGATAGTTTTTCTTTTACTTGGTAAAATTATCAGAGACATTTTCCACCATGCGCTCAAGTTCTAAATCACCTTGGTTTCAATTGACCAAAATGGTTACCACTCATATGACAAATATTATATGAGAAAAGGTAATGTCCCAAGAAAACTGCACAATGTGCATATATCACACAAATTTAAGGAGCAGCAAAAGCAATCAAAAGAAGAAAAAAAAAGAAACAAAGAAACCTATCATGCACTAGCATCCATATGTTAAAAATGTCCAAACTTATAGATTAACAATATGGGCAAAATCTACTAACGAAAAAAAATTATTTCACAGCTGAATTTGCAGTTAACCGAGAGTTCAAGTTTTAGAAATAGAAGTCATCATTGTTTGTTAAAACAAAAGAAAGAAAAAGAAATTCCTTATGATTCAAAAACAAATGTTCTCATTTAGCTACGAGTCCGCTGTTGGGTTCTAACTTTTTATCATACTAAATGAAGCCATTCAATCCAAAATGTTGACTCCCATCATCGGCAAATTTTCCATTTTACACTGTAACAAAACTCAATACAGTAATTCAAGCCTTTGAATGTGATAACTCATCATTTCAACTAGATCTCAAAAGCTATCATTAACACAACTAAGATAACCGTAAACGAACACCTATCGAAAACCAAGTCCAGGAAAGTCAAAACAAACTTACAACAAGAACCAGTTGCCATCAAGCAGCTCTTTTGAGTCCACAGGAGCTGCGGTCGGGTTCAAAGCCTCCAACTGATTAACAAGCTCTGAAACCTCGGCCCGAACCTCGGTGCTGGCCCGATACCCAAAATCGGTCCCGTAAACCGTATCCACCAAACACCTCTTCAAGTCTTCAACTTTATCGTCCTTTGCTTGTGTGCCGGCGCTGCCGTTGCCGAAATCCTGCTCCCACTCGTCCTCGTCCTTGGGAGGATCCGCATCCGGAACAGTGGGGTATTCGGGCTCGGGTTCGGTCCTTTCTCCCCACTCATCGGTTATGCTGATAGGTCTTGGTGAATCCTGATCGGCGTCGGAGGAGAAATCGTTCTCGGCGGCGGCGAAAGAGAGGAAGGGGGGAAACTTGGGTTTGGCATTTGAAGTGATGAAGGGTCCAACTTTCAGGGTGTTGGCGGAGAAGGGAACACGCGGAGGTGGTTTGGAGACAGAGCGTTGAGAGGTTTGATAAATGGAGAAGGGAGAAGAGTAGAGTGAGGTGGTGAGAAGCGCCATAAGATGAGACTTTGAGGACTACAGTAGAGTGCGTGGTGCCTGTCCAAATAATTGGTCAAGAATTTATACCGTGATTACAAACTTCAAAATAAAATTAAAATCCTTTGAAATCAAAAGATGATTTTTTCGCCAATAAAATTGTATTTTTATTTAAATTAATATATTTATTTGATGTGACAGCTTGGATTGTTTGGGGCACAGGCCAAGATTCGTCAAATGGTCTAGCAAATCCAAGCAAAGCAAAATCTCAAGGAAGTGTGGTACAGAAATCGGGATCAAATCCTCTCTGAGCTGTGTGCGCGCGGGACATTAAAATATTTTATAAAATTAAAAATATATTAAATATAATTAACTTAATTAATTAAATATCAGCAAAATTTACCTTGGATTCAAAAGATAGAATGCCCACCTTAGACACCCCCATATTCCGGCCTGACATTATATAAAAGAAATAAATCATGATTTGATCCTAGTCAACTTCTTAAAAAAGCGGCCCAGTACATTCAGGAATCTCTGTCTATCATCGTTGGTAGTAATCCCATGTCCAAACAAGTTGAAGTTAGAAAATCCCCCTACTACTTTTACTCCTATAGGACTCCTCCTCACAAGCATTGCCGTCTTTGTTGGAGCCCGCATGTTGTTTGCTCTGAAGTGTCATAGCGATGGGGTTCTACTTCTGGATCTTTAGCATCTCAACTAATACCATGCCATTAGCCTCAAGAGAGCACGTTTGTAGATTTTGGAACGATTTGGGGTTTTTATTGTTCAAGAGTACATCAATGACACATAGTTACAAGAAAGTCCAGCACTTTTTTATGAAACTTACAAGAAAGTCCAGCACTTGTGTTGGACTTTGGGCTTGTACTTCACGGAAAGGAGTACGGAATGGGCTTTCTGTGCCCTAAATGGAAATGGAAAGTTGTGATGTGATTTCTCTAACATTTTTCACTTCACACATGTTCTTATATTTTTGTTTTTGTGACTACTCTATCCCTACTTCTTTTTTGGCCTTTCACATTGGGAATTCAATAGAGCCATATAATAACAGTACCCTTCAATGCTTCAATGCTTGTAAGACCTATTTCATAGCAATCATCAAACGGCCTGTCTTTTACACATAATGATCTACCAAGTTAATCTCAACACTTTTAGCTAATAAAAGTCATCCCCTTTTAGGGGAGAGATAGTGACAGAGCTAAAAGGCCGTGGGCCAAGTCTGTCTCCTTATAACTCCTAAAAGGAAAGGAAACAAAACTCCTCAAATCTGAGGTCAGTTGTCCTTCATAATTTCAACATTCTATTATCGTGTCATTCACTGGCAATAGAAGTTAAAAGTCACTTTCCCCATCTAATCTGATCTTATCCTTCAGCAATATTTTGGGCATGCAATTAAGTAAAATTACTTTTCCATAATCAGATTATAAAGTACAAACTGAATTAATTTGTAAATTAAAAAAGTACTTCACGGGGATGACGGGCTATCAATCAACGATGTCACTGTTCAACACATTTTGCTTTTAAATAATGTTAAAATTGGGATGCAAGATTTTGGGCACATTATTCTCATGACATGGTCATATTTTGCTTTATTCTTGAATACAATAAGCGACAAGGTCTCAAGTTTATAACTACATCCAAATTTTAAGCCTGCATATTAATGGTTGACCATTTCTTATAACTCCTTTTCATGTTTTTATCAATAATTAACGTAGGAGAAAATAATCATAATAATTACGTTAGAGGTTGTTAATAGTTTGTTAATCAACTTTGTCACTGCTAGTGTTTCACTTAAGTTTTCATAATTAATTCTGTTGTTGCACAAAAACACCTTATCGCTTTTATTTTTCTACAGATATTATACAGTTACGTCTAGATTATATTGAGAGATATAAATAAGGTGTATATAGTTAATATAGAACATATTCAAATCCCTTAAATTAAAGGATTAGATCATGTTAGATTAAAGTAGATTTATCTGGATAACTTTTCAGAATTAAACTTATCTTATAATAGGCTATATATGGCTGTATATTTGTTATTCAATAACATAGAAAAATTATTCCCACTCTTCATGGGTATAATATGGTTCTAATCTAAGTGATAGTACTTCAGTAAAATATTGGATGAGAGGCCTCGTAATTACCATAAATGGTTGATCATGAGTGTCACTTGATCGTCTTTGATGAATTAGATGAATTAGGTGCCTGGGAGCTACTTTCTTTCCTTATATTGGAGACCTAGGGTTGAATTCTCCTTCCTTTAATCTCCTCCCACCTACCTTAACTACTTGAGAAGTGAAATACATGATGCGGTGCTTTTAAAGGGTCCAATCATGTTAATGAATGATTGCAACGGCCAGGGAAACCACCAATTTTCCAATAGCATCTAAACAATTGCCTTTTTATCAGCAAGGCATTTACATTTGAACCAAAAGTAGAAAATGAAGAAAGCTATATCACAAATATCTTTAGACATTTGAGTAAGACATGTGGGGTTAGCATTGAACAACAGGACTTTTATCTGATGCCATTTTGTCTTGAAACTGAAATAAAAGAAGCTATCTTCAACCCCTTTTACTTGGCCAGCCTAGGAAAAGGAAGTTAGTTATTAATAGCCTTGAGGTGTACAACAATCCATTCACAGCAGAGGGACTTAACAATCGTAGCGAGCTGTTGTTTTCTGATTCTCGCACATTCCAAGCCGAAAAGGTAAGAATAATTGAGGTCAGTCCATTGGTCTTTGCCTAACAACAATCACCATCTTTCCAAAACGCCAGTCAGCTTGAGATGGGTCAGTATTATGTATAGCCATTGTCTAGCGATTCCGGAGAAAAACCAGGAAACTTTTTTTTCCTTAGCTTTGGACAAGTATTTTAGTAGACAGAGACAGGCATGTACTTCAAGATTAGGTTACATCGTTAGATGGCCTAATCAGCTTTAGGGGGCAACAACTGGATAACAAAAATAATTCCGTAATTGAAGAAAAGGGTATGCGTTTTAACTAAAGAAGATATATGCCTTGTCCTTATAAGATAACAGGGTTGTTAAAAAGGTTAATTATTAAAAAAATAAACTTTATATAATTTCAGGAAACGGGATGCTATGAAGCGTAAGCAACTGGACATTTGAGGACTTGACACTTGTAAGTACACTAGGCAGGGAGAAATAGAATAAAAGATTGATTTTATCGTTTGACACAAGAAAGGAAAGAAAGAGGTCCACGTCTCATGAATTCTCCTCTTCTTCCTGTTCTTTTTCTTTTATTTAATTTACATGAACTTAAAGCATTTTCCTTTTATTTGACATTTTCTACACGAAATCAAAAGATTGTATTTATACCTCATTTTCACCTTATTTATTTGACTGTGTTTTGATACACGACCAGTGAATGCTCTTCTTCTAATAATAAATTTTAATTTAAAACTTAAGGATATTATACCTAACGCAATCATATAATAACTCTCTTTTTTCTAAGAGTTATTTTGCCCACAATATAATTGTAATTATGGAGAATCTAGGTTAAAAGTGGCATAGACTCCTAGTAAAATAAACCCATGTAGATCCAATCCTTGGTCTGGAGTAGGTGCATTGATTCCATTGCCATCAGAAAATGCAACTGCTCACCAACAGAAAGACAGAAAAGTTTACAGGCGTAAAGAAATGGAGAGGACAGTTTGACGTGCCATGGGAATCCTCCACTTCACCGGTACAACTCACGAAAGTTCTGAAAGTAAAGAAATAGAATAAAACAAGAGGCACAACCAGACAAAGATGACAATTGGAAAGAATCTTATGGTTTTCTATGGAAACCTTGCGCAATCCCTGGACACCTAGAATTGGCCTAATATATATATATATAAGGAACAGAAAAGAGAGGTACTACAAACCCAACAACATGTTAAAAGAAGTACTTCCAAGGAAATAAAAGTAACCCACCATGCGGATGTAACCTACAAACTTTCTAGATGTGGCACTGAATCATAAGCTTATGTTAATGTGAAAGCTCGGCGTTTAACACCCTTCATGTTAACTTGCAAGCAAATTATAAAGTTGGGTTTCCCTTTTCCTTTGTGGGTGGCTACTACGTGGTAGCTTCCATGCCATAAACCCAAGCCTTTTTCAAGAACCAAACTTTTTGTAGCTAGCTGGTTTTTGGATAAAGAGATATCCAAAGGGAATTGACAAAAAGAGGAGGAAAAAAAATCATTTTTTATCCTAAGACGTATACATTGAAAGTCGTGTGTGTCAATTCGCTGGAACCGGAAACCAAAAAAAAAAAAAAAGAATTTCAAAGATTTGGTCAGGTGGGTTCAAGGCTGAAACGCTTTTCCTAGTGCTTGACCGTTTCCATGTAAAGACTTCTTGAACAAATCATATATCGATAACGTGGGTCACGCTGTGGACAATTGCGTAAAGCTTTTCGCTAAGGGGTCGGCAACCTTTGTTTGAGAGTGTCTTGTAAAACCAGTCAGCTTCTGAATCCTTGTACTCCAGGTTTTTGGACTTGGTTATATTCATATGCTTTTCTCTTTCGTGGAACATTCCACATTTCGAGGTGAGTTTGACCACGTGCAGTGTTATTTAGTCGACAACTAGTGCCACGCCAAACTAATTGTAATTGGTCTAAAACTGCAGATCAAAACCTGCAAGTGCATAATTACAAATTAATGATTCAAAATTAGATCTTTCTTTTTTTCCCCCATTTTTGACTCTTGACTCTTCAGTCCTGCGCTCATTGTGACGTGAACATGCCGTCAAGCCATCTTGGGAATTCTTGATAGGAAAACGAGTCCAAGATCCTACGGAACGTTGGAATTAGAATTAAGCATCTTCTGTAGGCATTATTTTCTAATAAATAATGCAATGAAGAAAAAAGTGAAATTCTGATCCTACTATTTCTGATCATTCATACCCAAATCACTCGTGAATCTAGCGGTAGAAAAACCGACATGACTACTATATACAGCTAACCTGATTTAGATGATGGTAATAGTGATGATGATTCCACATCTCTGTTAAGACACCATGCAACTCGTTGACATTAACTTCTGTCCGCGTCTTGGACACAAGACTGATTAGGACTTCATTAAGCACATTTAGCAGTAACATGACTATTTGTAATTGGGATAATTAAATGCACAAATGGTGACCCAACTTGTCATTTTTTTTCTTTGTTTACTCAGCTTTCCATTTGGTGAGAACCTAATTGGGTTGAGTACACCAAAGGGCCACGACTTGTACTATATAATAATATTAAGCTAACCTATTAGAAAAGAAAAGACCATACTAGACATATGTTTATTGCATTGAGGTACCTACTGCCACCAAGATTCCAAAAACTATTCCCGAGTGCTGTTGGTAAGGTGGTGGAGCTAATTGGATAGAAATAAACACGGGTTGTTTATTACAGAAAAGGAATAGTTGGTGAGAGGTATAGTTAAAACTTAAAAGGCTTCATTAATTATTGAATAGTTAAATTTTATCTTTGGTCCATTGCTACTGAAATCGGCTCTTGTCTTGTTATGGCGTAATATTCCTTGGAAAATCGGTCACTCAGTCAGAACAATATATAAAAAAGAGAAGTCATATAATTTTGATGCCAAAACGTCGTTATAAAGAAGAATCTCTTTGGGTTGAATTTAAAGGAAAGTCTTTTGGTTCAATGTCTCAATTTAAAAGAGAAGAATAAAAGGAAAACTGAAAAGCCGGCAATATCTCTAACTAGGCCACCGGAAACAAACTGTACATCTAGTTACATGCTCATACAAAACGCGAGCGAGGTGCCAGTGGCCAACCCCATTTGTTTTCTATACATTAATTCTTTTTTAAGTTTCTACTTTTGCAGACCTAATCTCTTTTTACTTGTTTTTTTTTAAACGTGAGGGTATAATTTAACATTCTGTTTCCTATTTACATTGACCACTTGGGTTATTTCACAACATTTAATGAAGTTGGTATCCTTTTATTGAGGTTCTGTCCGTTTCTGCTTGCCGGTGGCTACGATGATAAATGGGGCACTGCCAGAAATGTAACGCCTACATTAACAAATTCCGGAAACTGCAAACTACCCCAATCCCCACGACTTTAACACTGTTGGGTGGGAGAGAGTTTGGAAGGAGCGGGAAAGGTTATTATTGTGATTTATATTTATAATAAATTAAAAATGTTAATATTTAATTATTATTTTTAT
>JANIHY010000005.1:17537777-17549125 GCA_027479065.1 Erythroxylum brevipes | reverse complement strand
AATGTTAATATTTAATTATTATTTTTATAGTTTTAATTAATATTATAAATTTTAATAAAACTTCTGAATTTAAAATATATTAAAAAATTATATGATAAGTAGATATATCACTTTTAGGAAATGATCGCCTTGTGCTAATTATAAGAACGGTCTCATCGTTATTGTTTTTTTTTTATATAAAAAGGGAGAACAATTGAAAATATTAGACTTCTGACATATCCGTATTTGTTCTAGTGTAAAAGTTTATATGGATGGAAATGCAACACTACCGTATAGTTAATTCAGTTCAAACAAGAGAAAAGGGTTCTTTTGTCAGCTTCCCAATCTCCCATTTATTCCTAATTCATGGCTTTCCATATCTAGCACAGCTCGTTGTCACGCGTTTCATTTCCCATAAGTGATTATTGTGACATTTGGGGCTGATGACTAGCACAACAGAAAAGCAAAAAGACGTTTACAATCTAGAAATTTGTACAACCTTTTTAATATCCAAAAGTTCAGTGCCAACTCATTTTATATTCCAATCCAATAGGACTGTCCTCTTTCTGTTGTATATAGGGTTGAATTCTCAAATTTCTTTTGATAAAAATACAAGCATGCAACAATTGCATAGGCCTATACTATATACAATATTTCAAAGAGGCCAGCTCAGTCGCAATATAATATTTAGCGAATCTCTATGAGAGAGTAAAAAGGATTATGTTTCTTGATTGACACAGTGTCATTCGGTCTTTAAGAAAATTTTGATACTAATAAAATGGGGCATCTTAGTTGTATAATTAATGATAGAAGCCGGAGGAGGAAGCCACGAATGGAGCAGAGGCAGCCGAGCCCAGCCAATGAGCGTGAGAAAAGCATTGACTGGGTGGGGTGTGAAACAAGCCGAGCCGCCAAATGAAATGCCAAAAGATAACTCTTTGCTTTCAATTCAATGCCCTCGTATTCGCTGACTGTGGAAAACTAATCATTAGACCAACCTCCAGCCTAACTTTTTAAAAGAACCCTTGTCCTCCAATCCCCTTTAGAGAGAGAAACCCCTTCCACTTTTGCTTTTAATTTTTTTTTAAATATTTGATTCAAGGATTATTAGAAAATGCAAGATGAATTATCAAGAGTATGATTTGAATTTGATATCAAAATTTTTTATTTATTAAATTATGGTTTGCGTGAGAGAAAGGAGCACAAAAGCTGGGACCGGTCACCTATGGGTCCGTGAAACCTGCTGTAACCGCCAGCTAAATCCAGCACTGCCCACAGTTACACAACGCATAATCCGTATAGGACCCGGCGCTTGTCTGTGCGCCACTTGTACCTCTCTGCACCCAGATCCCTCCACGCGTCGAGTTGTCGTCGAGCTTGGAGTCACGCTCGGTCAGCCTTTCAGGGTTAGTTCAACCCAAATTACGGAAGCCTTAGCCAGTTCTCAATTCCCATTCTGCCCTTGGGCTTTGTGAGGGCGATTGGTTTACCAGACAAGGACACAAGTGTCATCTGAAAACGTAGTCTAACTAATTAGAAGGTTGGTGGAAATGATTCTGTGCAAAGTCGGCTGGACGAAGGTAAAAGTACATGTGGCTTTGATTTCAGATCTTCTACGTTGGCTCTTTCGACTCCCGTACAAAGTTTTTTTTCCATCTCGGTGGATGCACGGTTGGATTTGCTCGCTTCATTATCCGCCAAACTGTTCTCTAAAGCACGTGATAATTTCGTCCTTCCAGGCTCCTTCTTTTCTCTGACCGCGGCAGAGGCCATAAAACTTCGAGAAAACCGTCGCCTACATTGACCAAAACGCCCTCACTTAAAATTCCCATCTTTCCCCAAAGAATATTATTTTCTTTCTGTTAAAAAAATAAAAAATTAGGTTTTTGAGGGGCTAAATTGGTAAAAACGGAAATGCGTCCGAAAGAAGCGAAACGTGACCCGAATGAACCCAACCACAAAATAAAACGCGTTTTTGCCGGCGAGGTCGTTTGGTTGAACCACCTAACAACCACCACTTTCTTCCACAACTCTCTCCCTCTTTTTCACTCGATTCATTTTCTCATAAATATTAAAATAATTAACAATAACAAAAATAAAATATCACCATTTTATGTTTCCTTTCCGCGCTATAAAACTATATATTATCTTCTTTTTGGCTCTTTTTCGGTTTTCTAAGCCATTACCCACCAGCTCTCTGTATCGTCCACTGTTTGTTTCTCTCTCCTCTTTTATCTTCTCTACCTTCCACCGGAAGACTCCTTTGCTTCGCCGGAAAACCGGTTCCAATTCCGGCGACTCCTCTGGCTTTTCCGACGGAAAACAACTTATTTTCTCCAAATTGAGGTTCCTCCCGCTCGTTCAACTACGTTTTCGGGACCCTGTTCGACGACGGTTTCGGATCTCCCCACCCGGCTCTGTGTCTCCGTGTTTTACGCGTTTTGTGAGAATGTGGGCTGTTTGGTTCCTTTTTAATGCATTGCTTTGAAGTTTTACCGTTGAAGATCGTGATCTAGGGTTCGGGTTTCGTGTTTTCCGATCTTCCTCGTTCTCGTTTTGTTTCCCAACAGTTCGCAGAAAAACGGAGGCGCATAGAGAGCGTTCGCGGCATGAAATGGTTAGTGAATCATATATACGTGCTTGTATTGTTGTTTTGTTATTATATTCACAATTTACGGACGTTTCTGGATAATTTCGTTCAGTGGTTGTGGAATTTATTTTTTTTGTTCAGATCTTAGAGACATTGTTCTGTTTTGCAAAGGCCTATTCAAATTTTGGAATTGTTTCCTTTATTTTGCGTGTCTGTTTATAGAAATTCTTTTTAATTGGTTTAATTTCCCACTTCGGGTTATTATGGTGCATGTTCTACTAGAGCTTCTTCGTCCCATTTTTTCTTTTCGTTTTGTATTTTTTTTAGGAATTATAATTTTATTTTGCTGAAGGAATTTCATGAAGTCGTGCTTCATTGTCTTTTAATCTCTACTCTTTTGGTTTGGATTTTAATTTGAAGTTGCGATTAGCTATGATTTTGTTGGGAAGGTGAACAATTCGATGTTTTTATTTTATTTCTGGTTTCTATTGATTTTGAGTTACAGTTGATGTTTGAGGCAGTAAAAATTGACGCAGGCGTTCCTTGAATATTGAGGTTGACCATGTTTAAAAGGAATTTCTGGATGAGATTTAACCTTGGAAGGTGAAAAGATCATTTTAAATGCTAGATGGTTGAAACGGTCTTGGACCTAGTTAGGTCAAATTTCTTGTGTTTGAAATGTCCGTGCCGAGAGTTTATGCTTCTTTGACTCTCAGTTCAACATGGGTCCAGTTAGCAACTCTTCTGCTCTTGGTTATTATGATAAATGATTAATTCCATGTTGGTAACATGTGATTGACTTGGTAAGCGATTCCGTCTGGTGCAAATATTTAAAGGGAATATTTGGTTTGAGGAGCTTACCATAGGGGATTAGTCAAAAGTTCATGCAGTTTTGTTTTTTCCTAAGAAGCTTTTTCTTTAACTGCCGTGGCTTCTTGTAGGTTTATCACACGTAATATGGTAATTCACTATGGTCCATTACGGAATATCTAGAAGTTCAAATTCTTGTATCGGGCATCTCTTATTAAAATAGACAAGAATTTAGATATTAGGTTATTAGTGTTCATGATGTTATCTGTCTCATGGGGTGAAACTCCGCCTTATAACCTTGACTTAATGAATCGTTGCGGGCAACTCTGCATTGGAAACATGGTGTGTAGATGCCTTTTCAGTTGGTTACTAATCCTTGTGGGCGATTCATTAATTGGTCGTTTGCTGCTTAATATGACCTGAATGCCAACTTTCTGACAAGATTTTACTAGTCAGTTAATTGTTTTACCTGGGAAATAATTGGCTCATTCTCTACCTACTTTGTGCTTTGGTCCTGTTTCTACATCTATAGTTACGTTGATATCTGAATCTGCCATATGGCTTTGGGCTTTCGCCAGGTGGAAGGAAGATCATGTTTTTCCAGAGAGGTTAGAAATGGGTTAGAGTATTTGAAGCGTAAGAGGCTTGAACGGTTGAAGCTAGAGTCTTCAACAGGGCCTGTAAACGTCACTAAAATGATGAGTAGAAGTGGAGGGGATGCTCTAAGGGCTTCAGCGTCATGTGGTGTTAGGTTACAAGCTACTGTTGGTTCATTTTCTCGATTTAGTGCTTCCAGTGGGAAGGATGCCTTTTTGAAGCCTAAGGTGGATAAGTTCAATACAAGTGATCTGGAATGGACTGAAAATATTCCAGAATGTCCTGTATACCGACCAACAAAGGAAGAGTTTGAGGATCCATTGATATTCTTACAAAAAATAGCACCAGAAGCTTCAAAATATGGTATGGTCATTCTATATGTTGCAAAATTTATTTTAGTGGGAAATTATTTTATGGATAACTTACATTAAAAGTTACACTTAATTCTTTTCTCAAACACACCATTCAGGTATATGCAAAATTGTTTCTCCTCTGAGTGTTTCTGTTCCTGCTGGGGTTGTATTGATGAGGGAGCAGGTAGGTTTTAAGTTCACAACCAGAGTACAACCTCTTCGTCTTGCTGAATGGGATACTGATGACAAAGTCACCTTTTTCATGAGTGGAAGGTTAGGATTTTTTCTCATATAATGAACTGCATTTTTAGAGTATAATGTCCTATCTGGTTTGTAATATGAGTTTACCTTTTCAGAAATTATACATTTCGTGATTTCGAGAAAATGGCAAACAAGCTTTTTGCCCGTAGATACTGTAGTGCAGGCTGTCTTCCTGAAACATATTTGGAGAAAGAGTTTTGGCGTGAAATTGCATGTGGAAAAACAGAAACAGTTGAATATGCATGTGATGTTGATGGCAGTGCTTTTTCATCTTCTCCCACTGATCCGCTTGGAACTAGCAAATGGAATTTAAAGGTGTTGATTAGCTCCTTTTCTAATTTCTAAATTTTGTCCCGATACAGGTTTCCAGATGTAATTTCATTTATGTGATCTGAGGGGAAAATGTTTTTGCGAAATAGTGTCAGTTAGTTTTTTATCTGAGATGTCTGTCTCTTTCAAAGTTCTCATTGTTTATTCATTTTCACTTTCCTGGGCATTGATTTACCTTTTTGCAAGTAGAAACTCCAACAAGAAAGAGCAGCTTTCTGTTTTTTGAGTCTTGGAAATTTATGTTTTATTATATTATGAATGCAACATGCATATAGATCAATCAATAATTCTGCCCGTTTGTTGATTCAGAAACTTTCACGGTTGCCAAAGTCCATCTTGCGACTTCTTGAAACAGCAATTCCTGTAAGTAGCTGAGGAACTATTTCTTCTATAGTAATTATTCTCTTAATTATTAACCCTCTTGGCTTGCATTCAATTCTCTCAGGGCGTAACTGATCCCATGCTTTACATTGGAATGCTGTTTAGTGTGTTTGCTTGGCACGTTGAGGATCATTATTTGTACAGGTATATAGATTAACCATCCATTTTGCAACTTTTATGAAATTATGGTCATAAATTCTTATGGTTAACGTTCTTCTTTTTATATCAGTATCAATTACCATCATTGTGGGGCATCAAAAACATGGTATGGAATTCCTGGTCACGCAGCTTTAAAGTTTGAAAAGGTGGTCAAGGAACATGTTTATGCTCATGATATTTTGTCAACTGAGGGGGAGGATGGAGCATTTGATGTCCTTTTGGGAAAGACAACTTTGTTTCCTCCAAATGTTTTGTTAGAACATGATGTTCCAGTATACAAAGCTGTGCAAAAGCCTGGAGAATTCATAATAACCTTCCCTAGAGCATATCATGCTGGATTTAGCCATGGTACAATGTTTCATCTGCTAAGGTTCCTGATGATTTTATTTTATGCATGTAATCATTACAAGTATACTCATTGGTGGTGAATTTATAGGTTTCAATTGTGGTGAGGCTGTGAATTTTGCAATTGGTGATTGGTTCCCTCTGGGGGCTGTGGCTAGTCGGCGTTATTCTCTTCTCAAGAGGATGCCTTTACTTCCTCATGAAGAACTTCTCTGCAAAGAAGCTATGATCCTTGACACTAGTCTAGAACTTGAAGATTCAGACTATTCTTCTGCAGACTTGGTCTCTCATCGTTCCATCAAGATTGCTTTTGTGAAATTGATACGTTTCCAGCACCTTGCACGCTGGCTTCTTATGAAATCCGGGGCATGTTCTGGCCTTACATCAAATTCCTATGGCACTATTCTTTGCACCTTATGCAAACGGGACTGCTATGTAGCTTTCATTAACTGCAGTTGTTATCTGCATCCCGTGTGTCTTCGCCATGGTAATTTCACTACACTGTTTCTTTATTAGAGCACCTTGATTCTCATTGTGTTTCTCTTCTTGATTGCTCATGGTGATCATTATTGTCCTATCCAGATGTTAATTCACTTGACTTCTCGTGTGGGAGGAATCATACACTTTTTCTGCGAGATGATATTTGGGAAATGGAAACTGCAGCTAGAAAGTTTGAGATGGAAGATGAAATTTCTGAGGAAATTCAAAGCCACGCGAAAAGTGATGACGATTTATATTCATATCCATCATCAAATACCGTCCAGGGTGTGGTAGATGGATACTCCCCTTATTGTGACATCAACTTTGAGTTTACTGCTCAGATTGCTGCCACAACTCTATACCAGACTCAAGAGCTTAGCCAGTCTATGGGCATGGGTGGCTTTGAAAATCCCAGACCTGCAATTTCAGAGCCTTCTATTTCTGGCGTTGCATCTTCCTCCTTTGGAGAGCCACTTGAAAGTTTTTCAGCAGGAAATATTGTAAGATTGGGCCTTCTCTTTTCCTTTTTCTTATTCTGCCATTATCTTTGTTGTCCTTCTGGAATATGTCTCATGGGTACATTTAGAGAACCATAAGTGCAATAACAGATTTAGAAAAGCAGCATTTCAATGTAACAGTTTATTTAAAAAGTTCTGTTCCTTCCTTTGTTGGTTATATTTGTCAGATGAAAGAACAGGCAGACTTTGGTGAATTGACTTTTGGCTCAAAATGTTTTCCAAGAGTGTCAGAAACCACTGAAGACTTGTCACATTTGTCTATGACACATGATCAATGCCGAAGTATCCAGCAAACTGATGTTTGCAGATTAGATGTTAGACCTAATGTGGACCAGCAAAGTGATGATTCTGATTCAGAGATATTTAGGGTTAAGCGCCGGTCTTTTGTGAAGGTGCAAAGGAGAGTTGTAAATGATGCATCTTCAAAGCACATTGAAAATCTGGTAAGCTTTATTATTACTGAGTCCTATATTCTGTCCATCCTGTGTATGAACTTCAAATCATATTTGGAATTGTTATTCTCTGTCCACATGGAAATTTTTGGTAGTTTTGCTACTAAAACCAAAGATTCATTGTGTGAAACCGGTTAGTCAAGTTGACAATGCTGAGAATCTGTTTTGTAATGTTGTTTGATCAGTTATGGTTTTATGGGTGTTGTAGATAGTTGAAGCTTATCAATTATCTGACTCTAGGATTATATCGCTTTAAGGAATTTTTCAAATCATATTTGGAATTGTAATTCTCTGTCCACATGAAAATTTTTGGTAGTTTTGCTACTAAAACCAAAGATTCATTGTGTGAAACCGGTTACTCAAGTTGACAATGCTGAGAATCTGTTTTGTAATGTTGTTTGATCAGTTATGGTTTTATGGGTGTTATAGATAGTTGAAGCTTATCAATTATCTGACTCTAGGATTATATCGCTTTAAGGAATTTTCCAGGTGAGAAGAAACAGTTAGACATCCGAAATATTCTTTAACCAAATGCTCAGAAAGAGAGCTTCTTTTACTAATGACTTCCATTCAATATCTGATTTTATTGTAGAATTATATTTGTAGCTGCTCTGTTATCTAAATATCTCAATGCCTCTTTTGTTGGTTATTGTCCATAGTAATTGCACCTACCATTATCTTTGGATCATCATTAACATGAAGAGATCTGGAGCACTGGATTGTATGTTAATGATGGTGTTTATTTTTATATGTGGAAAATTTCTTGCTCCACAGTACTGTAAACTTCTTGCAAACATTTCCTCGATATATGCACTCCATATAGTGCCTGAACATACCAACAATAAATATTTACCTGGTTGAGCCACTCAAAATCTAAGTCAACTTTGAAGCAAGCATTTAATGTTTGTTCGATGAATCTGAATTTTTATTATCAGCTACAATGATGTTAGAAGTGTCAGCACCTCTTGATCTCGAGCACTTAATGCATATTTGAAATTATATTGCACGCTCAGATTGCGAGACCTCTTGGGCATCCTCATACAGTTTAAATATTCACTTCAACCCTCGATTACATGTTTAGAACTTGAGATCTTGTACTTCGTTATAATTTGTTGTTTTAGCTAGTTCTTTACTTTGTGAAGTAGAGATTCCATACTTTTTAAAATTTTTTGAAGCTGCAAAACCAGCTGACTGGAGTAGTTGTTCCTAGATCACTTTAGTTCGTCTTTGTGCAGTAGTTTTTTCTAACTTGATTGATCTATATGTTGCTATAATCTGTCTAGGAAAACTTGCTTTTCATTGTCGACCTTGCTGCTTTGGCCTTCTTGATCTTAAATTTCTTAACTTTACTGGCTTGAAATTTTTAACTCTCTTCATTTTGTTGAATAGGGATTTAAACGGTTGAAGAAAATTCAACCTGAAGGAAGATGTGGGCAAACGGTGGCATCAGAATACTGCAGGAATGATGAAACTTATAGCGCTTTCACATCCTCTTCAGACCATAAAGAAGCTCCAGATTCCAAGCGAAGTACGAATCTCATCTCTACTAAGTTCAAGAGGCTGGCTAATGAGGAAACTCTAAATAGACAACGAGAACAGAGAACGCGCAACTTCCATCATGAATTTGGAAGGAGTATGAGGGAACCGCCCCCAATAGAGATTGGGCCAAAACGCCTTAAAAGTCAGAGGCCCTTTGTTAGAGAGCAGGTTAGATTGACTTTGGATCACTTGAACTGACAAGAAATTGGTTTGCCGGCCATTGAAGCATCATCTAATACCTGATTTTACTAACTCTTTCTCTGATGGGGTTCTAACAACACTGACTGGACATCCAAAAGATTGATTCGGGGAGCGCAGCAGATGTTAACCAAGTTTAGTTCAAATTTTTATTCTTTGTGCAGGCTTCAAATTGGAGCACTTTGCACATGTTATTCTTCTGGTTCTCGGGCCAAGGTTGTTTTCTGCCTTTGGCAGGAGAACCTTCCTGCAAGTGAAAAGTAGAAAATTTGGGTAGTAACTTCTGTAAATTTGTTTTCTTATCAGTCAGTCTATTCTTGTTAGAAGTGGGAATTCCCCACCACTCCTTTACTCGAGGCTGGTCTGCTGCTTCCTGTTAGGTTCTTTATTCTTTTTTGTAGCAATAGACTACTAGAATAAATGCAGAGAAATGCCTTTCTTCTCTCTCTCGTTACGCTCGATTTCTTTTCCGAACATATTTTGTTTCTGTGCTTATGTTTCATTGGTATCGGATACCAAGATTGACATGTAAGAAATGCCCTTCTCTTTTCTTGTTCTGAGTAGAAGTTGGGAGGGCGGATACAATCTCTGTTGGAGGGGATAGCGACTGATCAGAGTTATGGCAACATATTCTTTTTACAATGGTCTCGTTTGGACCGTTCAACCAAATATTTGACAATAAACTTTATCTCCAAAACGTTAGATTTTCCCAATGTCGGGAGTTGACTGAAGTTATCAAGATTGATCAGAGAAGTCTGTAAATTCATTGTCACCTGAAATATGCAATCATTATGTCAGATATGTTGAGAAAACCTTAGAGCAAGTCGTGTTAGAATAGTTGCAGTGACATGACATTGGCATTCTGGTTTTGGTTATGGATGCAACTTGCATCACTGCCTGAGTATTTCCAGGTGCTAAATGAGACTTGAAATGGGCCTGCAAATAAGTAGTAGACACACATGAGGGAAAGCATTAGTTTAGAGGCCCTTCCGCTCAGGTGTTGGGGAACTATTCCGAATCCAAATCGCACATTCAATGGGTCAAAGTTGCCGCTTGCTTCTGCACCACTGTTTTTTTTTTTTTTTTTTGTAACTGTACTGATTGATTCATTTGTTTGCATTATTCTCTTTGATGCCAATTTACGACTTTCCAGCTTCTAGGGCTTGCCTAACGGACCCATTTTTTAATCCCTCGTACACTCAATTTAAAAGCAAAAAGGTTTTGTTATGTCGGTGTATTAAGTCAATAAAGTCTTCTTTTGGAAAACGTCATAAAAAGGTTGTGTTTGGAAAAGTTAAAGACTAGTTCATATCTATCATAAACCATGTAATAATAATTTTGAAATATCAATTACCATTACAACAAGAATCAAGATCTCCACCTCCAAGTCATTAATTAGGATCGTAAACTTTCTTTTAACGTATTATAAAAGTTACAAGTTTTCACAAGCTTTTAAATCGAGAAAAAAAAACCCAATAATTCCATGGGGATCATAAGTTACTGTAATCATGGACGGGGCTTGCATCTAAAAATTTTTAATTTTTAATTTTTAATTTAAAATTTATTTTTATAAAAAATTAAAAATTTGCCTCCATTAATTTAATTGGTGACAAAAAAATAATAATTATAGATATATTAAGATATCAAATAAAAATAAAATTTGAGCTCATTTACTTTACTAAGATTACTATTATTTGAGTTCATGACTTTTTTAAATGAAAGCCTATAAATAGAAAGATAAAAATTATATGCTTAATTGACTTTTTTTATTCAGATTTTTCTACCCTATTGGCTTCTTTATCACACTACTTTTTGTCTTTTTGGCTTCTTCTTTCCCTAACTTCATAACGATTACCACACCCAAAGCGAAAAACAATAATCTACATTGAACGCAATTGTAGAAAGGATTCCCCACTGGCCTCATCCCGCTCTACTGCTGATTGGTAAATTCTCACTTCTTTTCTTTGAAATTTAGAGATGGATTCTTGTAAGTTGTAATAGAGTTGGTACAACTTTAATCTTTACATTCTTTTAAACTTTTAGTGAAGACGCAAGATAAGATTTTTCATTGTAGACAAAAAATCGTAGCATATAAAATCGTAAAAATGAACAAAAATAGTACAAACCATCTAGCATTAGTGATAATAGGGATAAAAGTACCCTAGATGCCCTTATGAATTAAATTGAAAATAGTAAAAGTTCTCATTTTGATAAGTAGAGAAAAGATATACAGATGCATTTGGTAAACTCAAACCTATGGCTATCACAATGAAAATTCGTTACATCTATCTCTTTAGAAAGTGAAGGAAACATGATCATTAAATTTAAAGGTGTAAACAATAGATGACCCAGTGGA
>JANIHY010000005.1:17280635-17305211 GCA_027479065.1 Erythroxylum brevipes | reverse complement strand
GTATATGTTTCAGTTTGTGCTTAAATTGTATGCTTCAGATTATACAATAGCAGTGATTTTATTTATTTATTTGTTTGCTTGCTTTTGAAACAATCGACTCTGAATAACAGTGAGTCATTGGCAATGGCAATGTTATTATTAAATTCTTATGCCGCTGATGTTTCTCCTTTCTGGGAATATGCTGGCGAATAGTTTTTTCTTTTATTTTGCATCTGTTATGTGTGTGCGTTTTCTTTTTCCCCCCCTTTTTATGTCTAAGTAGACATGTGCAATATAAGTGTCATTGCTTTCATCTGTGCCAAGTATGTAAAACTCAGCTGGCTCATAATACTTTCTTGCACTAGTATTGAACATTGCCAGAATGAACATCCATGACTAACTTCTAAATGTTCTGAGTCAAAATGGAGAAAGTTGAGAGCAGAATGTGTGTAGTTTGTCCTGAGTCGCAGGCCAGTTTTGCAGAACGAAAACCTGAAGGAAAATGGATAAAAAGAAAGCTCCTTATAAAACTATAACTGGACGGTGGCTTCATATCGAGATTAATTATTCAGTTGTTTTATTACCATTGTGTTCGATACCCATATGTGCACGGTAGTAAAACTATTTACTCACTTCTGTTCAATCTTGTTCTTTTCTTCCTTTTCCTAAATTGTGATTTTGACATCATCACTGATCAAATTGTCTGATGTTTGGTTGACTAAACATAGTAAGATATTCGCAGTTGCAAAAGTTAAAGGTTGAAAATAGGGTAGGAGGAGATACTATTTGACTTTCAATGCGTACAAGTACCTCTTTGACTGCATAGGGACAGAGAGAGAAGGGAATAGGGTTCCATCTGTCCTCTTGGCAATGATTGTTGTTTTCAATGTGCACTTTGCGGCATAGCAGTTGATACTAAATCCCCAGAAATGTAGCTGATTCTGTTTGTATGTTATTTGTCATTCAGATTTATGTATACGTCCTTACCCTTATTTGAAAACAATCAGTGCTTCTTTTGTGTATTTGTAGATTTTTTTTTCTGGTTCGCATAATAGATTAACCAAGTTATGCTCTCAGAACCTTTAATACACAATTTTATATTAGCAATTGTTTTTAGCAGCCTTCTCATTATAATAGTTTCTCCTAAAAATGCACCTGCTCATATGAGTGGCAGTGGCTGAGGTTATTCTAGAGTTTAACCTACTTCAGGAAATAGTGATGTGACTTATATTTTCAAGACCATGCCAAAAGATGCTATAAATTTCTAATAAAAGAAAAGAGAATGTAACATAATGTTGTGTATATAGAATATGCACGTTCTTTTGAATGGCACATGCAAAAGTTTTTCCCTTGAGAGTGACATGAAATATATCCGTCATTGACAAGTGGATTTTGCACGCAATGGAGACTGCTACGTGAAAGACAGATGTGCAACCATGGATGACATTCTACATTAAGAAATCTATCTTTATTCTGCACCTTATGTCTTTGGTTAAGAAATGCTTCTTGTTGAAGTGGGTCAAACATTCTATGCCAATAAAGTAACCTATTATGGTAATAAAAAAATATACAAAGGAAATATTGCAGGAGCAACCAAAAAAGAGAAGACATCAATTCATTAAAGAAGATGTAAAGGTACACTATAAGCAACAAGATGGGGTTTGGATTCTACCTAGCTCTATGATCTTTGAAGATATAGCTTAATGGTTTCTTCAAAACAGTTTTGATTTACTCTTTCTTCAGAATTCAGAACAGAAATAGAAGAGCTCTTAAATTAGGAAATGCCTTATCTTCATTCTTAATGGGTGGCTTATTATTTGTATATCTGCTATAATCGGCCCGGTTTTTTAATGTCTAATGAGGTTGTAAATATTTCGAATGTGAACTGAAAATATTTGATACATGGATTTTCACTAGTTGCTGAAATTTTTATTCTAAATATTCTTGTAAATATTAGCCTATTTTTGATTTGACTTATGATTGGGTCTGCAAGTCACACCTTGGCATTGAATGTGGTAAAGTTTGAGATGATTGTTTATGGAGAACTAATAAATGTGAGATGCTATTTAAACATTCTAAAAGGGAACTTTGGCCACCCTGGGGGGATAAGACATAGATTAGAGAGGAAGAAATAGTCCATAGATTAGAGAGGAAGAAATAGTCTAAACTGACACATAAGACTTGACTTTAATTTTTGAAATTTAGTGCGTGGAATCCTTTTTCTCTTCTCAAGCTAAATATGTTTTTTGCAGACTTGCTTTCTGGAATCAGGAATTTAGTAGATGCAGGAAGGCTGCCTTCAAATGTTGCCATAGGAATGGAAGAACTGTACCAAAACTACAAAAATGCTGTAAATTACTCAAAACTCCTAGTTTAACGCAAATTATCACATAGATGAGTTGGATTTTATAGATGTACTCCTTTGATTATATTTGTGTCTCTAATGTCTGCTTTTTCTTGGAGCACAAAGGAATCTTGTTTTACAATTATTCCTTTGATACATTCTCATTGTCTCCTGCATGTGGATTAGTTTGTCTTTTCAGGAATATGTGTGCTGGAAAACTGCAGGAAAAAATGATGCAAGAGGAAAAATACTTGGTTATATTTTCCTACTATATAGTAAAAGAATTTAAGTGCCGACATCAATTCTTCATGTTGGAAATAGTGGACTCTTAGGTCTCTCATGAAGTATATAATTAACTATTGTTAGTTTCTGTCGACTTCAATGATTCTTCCATTAGCTTTGTTAAATTCAGTTTGTTTCTGGTCATTTAGGTGTTCAACAATGTAAATGAAGGCACTCCATAGCATAATTGTTCTCAGTTTTCTTTTACTCCTCTTTTTTCCAATGGCAGCTCCTTAGTAGGAAGAAATTTCCTTATGAGTATGGAATTTTAACCTAAACTAGCAATAAATGCTAAAATGAAGATAGAAAGTTGTCTCTTGAAAAGAATAGTAGTGAATATTAAAATTTGGGTTAAGCCAATAATTCTTTCCCAGTATCGATTCTGTCACTTGAGAAGCTTCAAATGACATAAGGTGGAAATTTTCCACATTGCAGTGCTGTTCTGTGTTCACTAGACTCTTGTCTACAAAACCAGAATTCCTTTATTGACTTTGGTACCAGCTTTCTGGGAAGCTGTTGTTATACCATTATAGCAAAAATGAAGTGAATAGAAGTGGGTGATAAGCAATTCCTCATGTATGTCTGAGAATACTGTTTTACAATAGATCATCTAATCTGGCAGCTGTGGCTCAGCTATTCAATATAATCGCATAGTTTGCTTGAAAATTTCAGTCATATAAAACCAACTTGCAATATTTGATTCAACCAATTTAGCAAAAAAAGAAAAATTTGATTCAACCATCATTTGTCCAATTGGTCCCAGTTTTCTTGCTTATTCCTATATGCCATTTGTATCTGTTCAGGGTAGAAATCTTTGTTTGGTGTATAACTTCTGTTTACTTTTTTATAATTCATTTCTTCTATTTAATGCATGCATGCTTTCAATTTTTATCTCATACAGTTCTTGTCTCGCGGCTCATGTGGGCTCTCCATTCTGCTTAGGTTTGTAAAAAGTGCGCTCTGCATCTTCTGTTCTTTTGGTTGCATAGGATGGCATAGTCCTAGTGTAGGGAGAATGGTGACTTGAAACATAACCTCTCATGGGTGAGAGGGAGCTTTTACCACTAGGCTATTAACCTGAACCTAACCTGTACTAGGTTATGATGAGAATGTCTGCACTGGAGATGCAGCCAATATATTTCGGTTCCACTCCATTGTCATCAATTAGTGCTAATCTGCATTCCTGTTGCTATGAAAATATTCTGATTCTGTAAAAGTCCTAAATTTGAAAGGTGACTGAAGATTCTGTATCCTTTTGATGCATTGTTCTGTTCTTCATTAATCTGAATCTTTCTTGGGAAAAATTGAACAAGTATTACAGAAAAGAATTCATTATTGTGTACTTGAAGTTTCTTTGTAGATGTGCTGTTTTATTTATTGGGCATGCCTTATTTGGTTACGTTATAGGTTTTGCAAAGTGGAACTCCTGAAGCAAATGATGTTATTTTGACCAATATGGCTCTGGCACTGGATCTTATATTCTCAGATGTTGAGGTAAGTTTGGGTGCATAGTCCCTACAAAGATGCATTTGTATTTACATATTGTTTGCTCGTATGAACATCTTATGCGAAAATTTACTGTAATTTTCAGGATCCATTTGTCTTTGCACCTTATCACAAAGCATTGCGGGAGCCATTTGACTACTATAATTTTGGTCAAAACTATATACGTCCTTTGATTGACTTTAAGTAAGTCCATAATTTCTAATTGTTCTATTTCTCCTAGTTTTAACAAATATGCTTCCTCAAAATATGGGATGCATCTAACACTTTTGCATTCACCTTAAGTGATCAACTGATGTAAAGCCTTGCAAGGGAACGAAAAAAATTCCCCCCCTTTCGTAGATGCTTTTTAGGTATTGGAACATCGTTGGTTGTTAGATCTCTTTGTGTACTTTTAGTTTCACTAATGTTTTTATTCTATCACTATTTTTTCGTTTTGATGTCTTTCAGATTTTGTGTGGATAGGTTCCTCAAACAATAACCTTGTCCATGTACTTTGTTTAAGAGTTTTGGTTGTTTGTTTTTGGTCTTATGGGAATCCATAAAACGCTATTGAAGCTTAGATTATACTCTTTTTTCTTGTTTTGTTGGCCTTGCTTGATTATGCTTCGTATTTCAGTTTCAAGTTCCTCCATGGCCACAAATT
The DNA here is from genome assembly GCA_027479065.1 of Erythroxylum brevipes. Taxonomy (NCBI): domain Eukaryota; kingdom Viridiplantae; phylum Streptophyta; class Magnoliopsida; order Malpighiales; family Erythroxylaceae; genus Erythroxylum; species Erythroxylum brevipes. The sequence continues at coordinate 17,300,457 of JANIHY010000005.1, read as the reverse complement.
TTCATTTCTTGTGTTGTTTATTCAGTAATAAGTATGTTATGGATGTATATATTGTTGCCTCCAGATTGTTATGATGTTATTTAAAGGAATTGAGTGGACAATATGTAAAAGTAAGATTTTCAAGTTTATCTAGTTGATTTAAGATCTCTTTCAAATACTTAACGTTCCTGGCTAAGATCTTATTGATTATTGCTTGGTTGTAGGAATTCATTTGTTGGCAATATTTCTATTTTCAAGGAGATTGAAGAGAAGCTTCAGCAGGTATTCAGTTTTGACATTCATTTCCTTTGCTAATTGACAATGTCAACAACGATTTTCCACACATTTTAGTTGAATTTGTTTCTGTTTCTATGTTTTGCAGCATAGTCATTTTGCATCTTTTTCTTCATTGAAAAGAGAACTTTTATCATCCTTTTTATGTTTTAAAAGACAAATGACTGGATTTTCTTGCATGACGTGGCGACAATCACATGCTATAACTAAGACTTTTGAACATGAATTTATATCAATTTGCTGCTCGACTTACATTGGTAAATCACCTAAAAGGTGTGGGATATTGTTTTTGGTGAATATCACTCAAATAAACAGTAGTATGAGTTGCCTATTTGCTCCTAGATGTTAACCATTCTACTCCAACAAAGAGGCTAAAGGTCAAATTTGACTATTTGTGCTATAAAACTGTTCATGGTTATTATGAATTTGATATGCAGTCTTTGTGCATCCATATCCCAATAGAATCTGGACTTGTTTAGGGTGCGCTGTCAAATGCTGATGTTTTAATTACAGGGTCACAACATTGTCTTGATATCAAACCATCAAACTGAAGCTGATCCAGCTGTTATTGCGTTGTTGCTTGAGAAAGCAAACCCCAACCTTGCTGTGAACTTGGTGAGTTAGTTGAATATGTGATATTGTCATTTATGTGATATCGTCATTTCCTTTGTTGAAAAGGGACATTGTCACTTCTGGTGCCATCTTAAGCAGTCGTTTTTAACTGTTCAAAATCTTGCCACTTCTTAGCCAAACTGTATGTGTATTATCGCAGAATTATGTAGCTGGCGATAGAGTGGTAACTGACCCTCTCTGCAAGCCTTTCAGCATGGGAAGGTGAAGTTGCAAATAAACTTTTAACTGTCTTCTCTGTAACTTTCGTATGACTAATGGAATTATAAGTATTCTACCTCTGCAAGTTTTCAGGAATCTTATATGTGTATACTCGAAAAAACACATTGATGATGTTCCTGAGCTTGCTGAGATGAAGAAGAAAGCAAACATTCGAAGTCTGAAGGAAATGGCTACACTCTTAAGGTATCTTAATTTCATAAACTATTTCCATTGCTTGAACAGAATTTGGGATTTGGTTTACATAATGTCCCATAACATAGACGCGTGTTAATGATTCTTTTTCATATTTTTAAAGTTTTGTAATTTTAATATCCATTCATCTTTCTATGTGGTAGCATCTACTAGAGGTGTTTTCTAAACATTTAAGGCATCATGAGTATTGGTAATAAAATTTGTTCCTTTATGTTGATGAATTTGGCAAGTCCTTGAGTTATTTTTTGGCACGATAATCTGAATAGATCTGCATCAACCAGCCATTACGCTGAAGAGCCCTAAACAAAAATCTGAACTGTTGTGTCATACTGTTGAATCATTTTCTGTATTGGCCGGCAACATCTTAATTGCTGTAAGTGGAGTACGTAAGGTTTGAGCTATCAATTTCCACTAACTACCTGGTTGCTTTTTTATTATTAGAATAATGCTAGAGGACTATATTAAAGAAATCATGGAAACAATCACCAGTACCATCCATTTAAAGAAGTATTCTGGTTGCTGCCTTCTAACTGCCATCAAAATGGAAAAGAAAAAGATAAGAAATAGAAATTTAACAAATTTAACAAATAAAATTGATATTTGAAACTGTTCCTAGCTCTCCAGAAATGGAGAATTTGACTAAAGTGATATATGCTTTTATTGACATTTTTATATGTTCTCAACAGTATTCATGGGAATGGTTGAGGAATTGCATCTAACTTCTTCATGGTTTTCTCTAATTTCTTCGTGACAGTTCTTATTCAGCCTATATTCATTCTTATGTCCTTATTCCTTCATTTTACAATTTTCCATACTTTTCATGAACTTAGTGCTCGAGGCAATATGCTGTGCCTTCTAAAATAACGTTCATGTGGGGATTATGCATCTCATGTGTTTGTGCCGAAAGGCACCACTGGCATTCTGCAAGGCAACCCTCTGAATAGATATTTGAATTCAGGGATGGGTCACAAATAGTGTGGATTGCACCTAGTGGTGGTAGGGACCGGCCTGATCCTCTTACTGGAGAATGGAAACCAGTAAGTTCATTTTCTCTTTCTTTATCAATATACTTTCTTCCAGAATTTTGCTATGAAGAATGTTTTAATGGGAATTGTGGAGCTCAAGTTTGTGCACTGATCTCTTGTGGGCTATTAAACTCTAGTGGAAGCATTGCAGGTTAAAACGAACGGTTTGAAAATTTGAGATAATTTCAAATAACATAATATCATGGCAGATTGCATTACAGTTAAGATATAGCTCTTGTAGCACTTGAAACAAATCACATTAAAGATATAGTGCTATGTGAATGCTTTCTCTCACTTGTGCAAAACTAGAAAAGAAGTCATATTGATATAATTGAATGATATATATTTATTTTAGCAATGCAAATTTTTTCCCCTATTTGGAAGACCTATCTTGGCCCTTTGGCTGACATCCAAGTGTAGTGTACTCAAGCTTATACAATTGCAGGCGCCTTTTGATTCTTCTTCTGTGGATAACATGAGAAGGCTGGCAGGAAATTCTGGCGTTCCAGGACATGTTTATCCATTGGCCTTATTGTGCCATGACATAATGCCCCCTCCACTACAGGTTCGTCCCCCTTAATCACATTTTTGGTTGAATGTCTCTTTTCCCTTGATGATTATTTTATGTACTGAACTCATTTAGAATATTCAGGTTGAGAAGGAAATTGGAGAGAGAAGAGTGATCTCCTTTCATGGAACTGGCTTATCAATTGCACCAGAAGTTGCTTTTACTGAAATTGCTGCTAATTGTGGAAATCCTGAAGAGGTTAATCACAATGAATACACTATTCATACACCCATACAATCAAACTTATAGTTACTCTTAAAATATGAGAACCAATCTTGCATAGAAGTTGACAAATTTGCTTTTGAACTGAGAATCGGTACATCACAGAGGCAACATATGTACTGCAGCATGCTACCAGTTATGGCTTTACATGGAGGAACCCATTTAAACAAGATGAACACAAATCTAATAGTTTACAACTGCCTTGTTCATGATCTAATTTCAACTTCAGTTACAATTGAATTTTGGCATCCATCTTATTACTGATCATTATCTCCACATGCAGTTATCTCAGCATTTTATGTCTCAATCATCTAATGTTTAAAAAAGAGTGCAATGCACAATCAGGATGAGCATTTTCATTGAAGGCATGTTGTAAGCAACTGTAGTTAAATCCTGGTGGTTGCATGAGTAGGGTGTTAATCAAGGATCTTAATATTGTCTAGTATTGACAACCTCTTTGATTTCATGAAAACATAGTTGGTTCAGTGTTTTGGGTTACAGATCTGACTAGCAGGTTCAGCATATTATTACTAGGGTTTGGGCACATCTGATCTTTAAGTAAATCTGAACAGTAGTTTGTCCAGTTGATTTGACTTTCTGTAGATCTGCTTCATTTTAAGGCTGACAAGGTTTCTATAGAAGCTTAAAAACTGAAACCTTTAGGTCGTTATTTTGATATGTTGAAAAGAAAATGAATTAGGATGTACACCTTCACCAAAATAATGGCAAAAGATGCTAATTCTATTATGTTGTATCAGATAATATACTTGTTTCCCCTCTCCAACTAATATTATGCCAAACAATCGTCGTCTTGGCAGAGTCTCTCTAAGTGTTCATTGATTGGAGTCTGTTTGCTGAGTTGTTAGTTGTCATGAACTTTGTGTGCCTGCCTGCGTCCTCTGAATGTCTCTAAATGGTCTGGCTTTCTCAAACAGGCAAAGGAAGCATACTCAGAGGTTCTGTACAATTCTGTGAATGAGCAATATGACGTGCTTAAATCTGCCATACAGGGCAAACGAGGACTTGAGGCATCGACGTCAGCAATCTTGTTGTCACAACCATGGAGTTAGTCACCTTCGGTATGACTGATTAGTTATATTCTTAGATCCTTAAAACTTTGCATGATATGTTTGGAATGTAGTCTGATGTTTGTTTATTACTTTATTAGTCACCTTATGTATGACTGATTAGTTACATTCTTAGATCCTCAAAACTTTGCATGATATGTTTCGAATGGTGTCTGATGTTTGTTTGGTCATGATAACAGGATTTTATACAAATTTGGATTACGTAGTCTATTACATTGTTTCAGCCAACGAGATGATAGTAGTCTGTAGATAGCTGCATATTTGCAGTAGTTACTTGCAATGGCTTAGCCCTGATATTGCCACGTGTTGTATGTGTCATCATTCTGAAGCATGTGACCAGTGAGAGTCCATTTTATGTCAAGGGATGGTTTAATTTATGACAAAATGACTGCCACTTGCATAAGTTGGATTTCGTGTTTTGCAGGATAACAATCGCCTTTATATAGTTTTGCAACTCGGGGAAAAATTCTGTACATTGGTGCAGCATTAAGAGTTGAAGCCTTTGTTTTTCCCTCAGAAAGAAAACATGGATGACACCTATAGGAAACTGCAGCCTGATATCAAATTGTTTCTGTGCATACCTTGAAGTCAAATCCAACAAGCTGCCATAAAGCCAAATCCATCACTAACGACGATGTGCCAGAAGTCCATTTTCAGGTGTGTACAGGTTACAATTTTTAGTAACCAAGTACTAGATCTCTTTTGGCAATCTGTATATTTTCTCTTATATTCGTGAAACAGATCATATTTCTTTATTTACTTTTAACTCCTTTATTGAAACCGCTAAAGTAGTATGGTTGTCCATTCCACACAACACTTGTACACTACTACAGGGCCATGAACGCTCACCTCTCTAGTTAAAAGTGATAATAGAAAGACAAGATTAATGAGAACTCTAAATAATTATATAGCAATAATTTTTTGCCAAAAACTTCCGTATGATCTTACAGTAACTTTGAAACAAAATATTTTGTTCTTCAGAAGAGGGTTTTTTAGCTTGATAAAGATTCAACTTCGTAACACTGGGCCTTGTAGCTCATCGTTGTTAAAACATTTATTCTACCATTGAATTTTACATTTCGGTGAAGTGTCTGTCCTTTCTAATTAACTGAATTAATATTCGAAGTGTTTATTCTTTACAACACCATGTGCTGAAGACATCAACTAAATCCCAGTCATTGATGTATTGTATATTATTTCGCAAATGATGGAATATCTGTTTAGGACACATTTGAGACTTTAATAGAAATTCTTAAAACCTTTTTCCTAGTGAAGAATGAACTTTTCTAGGCTACATCCTTGATGGCGGTTTTACTCGTTTGTGCCTAAATTGTAACCGCCCGCGTATATGTTCGAACTCGATCTTTTGATCTTAAGAGCAGGCATTTACCATTCGCATTGCATTTTCTACTGTTTACGGGTTCCAAGTTCTTAATCTTATCAAACCACCACGATAGTACGGCACAGAGGCCTTATATTGGAACAACCGTTAGTTTAAATGGAGACCAGCAATCCAAAAGCTGGAACCTGAGAGCGTCTGGTACAACTGGCTGAATAATTTTGCCACGTACACTTCTTGGGTCTTTTTCTTTACCAAGGAAAAGATGAGGCATGCACAGTACACACGTACCAGGGTTTTATTCTGGTTGGTTGTCAGGTTTCACGAGTATCACTCACAAGCTTACTGGGGAGGCAGGACAGATGAAGCAGTACTTTGGATCAAATCCTATTTGGATTATATATTTTAAGACACTTACAGAGACTGCAAGTTGCGTCGGTTTTCAATTTAATTTACCAATGCCCTCAAACAGGTTGGTCCCAGACTCAGTTTCTTGCTTTTAGTTGTTTGTTTCTTGTGTTTGACTTGAGAGACTGCATCGCTCAATTTCTTAATCAATTAATATAAACCAAAGCAAACACTTTCATGTTTGTTCTTTGCATATATTACAACAACATTTAGCTTAAAAGAGACAAAGCTGAATAACATATAATATCGGAACAAAAACAAAGTTGGACACCCGATGTAAAAATGCTGGTAGAGGCGTTACTTGTGAAGGCATGCATGGCTTGGTTTTGTGTACTCGGTTTGATTTATATGATTTGATAATTGGTGAGTCCACGAGGGTTTGGAATCATCGCACATTCTCACGTTAATATTTTAAGTGCGTAGTTAGGATACCCATACTTTGGATACTGCAACATGCAACGAGGATCGAGCCACGCTGAACTTGCTCCCACGAGCGGATTCTGCTTGCTAGATTGGATAGTTTGAAAATATATAGCATCAAGGTACATGAATGTTACCCCTCCTAACGATTAACGAAACTAGTAGAATTAGCAAAAATTGAGCTGTTCAAATTACAATGTTTAATTTATTTTATATATTAAAGTTTTTAAACAATAATTACAAAATAAAAATTTATTAGATTTAGTTAATAGTGAACCCATAACTTAAAAGGTGTAATTGCAATGCCCTATGGGTCCTACTCCTACTAATTGAGAATTAGCAATAAAAGGTAATTATATCCGTACATGGCAAAGAACTAATTTTGTCGTCCACCTTATCCCCTCTTTATATTTGTTCGGTGCGAAATAAGTCAACCTTTTCGTCTCTCCGGTCTTGGGAAAATTAAGGACGCAATTCATTCTGTAACCGAATTAAATTATAAAATTATTGGTAAAAAAAAAACCATGGCTTGACTTGATTATGATCACAACTCAAAACTGACATTTCTACTGAGAAGGGCTTTAACCTCCCTAAAAATAGTTTAAGAGAATTATTGTATAGGATTAAAGTGTTCTAACCTTTAATCATTTCTTGCTGTTCTTTTTGAAAACAGAGTCGAGCTTAATAGAGATAGGCAGGTGGGGACAGTTTAGCCGTCAGATAGAAGATGGAGAGGGGCAAAGAATTAGGTAGAATGATAGGGCATTGGATAAGCCGCTGTGGGTCACTACATGAGATCGAGACTGAGAGACAAGTGCATGACCCAAGTCAATCAACAAATCAAGCTGATATGGACTCCCCTAAAACAGCCACCACCTTCATTACATATTATATGGGACGAAAGTGAACCCCACGCGCCACCCATCATTGCCAGTGCTTAAGGGAACGGGAACGGGAACTGTTGACACAACAGAGCGGATGGCTTTAGTTTGGCGTTGGTAGGGACCCACCCATTTTTTTTTTTATCATTAAGATATCACTGGTTAATGTAGTGACTAATTCTTTTGTTGATGGGAAGGTATCTCACAAAATGGGATAACTAGTTCAAGAATTTAAGGTTGCTTCATATTTAAAATCAAGGATCGAATCCTGATTTTAGGTTAAGAGTGGATGAATCCCTTGCTACTCAACCACACCACTTGGATTCCACCCCCCTTTATTGTATTGGCTCCTCCTCTATTTTCTTTTCAGGCGATAAAAATAAAATCCGAGATTTGCATTTGCATTTACAATACCCATCACCCAAAAAACACAAACGCCTATGCACTACAGCTCGACTAAATGTTTTCCCTGCCTCTACTCAGTCTCAGCCCAAAGGGAAGAGAACAAGTTACAACTAACAAGGCTACTCCTACTCTACTTGGTAGATTTTTCAAAATGACCAAATTGACCACCGTCTGGATTGACATCATGTAGATTCTAGTCTAATTGCATTGATTACATCTTAGAATACAAGGCAAGGCAAGCATAGAAAAGCTTGAAGGTGAAGATCCGCCAGCGAGTCCTGCATGAAACTACTCAATCCAAATGGCCAAAATTTTTAAGGAAAGAGAAAAAGAGAAGAGTGTCCTGTAGGCTGTAGCAGACAGATGTTCAGTGCACTATTGACTTCATCTGTTGCTGACAGAGACAATGAAGTCATGCACATCTGTGAACCCAGTTTTGAAGTTATAACTCACAGCGCTCAGCTACTCTAAACCCCAAAGCTCTCGTTTTCTCTCCCTCTCCCCACCCTTTTTTGCGAAAACAGACAGTCTTTGTTAGCCACTGTTCACGAAACCACACTGCCTGCAAGACTCTCTGTATTCTCTGCCTGTTTCTCGCACTATATGCTCTCTCCGCCCATCCATCTGCAGCTGCCAGCAAAATATCTGTCCCTATCTCTGTCTAACCCAACCCTTGCAAAGAGCAAAGGTTAATCTTTTGAAGCCTTTTATGAGTTGTTATCACTATCGTGGCTAGACAAACACCCCCTAGAACCCTTTAAAACTTTCCTCTATTGCCTGTTTACCAACGTCCTTTTTCACCCTCTTTAAGCTTTGTACACAATCCTAAAACCATGCTTCAAAAACTTGTCTTTCCATTGTAAATATGCCCTGCTGAGAGTAAGTTTCGTGTTCAATGACTTGTCTCTTCTTTTCAAAGCTTGGTGGAGGGTGAATGGGGTGCATGGTCTCTCAGTTAGCTGCGAAATTTGCTTTCTTTCCTCCATCTCCACCTACTTATCAGATCAAGAAGCGAGACAATGGCAAGCTCTCTGTGGTATCGTCTACTTCTACAATGCCACTTCCTCTACCGGATGACAACTCGTTGGATATACTCTTAATTGATACAGAGAGGGGAAACAAGATCGTTGCTTTTTATTTGAAAAATCCACTTGCAAGACTCACCTTGCTTTACTCACATGGCAATGCTGCTGACCTTGGCCAGCTCTATGACTTGTTTGTTCAGCTCAAGGTTAATCTCAGAGTTAATCTCCTGGGGTATGTTTGTTTCAAATCGGTGCAAAGTTTAGAACTTTCTGTGCTTTTCTTTTCCTTCTCAAGGTGGGTATACGAGAAGGGAAGAGGTTGGTTTCTGTTTGGTTGCCATTCACATGTTTAGCTGTGTCTTATGTATACATTACTCTGTTTTTGCTCGTCTTTTTCCCTCTTACATATGCTATAAGGATTTGGATTTGATTAAAGAAAAAAAGAGGAACTCGTGTTCGGCTGGTTATAAGAAGGGAAGAAAAAAGACTTGTATTTGGAACAAATAGAAATAGGTATGGGCCGTCGGGTTAGATCTGTAGTTACTATTGACAAACTTTCAGTTCAGCGTCTCCTTGCTCACTTACTAGTTAACTTTTCGCTCTTTTTTTTTTTTGTCTTCTTGGTCATGATAAGCTTTTCATTTGCTATCACACATTGTTTCTGAATACTGCCCCTTGTATTTGGAGCGATGTTCGGTTTCTCCTCGTGGAGTTTTGTGCCTTTAACGCTGAGAAACGTCTATTTTAACCTTTATTGCACCTTTTATCTGCTTTATTGTCATTTCAGGCACAAGTCCATTGTATAGATCTCAAGGGGGGAAATCTCACTTAATATTTTTCCTTATTTCTTAGTGCATCTGTAAGGCTTTTTTTAACCATCCAGTATACAGATGACGAAAATAAAATTGAATCATGAGATTGGACATGACTAAAACGAATTGTTCTCTCATATTTGTGGATTTTGTTGTTCACCAATACATCTGTAGGTCTTCGTGATCCTATATACAAAGTTTTAGTGTAGCTTGGCGTCCTGTTAACATGGGTGTTGTTTATGTGCAATCCCATGGAATTTCTCTTTTGTGGTTCTATTTTAATTGTCTCTATTATCCTATTTCCTTGGCATTTGTCTAATTGGCCGTTTCATGGTTTTATATATGATTTTCTTGATGCAGATATGACTATTCTGGCTATGGGGCCTCAACTGGTAAGGTAAGCTGTCATCTCAGATTGAACTTATCATCCTTCCCGGGGTAGCTCAATCATTTGACGCTGACACTGTTTTCATATAGAAAAGAAAACAGTGATATGACAATTAGAAAAGCAAATGTTTGTCAAGCATCATCGAGGTTGGCCTGTCAATCATGATGATAGTGTTTTAGAATGTATTGATTTGGGAAGAATAGCGCCTCTCAAGGAAAGGGACTGGGGTTCAGCTCAGTTCTATTAGAGAGTTAATGCATGGTGTGGGACAGTTTGTAAGGATGGAGTAGTTGAGAAATTAAGTTGGAAGTGTTTCTTCTAAAGATTAGAGGGCAATCAATATAGAAATTACGATAACCTCCTAGCAGAGAGCTGACAAATTTTGTTTACAGAACTTAACCATAATCTTATTTCTATGTCCAGCCAAGCGAGATTGATACGTATGCTGATATAGAAGCTGTTTATCAGTGTCTTCAGTCGGAGTATGGAGTGAGCCAGGAAGATCTTATACTATATGGGCAGTCAGTTGGCAGTGGACCAACTTTGCACTTGGCATCGAAATTGCCAAGGCTAAGAGGCGTAGTTTTGCATAGTGGCATTCTTTCTGGCCTTCGTGTTCTTTGCCATGTAAAGTTCACATTTTGTTTTGACATATACAAGGTAAGTCATCTACCTTATTTACCTTTTCTATGGGGATGCTTAATGTAACACAAACCCTCGTGGCTAATCATCAATCTGCTTCTTCTCAATTCTAATTATTAGGTGCTGTTAACGTGGACTTTTAACTGCCATTTCTTGACCATGCACTTGTTTCATTTGCAGAATATAAATAAAATCCAAAAGGTCAAGTGCCCGGTGCTAGTGATTCATGTAACTCTCTCTCTCCCCTGCAGTTTTTCTTTTCTATTCCTAGGTCAGTTTTCTCTTGGTCTTCAAATTTTAAGATGTGTGCCTGGGGCTGGAATTTGAAAATAGCCACATCCTTGGTGGATTATTGACGAAACATTCTAGATATTATGAAGAAACTCTGAAATTCCATGTTGTCTGATTCATCCGTATTATCAAGCTCCTTAACTTAAGAAATAGACTAGGATATCTTTCATTTGGTATCTAATGTGATGGAGTTTTCATTTACAAACACACACCACGTCCTATCTTTCTGCTGTTCATATGTCAGAATCTCAATGTAGTCAACTTTGTGAAGGACTAGATAAAGCCTTTAATGTGCTTTCAACCCAGTACTACCATTTTGTCTCAGAACTGGATATTTCCTTTGGATGTGTCCTCTAGAGTATTTGCCTCTGAAAACTGTCAAGCTGTGTACATCCTACAAGAATCTTGATAGAATGATGACTTGAATAATTGCTAAAAGGGAGGAGGAGGATGGAAGGGACTTAAAAGTTTGGCCTTAGTGCACTGGTGTATGAAGTTGAAAGCTTGACCTGCAAAAGAGCAGCTTATTTCAGACCGATGTAACTGGAAATGGTTAAAGCATGGGCCAATTGCATATCATCAAACTTTTTTCTGTGGTTCAATCTGGCTGAAGTCAATGGAGGTTATCAATCAGCATTTTGCAAGAAAGTGGAGAGTTCTGTTCGATGCTGCTAGATACTTGACTGGGATATTGGTTGATTAGCTTGTCTCAGCATGTTTGCTGGAAATAAAAGATGAATCTGTGTGTAACATGATATGAAAACTGTTGTGAGGTTGAAGCGTCCAGTTTTTGTTCACAATAGTGCTTAGCGAGTACCAAAGGCTTGCAGGATTACTGAAAGCAATAGATACAGTGATTCATTATACTAAAAAGAGCTAGTGTTATCTCTTAAGATTGCAAGAAATAAAGTTGTCCCTATAAAATCAAGATGAAACACTGTAAGATGGGATTCAGATGCTAATTTCTAATTCAATGATTGGGAGTGTATTCTAGATGCTAGGTAATGTAGATGCCAAGGTAGTCATTATAAACTGGACTAAAGGTGGTTGGAAGAACTTACCTCATTATTGTCCCTGTGGTTCAATATGAACAGATCCTTACCTTTACAATGGTGACAAAGGCTGAGACATTTTTTGTGTTGCTTGCTGGGATTATTCTTCTTGAATAATATTGTTGTTTTAAGTTACCAGTGCCAGTGGACTTTAACACGTTAGTCGAGAATCCTAGTTTTGCTGTTCATGTGACTTGAGCTTGTGAAAAATCCAAGGTAAATGTTTTTTTAGCAACTTTTCTAGTATTTTGGACACTTGATATACGAAGAATGAAAAGGATGTTGCACCCAAAGAGATGAGAAGACACAATGTATGATGCTTTGGAGACGCTTGAAAGGATTGGTTTTTTTAAACCTAAGTAAGAAGCTTGAGTTTCTTGGGGGCAAGTATATGGTTGTACTTGTTGAACTTGGACCAATGATCCTAGAATCCTGGAACAGGGGATCCTAAAGTGGTCTATGCAAGTATGGAGTAATCCTGTTTTTTTTTTTCTTTTCTTTCTGGCATCATAGGGAATGGCTCATAGTTTAGATATGATGGCATATTAAAGGCATCAATCAATGAAAACTAATATACTTGACGAGAGAACCGATTATTACTATTTATTAGTACTTCTGTCTTGCTATATATGCCAATTATATGAAGAACAATGTTTTCATTTGATTTTTACAAGTCTGAATCATGAATCATGTTTCTAATTGCTTGTCTAAGGTTGTGTTAATAGATGGTATCCTGTGATTCTGGTCTAGGGTCAAATTAGTTCGTTCATCCAGATACAACTATATTTTCTTCTAGTTGGATCTTTATCTTTGAACTTCATGCAGATAATTTCTCTCTGAATTTAGAAAGCGTGCATGATGAGCAAGTCCATTGATTGCTTATGTAATGGATGCCGTTAACTTTCAGGGAATGTTTTTATGCATCTACCATGTGTGGTTACTTGTACAACCCAACTGCCTATAGAATATGTAATATGCATACTACTTTGTTTAAAGATACTTTCAACTTATCTTTAACAAACACCTTTATGCTTGATTGGGCAATGGCTATTTAGCAGTTACCTTTGTCTTGACAATAATTATCTAATTGATCTAGTTTGAGCAAATTATAAAATGGTCATCAATTTCCAAAAGAGTTTCTTCATATGGTTACAGAGGCTCAGAGAAATGTGAGTTTGTGACCTAAAACTTCACATTATGAATTATCAGGATTTGGTAAAAGCAAATATTGGAAGTTATATTTTGTAAAATGAGCTGTGTTGACTATAATAGCCTTAGTTATTTATTAAGTTGTTTCTCGGCCCTGCCTACGGATTCTTCATGTTAAATTGCCAATTTCATTGTTAGTCCAAATCTCCCAGGTATGAGAAGGGCATAATGCTTCATGTCTTGACCTTTCTTTTCATTGGTAGTGCTGTTCCTACCTAGATCAAGTAGCGAACAATAGCTATGGTTACTATTCTCTGGGTTAATGATCATAATAATGTGATGATGGCAGAGCATGCTATGCTGTGCAGGGAACAGAAGATGATGTTGTGAACTGGCTGCATGGTCAAGGACTTTGGAAAATGGCGAGGGACGCATATGAGCCTTTGTGGATTAAAGGAGGGGGCCATTGTAATTTGGAGCTATACCCTGATTACATCCGCCATCTTTGCAGGTTTATCCATGAAATGGAAAACATGACCACAGCAATCCGCCTGAAAAAGATTCGGCAAAAGCTGCGACTAAAACCAAGGTCTAAATCTGCTTCTGCAGTTACTTCTGGCAAGTGCTGCAGATTGCAATTATGGCGACCAAGATGTCCTGAATGCTGCAGACCGAGGTGCACGAAATGTTCTTGGCGACCAAAATGCTGGAAATGCAGCTGTGGTAAGTGCTGCTGTAGACTGCCCAGATGCACCGAATGTCGGAAATCTAATTGCTGCTGCAGCGGAAAATGCTTGCATTTGTGGTGCTACTGCTGTGTAGGGTAAAGATCAGATGATGAGATGAAGGGGAAGCAGAATGGTTGATATTGATGATGAAGAAGAAGAGCACATAGTTGTATAGCTTTGTTAAGATTTGCTAACACACTCCCTCTGATCTTTTTCATTAGCTTATCACCTGCAGAAGATGAGGAAGGCAGTCATTTGGTGGCTTAAATTAGAATTGGTATAATGGTATACTTGCCGGTGTAATTCTTCAAAAATGGTATTCCTATTTTATTATTAATTTTGGGATTCTTAATTTCACTTTTCACATTTCGAAGTAGCCCACGTGAAGCATGGCCTTTCCGTTTTGTCATTTTGGTCTTTCTATTCGCGTCATGCTCTACTATTTCCAAGGCCTTTAAGAGGGAATGTGGAAAGACGCAACGTTCTCTGCAGATCCATTCAGGTGTCAACGTTACAGGCCATGCATCTCGCATGTGAAATTGGGAACTTGAAATTCCTGAAAATGAGTCATTTGGGTTTGAGACTTCTAAATCAAATACACATTGCTCGCTATTTTATTATTAAAGCATAGTTTTATTGGCTCCTGATATAGATACTTTAATTTCTCCTAACACCTAATTGATTTTCTATGTTAACCCTCTTTATGCTATATAGAATTTGATATGATAAACTTTGTATGGGGAGTGTTGGGGAAGAATTATGCCAAACTTACTATGTAGAAGGCTTTTCTCATTTTCACAAATACGGTCTACCTCTTACTATTAGAACTCCGCTATTTATTGATTCTTCTCCACCATCACTCCCTTGTTTAGGTGAAGTAAGTCAAAATTTTATAGAATTCACTTTGTTTAAGGCCTCCAAATCCCTAATATCGTGGCCTAAAAATGTAGATCAATGGGCTAAATAAGTAGATAGGTTGTATCATTTAGCTTGGAAGAGATAGAGTCTTCTGTAGCTAATAACCCTTTACAGGAATTCCATAGAATATTAGTCTAACCTTATATCTGCAATTATGATATTTTAGAGTCCTTCATACAACTCCTTTATATTTTCTTTTAGTCAAACTTCCATTTTATTGAAAGACATTTTTTGAATTGAGCTGTTTATAATTGGGGAAGATTTTGTTTGCTATTTAAGCTTCTTCAAGAAATCCTAATTCCGAAGAACATGTTTTTTTTTTTTTGCGTTATGCTAAACTGAATTATCTGTTGTTCTGTTAATAACAAACCAAGTTTGGAATTCCTTCCTTTTTATAAAGTGGTGGCTTCTAGTAAATTCTTTGCTTTAGGCTCTATTTTATTGGAGTGTCTTTATAAGAACTTAAAGAGATGCATCTCTAATATCCTTTTACAATAACTTAACCTGTGTGTATGGTTTGTCCAACTTTGGGCTTTTGCTTACTTCCCTGAACTTAAGGAAAGAGAAGGACTGCCTTTTTCTAATCCTAGATTTCTTGATTTTCTTGATCTTTGTCTATCTACTAGTTTTTGTAGTAAATCTATAAGGAAATCCTCAATATTGCATTGCCTCTGAAGTTTAAGTTTACAAATTAATTAAATCCTTTTGAAGACTTCTTAGAAAGACCTTATTGGCTAAGAATTTTTAGGACTTCTAAATCATCTTGTTTGGTTGTTTTTAGAAAAATTTTCTCACCTACTAATCCTAGAGTTTTCATTATTAGTGGTGATAAAGTCCTAAAATTCGACCTTTCCATTACGACCTTAGGTTTTGAAATGTATCTCCCTTACTTTTGGAGTAGGCAACTCAACCTTTCTCTAGAAATTCCTATTGCTATATATTTTCGGA
Source organism: Erythroxylum brevipes (assembly GCA_027479065.1). Classification (NCBI taxonomy): domain Eukaryota; kingdom Viridiplantae; phylum Streptophyta; class Magnoliopsida; order Malpighiales; family Erythroxylaceae; genus Erythroxylum; species Erythroxylum brevipes. The sequence continues at coordinate 17,284,831 of JANIHY010000005.1, read as the reverse complement.
CTACCTAATAAGAGTTCCTTCCGAGGCAAACATTATCAGTGATAAATTCCTCTAAGAAATTTTTTATCATTATCACGTTCTCAGGTGTAAGATTATTGTTGCCAGTGTCATTGACACAGAAACTTACAACTTTTAGTGATTAAAAAGCTTTAAGAGTTTAGTACCTCATCTTAATTCTATCCTTCTTAAAGGTATTCCATTTTATTTGCATATTCTTGGCTCGTTAGAATTTTCCTAACTTTTATGATTATAAATTTTAGCATCTTGGATGCTGAGAGTAGAGAAGAAATCCAACTCTCCTCTTAGGAAGAAGTGACTCCCAATCCTCTCCTTAAAAGAAAACTTAAAGAGAAGTCCTCAACAACTTTTAGTTCTAAGGAACCTAAAACTTCAGTTCCAAAAGGTTTCGCTAAGAAATCCACTTGTTCTTCCTTTAAATTGCTTAAAGAAACTGTGATCACCAAGTCTGCAACTAAAGATACTCTTCCTTTTGAAGGGACTTCCTCTACATCTGTAAAAATTATTGAGGAAATTATTATTGGTATAAAACTCCCTTTTATTACTTTTAGTTTTCTTTTCGTTGTAAAATTCCTCAAATATCAACTTTCCGAATGCAAGAAGATTGATGTAGAACTAATGCAAGAATCACACCCTATAAGTGAAAATTACAGTCATTGAGTCATTGACTGAAGTGGAATATAAATAGAAACTCATAACCCCATGCACATTACTTCAATTTCCTACACCTATCTACAGCTGAGATTAACATAAACAACAATGTTGTTGCTGTTTCCGAACAAGCAAAGAAGAGGCTACTTGACGTCGGTCTTGTTGATGAAAAAACCACGAAACAGAACCTCATGCCTCACCCAATGCATACCCATCAACAAATCCGAATCCCTACCCCTTCCACACCCATCAATAACATACAACCATTCGTCTCACTCAAAGACCCATTCGAAACCCATTACCCATACAGGAAAACAAAACCAATGGATGAAAGAGTCTTACCCAGAAAAGAGATATAATAATGGCGAACGACTGGTTTGCTTCGGTGGAGAGTGACGTTTCTGGCGAAGACGATCTAGAGGAACAGAAACTGAAAAATCAGAACTTGTCGCAAGGTGCGGACATGCGAAGGGGAAAAACACAATATACCTTTTACAACGGAGACGCAACAAAGTGAAGAAGGAGAGATGGAGACAGGAGGGTAGTTTCAAAGGGTAATGGTAACAAGGAGGGAGGCTATTCGGTGGTGAACTGCGTTAAAGACAATGACGAAGGAGAGGTGGGTTGAACCCTAGAAAATGAGAGGGCATTATGGTCATTTTTAATTCTTGTCCAACGGACAAGAATTTCTGTACCATAGTTTGGAATAGAACCGAAATTTTTGTCTTTGTCCTTTAAAGACGGAACAGAATTTTGTGAAGACGGTAAGCAAACACACCATAGGACCGAACATTTATGTCTTCGTCATCCGTCCTCACGTCCGAAGACAGTAACCAAACACAGGGTAATATCACAAGTATTTTGTCATCATTAAAAAGAAGGAAATTGTTGAACTAAGGGAGGTTCTAATTGATGTTTTGATGACAAAGAAATATAATTATTACCAATTATGTTTATCATTTGATGAAAACTAAAATTAAAACAAAATAAATCCATAAACTTAAGAATATAGTATATGAAGTTTTAAAAAAAAAATTGAAGTTTGCAATTAATGAAATGAAGAATCAAAACAAGAACAAAAGAAGATCAAGGCTCACTAAGGTCATTTCACATTTGTACTATTATTTGTAAGCCCACTTTGATAATTTGACAATCCATAAGACTCACCATGTATAATTCATCTTCCTTCATTGCATGAGTCTTTACATTCATTAAAAGGCATCGAAACTTTTAATTATAATATAAAAGTGTCTTGATATTTCAAATAATCTTTAAGAAACATTTTGAGAAATGCGTTAATTACATTGGGATTAAACAAATTATACTCGAGCATTTGAAGTTATTACAATCAAGTTTTGGGTTAAATGGTTGACCTATATGGGTTAGTGGTCAACGTATATAGTTAAAGTTGTTAAATTTGAAGTATTTAGGGTTTGATGTAGTATTGGTTGATGCACTAGTTGACCAGTCTATCATACTGGTCGACGAATATAAGTTACTAGTTGATGCACTATGTTAACTAATCTATCATATTGGTTGACCAGTATAGGTTACTTGCCAACTAATACCTAATAGGTAATGAATCTGGTGTTGTAAATGTATATTGGTCGACCAATATGCTATACTAGTCAATTAGTGTATCGAATATACATGTTTTAATGACTAGTTCTTGGCTCCAATTGTTATTTTAGGTCCTAAAAACCTATAAATATGTGTTTTCATCATTGGCTTTAGCATCAAGAAGGTTTTGGGTGTTGTATAGGCACATTTTAAAGAGTTTATTCAATCATTTGAGCATCATTTTATCATATGTGTGTAAGAAAGTAATTTTGGAGTTATTAAGTGAATAAGTGAGATATTTTAAAGTTATAACACTTTGTTGGAGTGTTGAATTTTGTACTTGGGGGGTAATCTAGGTGGTATTGAGATTCCTCTTTATTCTATAAGAAGATTGCAAGAAGGACGAGAAGTATTGTACAAAAGTTATATTTTGTCTCAAAAGAAGAATTATAATGGAATTCCAAAAAGAGTCTTAAGAGTGGATGCAAACAAGAGTTGTTTGTTAAACTACTATAAATTGTTCAATTATTTGATTACTTTGTATTAAGTAATTTTCTTATATTCATTTATATTGATTATTGTTAATCAAGTATATTAGTTAAAAAATTGTTGATTTTGTAATATGATTAGAAATATTTAGTATATCTCTAAAAATTCCATCCATAGGTAAAGGAACATCATCACGATTTTTGTGCTCTATAGGTATGTAAGACTTGGACTTCTTCTTTAAGCACTTCCATTGGTGATAATAGTTACTATTATGGTCATTATCCCCTTAAATGACAATAACTCACTAATTAAACCCAAATTAGAGTGATTTTATCTCGCATCCTCACTCATTAGATGAGTAACCTCAATGATATTTTCAAAGACCGTAAATTTTTTTTCTAGGATGTGCTATTATGTTTCATAACATCAAAGGACTTCAAATATGAACCATTTTTGTAATATCCTCCTTCAAAGAGCCAACTTTTAGAGAAGCAACCTTCCCCTCAAGAGACATAACATAAAAAGTCTTAGACTATTTGCTTATCCACCATTTATGATATTTCTCTATGATATTCGATGCTAATCTACTAACATGCTAAGGGATTGTGACTTATATTTCTAAGTCAAACTTAGTTAACAGCTCTCTTAATTTAGAAACATGTTATTATTCTACGTAATCGAAAGGTCCATAAAAACATCTTGAGAGAATTCAAATTGACAAGTGAATTGATAAGGTTTATATGATTTAGTAAGAAAAATGTTATCACTAGGCAAAGTCAAGAATCATTAACTCATAATCATAAAAATAAATCAATAAATCATTAACATTAGTAATTGACTTTATTGCACAAAAAGGTTTTCACATAAGTCACCACTGCAAATCATTTAACAAAGTATTTGGACCTAAATTCTTAGGGTTCTTAACTTTATTAGCAAACTTAACCATGGTAAAGGTGATTAGAAACGCAATACATGTCATACCTCTTATGAATCTAAGCATATTAGTAATAAAGAGGAAAGGCCATAACATCTTAATTAGGTAACAAGACATGGCAATATCTTTTAATCCTCAATAAATGTTAGCTAAAAAAGAATTCCTAGCCTAAAGGATTAGTTGGCAACTATAAGTGAAATTTTAAAGTGATGGAATGAATAAAGTTGATACGCCTGTAAAGTAAGAAAAATTTACATAACTAATAAGAAAAGAAGGTAGCTAATTATATGTTCCCATCAAAATCACCTAGTGAGCTATAACTGTTGAAAATATGTTTTTATATTGTAGATTGCATTAATCAATCCTGCCATTAGAGTTATAATGTATATTAATAACCCCCTTTCATAGTTAACTTATGATATGGTTGTAGAGCCCGACCTCTACTGCCATCACTCCAGGTATTGTCCTCTTTGGTCAAGGGTAAGCCCACGATTCGAACCCAAGACCTCAAGGTTTTGCTGCACTTTAAGTGCACGCCTCTTAC
>JANIHY010000005.1:17220638-17236718 GCA_027479065.1 Erythroxylum brevipes | reverse complement strand
GAAAGAATACTTGTAAAGTTTGAAGAGATAGTGAAAATCTCAGAAGAAACTCTGAGGACTGGACGTAGCCCACGGTTTGGGGTGAACCAGGATAAATTCTCGTGTCTACTATCCTTACTCTCTATATCTCTATCTTTATCCTAGATTCGAGTTTTAACACTACACAGTATTCAAAAGTCTTGATAAAACTACATCAATAAAAATTCTGTAAAGAATTTTATTTCATACAAAAAGTTCTGCAAAAGAGTTTTAAAAAAGGGGAATACACAATTCAACCCCCCTTCTCGTGCATTCTATTATCGCTTTCTAAGTGTTGTATTAACGTGTGATTCACTTCAGAATTCACGTAAAGTATACGAAATATACAAGAAGGGGGGAGGGGGGAGGTTTAATTGTGTTATCTTTTTTAGAATACAAAAACTTTTGATATTTCTTGAAAAAAAATTTCAACTATCAAATGAATACCAAAGATAATAGAATAAAGTAGCTATGTATTTGAATCGCAAATAAATTTTCTCTACTCATCTAACAACAAGAAAATTAAAGTGTAAGGTTAAAGAATAGACGATACGATTTTATACTGTTTCACCCCAAACCTTGGGCTACGCAAAATCGTCAGAGTTCGTCTGAGATTTCATTATACTCTTCTACTTTACAAGTATTCTTTCTTCCCTTCCAGAGCCTCTTTAGGTCTTTTACATAAAGTATTCTTTCTGCTATCTTAGCCTCTCCAGGCTCTTAGCCTTTTCTTTCTCTCGCTTAGAAAGATATTGTGAGTTCTTTGTTATAGTAGTGTTTGCTCTCTTGTATCGCACTTTGAATACAGAATTTTTATATTTAAATCTTAAACTATTCAGTCTTCAACTAGGCATAGTATTTATAGCCTAAGTCTCCAACTACTTATTGAAAAACTGCTTCTTGTTTCTTTTAAAAACCATTATTTAGTTGAGTTTTATAACTAACTCCAACTAACTCAACTAAATAATTGTCTGACGTACTAGAATATCTTCTTCTTTGTATCGTTTGTATTTTGCTTCTTCTGTAATGACGTGTCGTTTGTGTTTTGCGCTTCGTCTGGAATGACTATAAGATACTTATATTGTTTTGCACACTTAACACACTTATCAAAACAGTTCATTTATTTCTAATATTATTATTATTTGATTGTCACCAAAATTAATAGTAGTGAAGTCTTTTTGACTTAACAAATATGTATTGTATTTGGCTTACATCTAGAATGGATGGATGTAAGAATTTCTTTTCTTCATAGAGATTTTAAAGAAGAAATTATTATGCTCCAATTAGAAGATTTTAAAGAAAAATAAAAGGAGAATTTAGTTTATAGGTGGAGCAAATCTTTTTATGGTCTTAAGCAAGCACCGAGGTATCGATAAGAGATTTGATTTCTTGATCATAAGCCTTGTATACAATATTTATGGTAAAGAATCTTATGTACATTGTAAAAGGTATAATAATAATATTTTCTTTATTTTGCTATTATATATAGAAGACATATTAATTGCAATCCCAACAAAGATTATATTAAAGAATTAAGGCACAATTGTCTAAGAAATTTGAAATGAAGGACTTGAAACTATCAAACAAAATTTTAAAGATGCAAATTTATTGAGAAAAAAGAATGCAAAGATTTGACTTTTTTTACGACATTTCAAAATGCAAAATAGTAAGTTAATATCTATCTCTCTTTCTATTAATTTCAAGTTATCTTCTACTATGAGTCATAACAATGAAAATGAGAGGATGAAAATATCTTGAGCACTATATGTATCAACAATGGGGTTCGCCATGATTTATATAAGGTTGGGCATTGCATATCAATATAAGCAATAAGTGATTACAGTATATGACAAATCCTAGCAAAGAGTGGTGTAGTATTGTATAGAGCATCTTAAGCTACCTTAAAGGGAGCTTTGATATCGGATTACAAATTAATGCAGACTTGTTACCACATTTGGTCACTTATTAGTGCAATGGCAAAAGTTATTTTCTGTGTGTTTTATGTTCTTTTTAAATCCACGTGTACAAAATAATATGAACACGTCTAAGGAATTAGAGAAGTAACCATGATCAGTAACTAATAAGATGGTATTAAAAGCAAGGTTGGTTCTTTACGAGATTGCTTTACTGCTGTGTCTGTTTCTCCCACTCATCAAGTTGTCTGATTTCTCTCTCATTCAATGTTTTCTTTGTCACCTTTCTATCTCCTAGAGTTTCATGTCCCATAAGAAAATGAAATCTTGCAAACGCCCAACGGAGGAAAGAAACAGAAGCACAAGAAGACGATTTAAGCTATTTCCGAAAACCAGGATTGTGGAGAGAATCTAGTCAACATACCCATCACGCAAAAACAACAAAAGTGAATTAAGGATTTTTTTTTGTTTGTTTCTTCACTAGTGACAGAGCAGGAAGGAGAGAGAAAATTTTTACAGCTTTCATGTCTCTTCTCACGCAAGTTCCGTTTGTTTAATGTGTAGATTTCTTCGTTTTCTTGTTAGCCTTTTCTCTCTCTCTACATCTTCCTTGAGATGATGGCCCAACAGATCCAAAATCCTCATTTCTTTCACTTTTCGTGTTGTTTCAGAAATGCCCACTTTGTTATCTGCCTCTTCTGATGTTTGTTCTTGATCCATTTGCTTGTCAAAAAGATACACTACTGTTTTGTGCTTTTTTATTTTATTTATTGTCGGGAGATGTTTTTTTTCAGTGGATGACCTGCGTTGGTTCTTAGACTCAAGATTGTGTTCTCCATTTTCTTCGTCAGGTATGCTTTGAAGATTCTTTGATTGTTCTGATGCATTTATATCGTGCCTTTCTCAGTTCTTTGGTTTCTTCTTATTGAGTGGTTCTTGGGTTTGGTTAGTGATATTTCATTGTTTGGTAATCGTTAGGATTGTGTTTTCTAGTCTTATGAACGTCCCTTGCGCTTCCATTATAGATTCAATGAAGCTCTGTACATGGGAGCGATAAGCATGTTGTTGCGGTGGTTATCGTGCGATTATCCATTAATGCGACTAATATAACTTACGGCTGAAAGAACATACATTTTCCTTTCCAGATAGGTGAACATTTTCTTTCTTTTATTTTTTCCGACTAACCGAAAATTTTTGTTTGGGAACTTAGAAAGTGTCCTGCACCTCGAAGAAAAAATTGGGCTCAAATTGCAATTTTCTTTAACTTTTCAATATTTGGGTTAGAAGTTTCTGGGTAATCTTATTCTGGCTACAGTGGCTGATCTCCTGGTTTATCATTCATTTTGGAGATTTTTGTAGTATGCAGATGCCTTTGTATTATGTTAAAATATAAACTTGGTCGTAGATGTATATTTGTCTGTGTATTTCTTACTTTTTTCTTTATTTCAATATTGCATAATACATCCTGAATATTTCTCTGGAGAAAAAAATAAAAGATTGTAATTACCCATCCGTCTCTATCTGCCATTTAATTCTTGGGGGTGAGTTGAGGGACGTAAGGGAGTGTGGAATGTCGTCGTTACCTCTTTTAGATTCATTGCCTTTCTCTTGGTTAAATATGATATTGTTGGTATCAGCGCAATGGATCTTCAATACTGAAAATGTAAAGAGGCTGAATGATTCGCTGCTTAAATCCCATATGCATCTGGCATTTTGTTCCATCTGTGTGCTCTTAGCTTCTCATTTTACACGGAAGCAGAAACTGCTTGAAGGCATTGGTTTTGCAGGATTTTCTGTTCACAGTGCCCAGGTTGCTCTGTAGTTCATTATTAAGCTATTAACAGAAGATTGTGCTCCAATTTTCCAGACAATGCCAGAAATTCAATCAGAGAAGGGCTGCAGCTACATCCCTGGATATTATGCCACTATAAGTCCTAATCATAATCCTATTTTTAACAACTTATATTGCAGTGACAACGAACTCAAGAATGGAAACTGCAGTTATGGTAGCTTGATGCCTCTAACTTTGCACCACAATGATACGGAAATACTGAGGCAAAAAATACTCCAGCATGAAGTTATTTTTAGGTATCAGGTGTGTTTGATCATAAGTTTCAGAATGATTGGATTTTGCTTGTTATCTTTCAGTAAGATGTTCATGTTCCGTCTTCATTAACTGATAATTGCTGTCCATTGCAAAGGCCAAGTTGCTTCAGAACATTATAAACTGTCTGATATGCAGTTTAATTTTAATGTCCCACAGAATTTTCAAGGTTTTCTAGGTGCTAAAAACTTCATCGTTACAATCAAGATTAATTAATATGAAAAGTAAGCATTGGAGTGCTGTTAATTGTTTGAGAACATTGACTCCTGGTTGGCACAAGCCCGTTTAGTGCATACTGTTCATTTGTGCATAGGTTCATCATTTTTAAGGGTTAGTGTTGGTCTACAAGAGAGAAGGCAAGATGAGGAGCATGAAATGTTGCACTTTCCAAGCACTCTTTTTTAATAAAAATAAAATAAGCAGCCTAGTAGACTTAAAAACTTCAAACATTTAAAATTGACCCAGCATTTCCTTCTTGGGCTTTCCTTTTTGCTTCATCCGATATATTTGAGAATGATTTTCCGATGTGGTCAGGTTCAAGTCCATTGTAACTTACCAGTTTTCCGTTTTGAGTAACTCCAAAATTTATCTTGACCGTACAGATTCATGAACTCCATCGCCTTTATAACAAACAAAGAGAATTGATGAATGAAAAAAGGAGTGAGCCATCTCAACATCATCAGCGGTTGCAGGGCTTACAGTCAGACCCTATATTCTCCCTAAATTCATTTCTACATCCCCAGAAAATGCCGCAAGTTTCTTCCTTTCCTTGGCTGAATCCTGAACATTTATCTTTTTCTGGTGCTGAAAGAAACAAAGTAGTTCCAAATTATGTTGTAGAAACAGCCTCAAAAGCTTGTGATCTTCTTCAAACTGGATATCCTAATATAAAGCCTGAGTTATCTGAGTACAAGTGCAAGAGAGTTGGTAAAAAGATGTTGGATCTTGAACGTCCAGCTGATGAATACATTGACAGTGAAGAGGAGGAATCTTTGCCAAAGGACAAGGTTCCTGATCTACCTGATGTGCAAAGCCATTCTTCGAAGGCAGTTTTTGGGAGTGCACACAAGAGTGTTGTAGAACCATATCAAGTCATCCATATTTTTCAAGAGGATCACAAGACTCAAGCTACAGCATTTGGGACAGACAAATGTTCATCTCATTTGAATGAACCTGCCAGTCTCGACAAAAAACCAGGTTCGGTCTGTGGCATTGACAAGATTATGCTCCATGATTTTTCTGGAAAACCAAATTCTGATTTCCAGGTTCAACCAAAGAATACTACACCAGTTACTTGTAAAAGAGGGGAAAGTTCATTTGTTTTGAACTTGGAAAAGAATAAAAGCCAACAAGAATGGTTATCTGATAATGATGAAGCTGGTAAGAACTCTATTGTCAGGTTTTGGTAATTTAATTTAGCATTTATATTCCTGTTATTTGCATAGAAATCTATTATAGTCATCATTACTACGATTGTTCATTATCAAGCTTTAATTACTATTTATGCAAATCTTGACATGGTAATTAACTATGCTTTCAGGGCCAAGTAGTCAGGCTTTGAGTTTGTCTTCTGGATGCATCGATGCCCATGCATTATCCTCTTCTTCTGAAGATACTGATATTAAGCAAGCTTGTGAAACTTCCACATCTCATCTCTTTGATCAGAGTGGCAGTAGGTTACAGGGAAAAACGAAACCCTTGGGTTTAGAGTGCTTTGATAGTGAGTTGCCCATCACTAATACTGGACAGGTTGCCATAGATTGCGGGCAGTCATCAAATCAGGTTGTTCCTCTGGTGGATGTTATGAAATATGAAGCATCTTCGTTCTTATCTTGGATAAAGAACAACCACCATGTTCTGAGGGCTCCTATAGCAGTTCAAGCACTTCCATGTTTTACTAATGAAAGATCGAATAAATTTTCTAGTTTTGGCATCTCTTCAGTTTCCAGAGAAAATTCTCAAAGCTTTAGAGATCCACAATATAACCAAATTGCTCGGAGCAACTTCTGCAAGAGTGATAATAAATTGACATCAGGTAACACTGATTCCAGGAAGCAGGTAAAAAGTTCTGTCAACATGTTATCTACAGGCAATATAAACCACAATTCTGTATTCCCTGGTCCATCTGAGGTGTCTGCGAGAAGAACTTTGGTCACAGATGGGGATCTGACAAATTTTAGACCTTTCTTTTCTAACCACCAGTATTCATCTCATGCCTATCCAGCAAAAATCCACAAAAATTTATTAAAAGATAATGATGCATGTAATGTTAAGAAAGGTTCAATCCTGGATGTTAACTTGGATTGCAGTTCTGCAGCTTTTTCAGATGAGCATCTAACTTTAAATAATCATGTTGTGGAGAATAGGATCTGCAAGAAACATTTGGGTTTCCAGTTGTGCTTTGATCTCAACCCATGCATAGGTGAGGATGCTCCTCCTCAATCACCAGGAGAAAGTATGGGAGGACCTGCAAGCCCAGAAAATAGGGAAAGATTACCACCTAGAGGAGATTCAAATGAAAACCTGATGGATACAGTTCTTCAACTGTCAGGGAAGGAAAGACAATCTTCGACTAAGGAACAAGACAGAATTGCCGCAGAGACTATAGTTGCTATTTCGTCGAATGGGGTTCGTACTTGTACTGGGAGTGTCAATCTCACATCTGAAGCTCAACAGCTTGATGCCCTTAATAGGTTTGCGGAGATATCATCTTTTGTGGCTGATGATCCAGAGAGTGATTTTGATCTGGTCATGTATTATGGGGCTATTGATCGTCCTGCTAATTGTCTTTCAAGTGGGATGGACTACTCCGAAGCCATGACACAGAAACTAAAGGAGACAAAGGTGGAAGAATCATATAAGAAAATTTTTATCCAAATGGAGGAAACTATAAACCTAACTTCACTAAGAACTAAGCCAAGAAATAACCGAACAAGAAGGGGCAAGCAACGGCAGAAGGACTTCCAAGGTGAAATTCTACCGAGTCTAGTCTCTCTGTCAAGGTGTGAGGTTAATGAGGATTTACATGCATTTGGAGGGGTAGTTAAGGATGTTGGCATTTGTACAAGAAAAAGATGCATTAGGGGGAGGAGAAGAAGGAGGCTGTCTGTTGTATCTTCTTCTGATTCGAAGGATATAATAAAGCAGCAAAATTTGCAGAATGAACCGGCTATGAGGAATAGAGTAGTGGGATGGTGGGAGAAGGTAACAAGGAGGCGTAGAGGTCAAAGATGTCGTGCCAGCAAGCCTGGCTTCAGTTTTCAGACTCAGCACATTCAGAGCAAAATTTATCCTGTCTCTAATCTATGATTGTTGACTAAGGCAATAGGAACCAAGTTTAAGGATTGATTTTGTACATCCCGATAGAAAATTTTGTATTTTGGCAACATAGTCATACGGGAAGACTCATTGTTTACTCATCTGCTGGGTTATGTTTCAAATCCAGAACTAATCCTGGAAGTACATTTCCTGAAAGTTTGTTTAAGCAACACCAACCATTTCGTTGAACTGTTTAAGCAACACCAACCATTTCGTTGAACACCTGGCCTCCATTGTCGATAAGTTGCTTTGCTGATTTGCAATTAACGACTGTTGGTGAAATGAGACAGTGGCACACTTCTGAGACTTTTTATAGGTGTCATGTTTATATGTATTGATTATTTCTGATCCTTACTTTCCATCATTTCTTTTTCTGGATATTGAAACTCTTATGGTAGATATTTGGTAGGGTCAATGTTTAATTGTTTACCTAACATTCTCCTATGTATACTTCTAAGCACAAATATTTACTTGTTTAAGTTAAAAGATTTCATTCCAACTTAAATTTAATTGTCCCAAGAAAAGTGCGTTTTTTATGGTCCAATTAAGATTAAAATAATATAAGAGCTTAATAATTTAGATAATTCATCATTAATTATAACATATATTCTCAATTAATGAAATAAATTAGGATTTGTGTAAATTTTATAATAATCTAAAATACTTTACAAATAAAAACGTTATCCGGCGACATCAGCACAGGATTGCCGCCTGGTAGTAACGGAGTCCAAGACGACGTCGCACACTGCGCAGATAAAATAACTCACCTGTCTGTCACCATGTACACTTGTACCTCCAAGCGGAGAGACACATTTCTCTCCTCGCCAAAATATAAAAAATCAATCTTTTTCTTGTTTCAATCCACTGTGTACCTGAGCGATAGCCACTTTCTTCTCCTTCTTTGTGCGTAATTGATTTTGCCTTCTTCTGCTGAAAGTCCCTTTCCTGAGCGCTTTTTAGGTTTCGATGGTTCTGATGAGATGAATCAAAGGTTTATTCCTTTCTGGGTAATGTCTTCCGATTTTTACGGCTGATTGAATGATCTTGTTTGGGGAACCTTTCCCCCTTTTCTTTTAATTCTCATCTCTACTTCTTCGAGGATGATTTCCGGGTGAAAAGTTCCGTCACCTTTCTACCATTCTAATCTGCATGGTTTCAAATTCTGTATGCGTACTGATTTGGTTAATCTTTTGAGATCACGGTGATATTTGGTTTTAGTGGTTGTGGGAATTGTAGCAGTGATTAGAGCCTATGAATTAGGAATACAGAGGGTATGAAGAATATATGTTTCTCTTTTTTTTTCAAAAAATCTTTTCATCTTAGATATATTTTGAGTTCCCTGTAATTGGTCTTTGTTCTGTTTCTTTTTGAGGTGTTGACATTTTTTTTAATTACTGTCCCACTTCGAGTTGGGTGGTTGAATTTTTAAAAAACTTCTTTAAATTTTCCTGTGTTGACTGCTCATTCACGAGGATTATTGAGTCTTATAATGCTCCTCTCGAACACGTAGTTTTTAATGCTGTATGAAGCCAAATTTTCTTGAATTGAAAACCCATAAAGGGGCTAAGAGGATGTTGTGGGGTTAGTGGTCGTTTTGTTTCACTGGTTTGATTTTTGACTTTCTGCGTTTGATAATTGCTCTTAGGTTGTTATCCATATATTGATAAACATGTACTTCTTCTCCTAGCTCAAATCGTTCTGAAGTTGACAATGTGGAGTTTTGCATCGAAAGCTGTGAGCGGCAAGACTGGCTCAAAGAATGATCTTTCAAGGCAAAGCCAACCTCCTTCAGACTGCTCCGATGACGAACCGTCTTTAAGCAACAATAGAGACGAGGGTTTGGAATGCCCCATATGCTGGGAATCCTTCAACGTTGTGGAGAATGTACCGTATGTTTTATGGTGTGGCCACACACTCTGTAAGAATTGTGTGCAAGGGCTGCAAAGGGCTGTTGTCAAACTCCCCACTCTGCCAATGCAGCTTCCATTCTTCATATCGTGTCCTTGGTGTAATCTGTTATCTTTTAGGCTGGTTTACAAGGGAAATCTCAGGTTCCCATGTAAGAACTATTTCCTACTCTGGATGGTTGAGAGCATGAATGGAGATAGGTCAAAGTCACAATCCTCAGTCCCCGGGGACCAGCGACCAGTCTGTTCTTCACCAAGAAGTTCAGCTGTTGGAGGTCAATTATGGCAGATAACCAATAGACAGTCCAGTAGTCAATCCCGGGAACAACCGGCATCTAGCAGTGATCAGGAACCCTTTAATGGTAGATACTTAAATGCTGAGATGTTTCATTTATCTCTTCGTAAGTCCTTGGTTTTCTTTGCTCATATGACTGCAAAATTTCCTTTGATCGTCATATTTCTTCTCATCATTTTGTATGCAATACCTGCCAGTGCTGCTATCTTGGCCCTCTACATCATCATCACCATTTTGTTTGCTGTCCCTTCTTTTCTGATCCTGTACTTTGCCTTCCCTAGCCTGGACTGGTTAATTAGAGAAATCATCACTTGACTTGCCATGACATTACGTACTGATTACCTGTTAATAAGCATTACTCGCTAATGCCAGTCTACTAAAAGGAAAACAGAATTTGATGACTTCCCCATTGCCAAAGCTCACAAGTTGCTGGTCTGATGAGTTTCATAAGATGGTTTGGTCAAGAAATCCTACTCGTGAGAGCTTCCCCCAACCTCGAAACTGTTTAGAGAATCTTGTCTTAAAAAGTGCAATACTGGACTGCCATCATCTACTTTACATAAGAAAGCATTTCCATGCTCAAGTCTGGTTTGTATCTGTTGATGCTGTAGTTTTACGTGCCATTAGCTTATGCACCAATTTAGACTTATCAGTAATATGATCTTAATTGTACCTGCTACTCTTTGCTTGCATTTGTTTCCGCTCTATTTTGATATGCACCATTGTTGTACATCATCTTTCATTTTTGTTAATTCTTTTGATTTTAGCTCTTTCTTGTTCAGGTTCCTATGTGCTATTTTATTATGTTTAATATACCACCGTAAAAGATAAATACCACACTTGACTTTAGTATCCAATAATACGGAAAATAAATAAATAAAATAAACGGGAAGTATTCTTTTCTTTGGTAATTCAGAAAAATCAAATAAATAATCAAAAAATATACAAGAAAGTTTACAGACACAGCCTCAAAGACTCGACTAGAAAAACCGCAAGGCAGATCAAAATAAACAAAGGGACATCGCATCAAAAGAAGAAGTAGCTCGAAACCCAAGCAATAGCAACAACAAGAAATCCAAGAAACATAGGCAAAGAAAGACCTGGTTACAAGGTCCAATGAGAAAACCTAGCCAAAACAAACCAACTAGTAGGAAGCATGCCTAGGAGAGACTAACATAAAGAAATTGCAAAACATAGCTCCAAATTGGTCAAGATTAATACTGCCACAAATGATGACAGGAGCTGCACCCCCAAGGTAAGGCAGAGCAAGCAAGAACAGTCCGAAGAACCCTCGAAAGCAGAGTGCGATTGACCTGTAATAGAAAAAGATAAATAGAAAAAAAAATACCTCCTCTCGATGTATAGGCTGAGAAGTTCCCTAACGTGGGAGATTACTCCTGAGAGCACACGCTCCTCATCCAAGGCCTCATTCTTGAAAGTTCTGACGTTACGTTCAGTCCAAAGGTTGTAGACAGTTGTAAAGAGCAGAAGAGGGAAGAGAGTGGTGGCAGAAGCTCTGGAACAAATGCCAAATGGTCTCTGAATCTCTGATAGCACGTCGGATTCTAATGTAGGACTTAACTACATTTAATCAAAAGGTCTTGGGTTACTCACTACATTTAATCTCTGATAACACATCGGATTACTCAAACAAAATACAATTTCCAACAAGAGTACAAGAAAGAAACCCACACAAGAAGTCAAGAATAGAGGCGTGCAATCTGAGTCTCGGGTAAAAAATAAAAGAAGATCTACAATCGGTGCAGTGGTGCGGCGAGCAGGAGAGGTGAGACGGGTTAGTGTGTGGACCCGTCTTCGGTGGCTTCATACGCATCTCCGGTGGTGCGGTGCGGTGGTTTCACGTGGAGGAGGTGGTGGTCGGTGGAGGAAGAAACGTCGTCGAGTTTGATGTCTTCGATGGAGGATGAGACGATATTGTGACTCGCGATGACCGAAGGAGAAGAGGAGAAGACGCGACAGCGAGAAGAGGACAGAGGCGACGAGCTGGCGACGGTGAGAAGAGGAGAGAGGCGGTGACGATGAGGTGAGACAATGAGAGGAGAAAAAGCTTAAGAGAGAAGAGTGGAATCGCGAAGAAGAAGAAGAAGTCGGGTTTGGGGAGAAAAATTAGGGATTTAGGGTTAGTTTTCTTAAAATTGCAAACAAGTCCCTAAAATTTCAGATTTTTTACGGTACTGTCCGGTATTTTCCAGTACTGGCCGGTATCAACCGAAAACCACCGGTACCGGCCGGTATTTCAGGCCGGTATCATGGTGGTCGATTCTGTTCTGGATTCCAGCCAGTACGGTACGTTCCAGCCGAAACCACCCAGAACGGAACGAAATTCACATCCCTGCCTAAGATAAGACAAAGAGCCCGAGGAACATACCTTTTTGGCTTCATAAGTATTGAAATCATTTTCTCTTCTGCCTCTCCCCATACTAGATTATTTCTCTTCAATTCCTCTTTGTGCTGCTCCATCGTCATTTTTGCTTTATTGCCTTGTCGCCAATGTTGCACCATTGCATCCCTAGTTGAAAGCTTTATCAATGCGTCGCAACACTGTCATCATAAGTCTTCGACACAACTTCACATATTCAATCTGATGTTATTTGAGATGTTTCCTTCATATTGATTTAGCATGCACGTGTCCTAAATTAGATAATGGTTAATTGTCATCGTTTCCTTTGTTTGACCTTTTAGTCTTTCACATTCTAAAACTACTTGACATCACTAACGGAGACCCTCCTATTTTAAATTCTTGGCTCCGTCACTGCGTGACAGATCCTATTAAAAAAAACCATGTTTTGGCATTGTTAATAACGTCATTATTCCTTAATTATGTCAGTGCCCTTGGTTATGTTAATAACCTCATTGTTCCCTAATTTAAGCTCTCGTCAATAATTCAATTGAATTAATGATTCTTAGGAATAAGTTTCTTTTGACCATAGTTCATCCTATGTAGATGTTGTCATATTGAGATTGACCTAAACATACATACTTAACTTGCTAGTGACTTGTACTGCTTGCTAATTGGTTGAAGAATTTGCAAACCATGTGTAAAAGGTTTAACCTTATTGTTTCTTAAAAATGAGAATATTGGTAAGAAAAAAGGCAATGCTTCTATGTATCTTTCAACTTGTCTTTTCTTAAATTAAAAACTTTAATAAGACAAGGTGTTATTAAATATCATCATCATTTGTTAAGGATCATCATTTGTTAAGGCAACATTGTCATTGTTTGAGTGTCGAGCCATAATATTTTTAGTAGCTTTTTTATCACTATTACTATGTTAATATGTTTTGTTGAAAACTAATACTACAATTATGTGTAATGCAAATGGTGGTGAATTTTGAATTTCACTATAGTGGGTGTTGGATAAAAATGATAACAATAAATGTGTGGGGGCAAAGATCAAAAGGAAGAGTAACATAGATATTGATGAAGTCATCATGTTAGTTTTAAAAGGAGTGACAATAAAGGATCTAAAGCAGTCTCTATGCTTTACGAATTTCCTAAAATGTTGATGAAATGCTTAAAAAAGTTAAACTTATATCATAATAAGACATGTTATTAATGTTGAACTACGTTTAACAATTAAACTACTATAATGTTGAACTATTACAAGCATGTTTATAAAAAAATGTTATAGAATCTGATTATGATATCAGTAATGACTATAAAACTAATATACGTCATAATATGATTATTAACAAAGACGGGTTGTTCCAAGTTTAGGTGGACCAAGAATATGAATATTTCATTATTATGTAGATGAGTGAATCTGGAAGCATTTTAGTTGAAGTTGAGATATATGCAACTGATGATGAAGAATATCTTATTGCGATTAGATGAAAAAAACTGTGCTAAGAAGGTACATAATAGGTTTGAAAGTGATAATATTGTGGATAGGGTTTTAAGTAGTAGAAAAGATTGCAGTGAAGAAGCTACTTATATTTTAAAAAAATCATAAAGATAAAAAAGAGAGTTTATATGGTTATCATAGGGAACATGAGGATAATAATGTTAAAATTCAACCACTAATTGGTAGTGATGATGGATGGTGCAAGGAATCTAACAAAAGGAATAAATACATTTTGTTTAATCCAAAGATAGATATGAAGGATTTTTAATTTGAAATTGACATGAATTTTAATGATGAGACACAGTTCAGGGAAGCAATAAAAAATTATGCAATTACAAAAGAATTTAGTGTTTCAATGGTGAGAATTGACTTAAAAATGGAGGCTAATTGTCAGGCACAATGTTTAGCTAAGGTTAAACTAGCTAGATTGGCAAAAAATTGTTATTAAGATTTTAGAAAACAAATATATCGTAGGAAAAGTGTAAAGAAATAAGCAAACTAACCAGAAATAGATAGTAAATAAATTTTTACGCAAGTTTAAATGGAACTCTTTGGCCAATTAGTGAGATGATGTATGATTTTTAGAGAAAGTATGGGTTACAGGTGACGATAAGGCTAAAATAGAAGTTATTGTGAAGTTATAAGGATATATGGAAGGTCCTTATGCATAGTTATGGTCTTATAGACAAGAGTTACGAAGGATTGAAAAAGATGGGCAATTTATTATTCAAACTAAACTTGATGAGAAGTTTGGACAACTGATGTTTAAGAGGTTAATGCGGGATTTAGTGTATTGAAGTATAGTTTTCTTAGTATTTTTAGGAAAATAAAAATGAATTTTTTAAAGACATTTCTTAAAGGTGATTTATTAGCCACAGTTGGTTGTGATGGAAACAACATATATTTCTTATATCTTAGGATATGGTTAAGGGAGAGAATTACCAATCTTGGTATTGGTTTTTGAATATTCTTGTTAAATATCTAAACATAAGTGAAAATACATGGACTTTTGTAAGTGATCAACAAAAGGTAATCCATAAGCATTCATACATATAATGTTCAATCCTTAATATGCTTTTAATTCTTATATTTACGTTACATATTTTTTTACTAGGGTTTAGTGGATACATTAAAGAACCTCTTCCCAGAAGCTAACACAGAAAATGTGCATTACATATCTATGCAAATTAGACTAGTCTCACAAAGGCCGCATGTATAAAAGTATATTTTGGCAAGCGGTAAGTTGTAAAGTGAAAGTAGAATTTGATGAGATAATGGACTAATTAAAAAATATATCAAAGAAGGCCTATGGTGAGTTTACAGAAGGAAATAAGAGACTTTTGTTAAGGAATTGTGAGCACAACACCAATGTGTGAAATAGTTCATATAACTTCTTAGAGAAATTTAATGGATTCTTTTGTGAAGCCCATATAAAAACCTTGATAAATCTGTTAAAGGATATTTAAGTTGACTTAATGACTCAAATTTATGGGAAAAAAGGGATATGTGCTCAATAGTGAGGAAGAAGATAGAGGTTGTATAATGAGAAGTAAGGTATTGTATCACTAAGACTAATATAAATTAAAAGTTTAAGGCTACGTTTGGTTGGACGTAAGGTTTTTAATGAAATGGAATTGTTTATAATAGAATGGAATGTAAATAGATGTAATATCAAAAATTTGTTGTTTAAGACGGATGGAAGGGTTCATAATATAATATAGTGAAATGTTGTTTAGAAAAAGGGTTTATAATGTAATATAGTGAAATGTTTTTTATCATTTTACATTCTATCCTAAATCCCCCAAATCAGAGGTAACATATTTTTATTATTTATGATGGAATGAAATGTAATTTGAAACCCTCCCATTCCATCCTATTTCATTCCATTCCATAATAAACCCTTATCCCAAACGATGGAATAATATTATATTTCATTTCATTCCATTAATAACTACCCAGCCAAACATAGCCTAAAGGACACATTTTGAAAATAAGTTCATTGTCGATTTTCAAGCATGAACTTGTCACTATAGACTTTGGAATTTAACAAGAATCCTAGGTAAGCATGCAATGGCATTGTATATGTAACACCCCATTCCCGCATGACCCGAACCCGACATCGATGGTGATATCCAAGTCCGTGCCCCGCGAGGGTGGTGTGCTACATCACTTAATTCGTCAAAAACTCAGTATAATTTTTTTTTTCAAGCGTACGTGAAAATCAATAATCGTAACTTTGGGCCCACTTTTATTCAGAAACATTTTCATTTACAGTAATTGCCAATTTTGTTTTTCACATACCAAAAGTTCGATTAGCCCATTCTAAAAACAAAACATATTACACTTTGATCAATTTCATTTGCAAAACTCTTTTTTTTTCAATCGGAAAGTTATACACAAATAATATACGCAAATAAACAAAATATAATGATTTGCGGAAAATACAATTCAGTGCGAAAATAAACAGACACAACGCAGACGCGAACTGATCTCAACCTCTTCTTTTTCTCACATGCAATAGATATACTCCCGTTGCCTAACGAGATATTCTTCTGAGTCCTGAAAAATAATTGCAAATTTTGTGTGAGTTTTGCGAACTCAGTGAGTGACCATCATCGATGGCTCACCCAGTCACACAACACATAATTTACACATCTCAC
>JANIHY010000005.1:17183535-17196312 GCA_027479065.1 Erythroxylum brevipes | reverse complement strand
ATCAATCACAATTCTTAACCTTAATCAAACAATTACTTTGGTTCTTCACATAATTCATGAAAATACATTTTCATGTTTATCAGATTCTCACAAATTTAATCTTAACAAACCTATTGCCCAAGTAAGATCCTATTATTGAGCTCTGATACCATATTTGTTGGGTCCGATACTGCTCAAAGGTACTGCTCATATAAGGACTAATGAAACAGTAAAACAATCCATTTGAACAGTAATTAAATGTTTTCCCAACCTCATAACTTATTCATCCTAACTCCATAGATGACAAATTATATACCATTGGAAAGTCATAAACATGTACTACAATTCTCAAGAAGGCATCCCAATCCAATTCAAGCTCTAAGAGGGTCTAAAACCTAAGCGAAGTATCTGTCAAATTTTGCAAAAATTTGACAGCACCTCCTTTGAAAGTTCAACTAACCAAACTTTAATCCAAACACCATCACCTGCATAAAACTCAATATTCACAATCTTCAATCTTTCAACTACCCAACCAAATCCAAAAATCCCACAACTACTCAAAATGGCAACAAACACAATCTTATATCTCTAATCATTCTCAATCCATAAAGCAATCCTCAACCTACTTTTTTTTATCAATTCAAACCATATAATGCTGCATTTTTATAAATCATATACAAAAATACACGAATTACATATAAAACCCAACACTCTTGCATTTATGCGAAAGTCAAAAGTTATTACAAAGCTTTAGAGGGCATTTCAACCCGATTATAACAAAAATATCAAATGTCAAAGTACAAAGTAAGGCAATTCTCCAAAATGCAACCTAAAGTTTTGTTTCCAAAAATGACTTCTAAAGTAAAAGCATCGGAGTAATGCCTCAATCCCGATACTGTAACTTGGATTCTCGCTCGACACCTGTGGAGGAGAAATGAGGGGTGAGCTCGACTGCTCTGTGAGTAATAGCTTAATAATCAAGCAATAAGCAAAAGCATTCTTTATTCATTCATTTTTAAAGCAAAACTCACATTGATAAAAACCTTTCCAATTTATCAAAACTCTTCACACATTCATCATATCAAAACAGCACATCAAACTATCACTTAAACACTGAGAAAGTGGTTCGGGTGGATCCGAAACGGAACATACTACACATTCCCGCATAGCATTCATGTGTAGCCATGAACTTATGGGAGTCTGTGAGGAGCTCCAATGCCACTAGTGGGCAGGGGGGAGAAGCCTATACTTAGACAGGTGCACCTGACTTTTATGGGACAACCACAAACTCAAAAAAAGCATGCATATCACATAATTCACACAACTCATAAACATTAGCCACAATTGGCCCTTACAAAAATCCACTTTCACATACTTGTCCAAAATGTCAATTTGTGAAATCACATATTCAAACCTTTTTTACTTCACAAATCATTTCACAATTATTTCCAAAATGTAAAGACATCTCATACAAGTTCAAATCATCAAGAGTCATTTATACACACTTTATAAATCATTGGAAAGCATTAGATAGCATTTATTTTAAAACAATTAAACCAATTAAGTTGCTTATTAACTCAATCATTAAAATATTACTCACCTTAGTTCCTTAGCTTTGAGCTTGGTCAATTGGCCTTTCCCCAACTTCAATTGCCTCACTTTACCTTCCGCAAACACAAAACGGATCAGTTTTGATTTCATTTGCTTTCGACCCAATTTCGTTTATATTCCGTTCCTTTGATCTTCGTCTCTTCATTTTCCGGTTGGGATTCGGTCTCCTGATCGGGTCCCAATATTTATGGTATCAGAATAAGAGTGAAAGTGTTAAGTTTTAAGCAGTTGAGTTTCGGACCCAACAAGGAGCATTTTTAAATCCTAGTGTGTTATTTTAGACTAAATCTTACAAAGCAAGCTGAAGTAAATAGATGAATGCTTTTAACAATCACAACAATTGTTAGAGTTGACGCGATGCAAGAACTTTCAAGCTCACAAATGAAGCTTTACAACTTGTCTTATGGAAATTTTGGAATGTCGATTGCTATTCGATAAAGAGAAAAACTTTCTCCAAGTATTAGTTATTTCCTTTTTCTTACTTGTTGAAAATTAATTATCACTTTATTTTGTTTATAGCACTACTTTTGTTATCTTATAACTTACATTTTCTTGGTAGCATCAATTTGGAAATGGTGTTTCAGAATTGAAAAGGTTTGCGATTCAGATTTTAAGTCAATGTGTGAGTGCAATAAGTTGTGAATGAAACTGGAGCACATTTGAATTTATCCACTTAAAGAAAAGGAATAGATTTGAGCATAAGATGTTGAATGACTTGGTTTTTGTTTGTTACAATTTAAAACTTCAGGAAATGTATGTTGTTTTCATTATTATCATTATTAATTTCGATATAATTTCTTATAATTTTCTAATAATTAAATTTAATTATTTACTAGGAGTCTTAATAGCACAAGTAGTTCAAATGATCCAATTGCCATTGATAATATTGAAATTTTGGTGGATTGAGTTTCTGAAGAATCCAATTTGGTTGATGTGAATGATTTATATTTGGAAGATAATCTTAGATGGGAAAGCATTGACATGTCATTTGATGCATTAAATTTGAATGATAATGATGATGAAGCTCCTCTCAATGATAAGGATTTTATATCAAATGATCACTGGGATCAGTACAGTTCTAGCGGGTTTCCTCCCATTGACGATTGAATTTCATGTTTTTGTTTTTACCCTTCTTTTAATTTTAATTATATTTGATGTTTATGTTAAATTCTATATATGTAATTGATACAACCAGACTTCGTAATGGAGTTCCACACCTTACACATCAACCTGACAAGCTATACATGTCAAGTGGTCCAATTACAACGCAACAAGCTTCAAGGCTTAAACAAGCAATGCAAGATTTTGTTTAAGCCAAATCACAAGTCAAGTCCACGAGGAGGCCGAAACATCCATGGAGGGACACCAAGGCACGCCTAAGCTTGTGACTTTATTAAAGGAGGCGTTGGAAGAGGCTAGCACTTAGCCATTTAGGTCCATTTTTTATAATTTGAGCTTGTTATTTATTCTCTTATTTTAGGCCCAAATACTTATTTATGGACTTATTTATTTGTTGCAATGTGTTTAGCCCATTCCTAAACAGATTTGGATTAGATTAGGTTCAATGGACTAGATAATCCTAGATTTGTTAGGGTTAGCGTAGTTTTCATTCAATGGGCTTGCAATCCCATTCTTATTAGGGTTAGGACTTGGTCAAGGATATTTATACCTCATTATAACCTTGTAACCTTATATTTGGATGATGAATAAAATATCAGAATTGAGTTCTTCAAGTGAGGCATGATTGTCTTCATCGTTACTTCAAGAAATTGATTTGCATCAACAAGTAAGTACTTGCAACGTAAATTGATTTCTGATTTCTTTGGGATTGGGTCTCAAACTTATAATTTGGGGTTTGATCTAGCATGTTCTTAGAATAGAAAGATTGGGGTTTTGATTCAATAGGATTAGGGAGTTTCAAGAACCTCGTTTTCTTGGGGTTTTTGTATCATCTTAGTATCAAAGCTTTGGCTTAATTCTATTGAACTCATACATATCTTTATTGTGTTTTTTATTTGTTTTTCTTTAAAAGAAGTGAACAGTATTGTACTGTACCTGTGAATAATAATCAAAACAGTACCGACTCGTGAAACTTGACCCCTGAACAGTTCCCGACCAGCGAACAATTCCAACTCGTGAACAGTACTTGTGAACAGTACCTAATCCGTGAACAGTACTCAACCAGTGAACAGTATTGAAAAAAAGTGAACAGAAGTGGTGAAAAAAAACTGAACGATGAAAAACAAAGGAGTGGACAGATAAAAAAAACCATTGAAAAACACGTTGAGTTGCCTATTTTAAACCTTGGGTAGATTTGAAATTTAATTTTTTTAGCTCTCGAGTTTTGTTAAGTTTTACCATATATTGAGTGTCTTTCTTTGATTTTTAGTTTATTTTCTTATTTGTGCCTTTCTTTGCTTCCATTACATTAAATTCGACAATCTTGCATTCATATTGTTCAATTATAAACAAAAATCATTGCATACACATCTTTTGCATTCGTGTATTAGCATACTATTTTATTTCTGTCCGTGCATTAATTTATTTCTAGAATTGTTCTTATTTCGTTTCTTTTTAGGATTTACTTGTTCTTTCCAATTAATTTGTGTTGCTTACTGTTTGCTTAGTTTTGCTGAATTGATTTCTGAAAAATAACTTTAAAGACATCACTTGAGTGGTAAAAGACAAGAGTGTGTGAGCTTATATGAGGGAGTCATTGTCATGACTTAAACACGAGGGAGTGACATCATTTTGAGGGAAACACGTGAGGGAGTGTGGGAGGTTGTTATTACTAACCTTGTTTTGTAGGTATATCATTTTATCTACAATGTCACAGGGAGGTAATAATGATGACAACTAAGGGGGAGATGCAAATATTGCTTTCACCTTGAGAGCCATGCAACAATAATTTGAGAGGTTCAATATAGCCTTAACTGAGATTAAGGGACAGATGGATGAGCTCAGACAAGGGGGATGTGAGGAATCTCAGGGAAAGCGTGCCGGTGTACGCCAACAGCATCCACCACCTCGATATAAACTAGAGGAGGAAGATTTTGAGGAGGAAGAGTTTGAGGTATGCAGACCTAGGAGAGCTTGGAGAGTTGAGCTATTTAATAGGAGAGATAGAGACCTTAAATCCATCAAGATGCAGATCCCAGCTTTCAAGGGAAGGACTGATGCAGAGGCTTACCTGGAGTGGGAAAGGAAGGTGGACTTAGTTTTTGAGTGTCACAATTTTTCTGAAAATAAAAAGGTAAAGTTGACCGCTATTGAATTTATTGATTATGCACTAATATGGTGGGATCAATTGGTGACATCCAGGAGGAGAAATAGGGAGATGCCAATTACTACTTGGGATGATATGAAGGCATGCATGAGGAAGCAGTTTGTGCCTTCTTACTATTATAAGAAGATGCATCAGAAACTTCAAAGACTCACTCAAGGGTCTAAATCAGTGGAGGATTATCACAAGGAGACGGAGATAGCTATGATCCGAGCCAATATAGAGGAGGACTCAGAGGCAACCATGGCACGGTTCTTGAGTGTTTTGAACAGGGAGATAGCTAATGTGGTAGAATTGCAACACTATGTAGAGATTGAGGACATGGTGAACATGGTCATGAAGGTGGAAAAGCAAATCAAAGCTAGAGTGGCCACAAGGAGTGGAGCAAATTCTAACCAATCATGGAGTTCAAAATGGCCCAAGAGAGGAGAAGTCGAAAGATAAGGGACTGAACTTCAAGGAGACACCCAAAAGGCCGAATGTAAGGTTTGACCCTAAAGGTACACCTAACACCCAAGCTTCTTCTAGTAAGCATTCTAACATTAAATGTTTTAAGTGTTTGGGATCTAGTCATATTGCTTCACAATGCCCAAATAGAAAGGTTAAGTTTTTGAGAGATGATAAGGGAATAGAGTCCCAGGAGAGTGATGGAGAAAAAAAGCCTGAGCTTGAGGATTACAGTGATGTGGAAGTAGAGAAACTTGTCCAAGCCGAAGCCCTTGTGGTTAGGCGTGCTCTCAATGTACAGGAGAAGGTAGACGTAGATGAGCAGAGGGAAAACATCTTCCATACACATTGCTTAATCAATGGTAAGATGTGTAGTATGATAATTGATGGAGGGAGCTGTACAAATGTGGCTAATACAATTTTGGTTGAGAAGTTGGGTTTACCTACTATTAAACATCCTAGCCTATACAAGCTACAATGGCTCAATGAGTGTGGAGAAGTAAGGGTACACAAGCAAGTAAAGGTTACATTCTCCATTGGGAGGTATTCTAATGAGGTTTTGTGTGATGTAGTGCCAATGCAACAATATGATAGGCGTGTGATCCATGATGGCTACAAGAATAGGTATTCAATCAAGATGAAAGATCACACCTTCGTTTTAGCACCTCTAAAACGAAAGGAAATTCATGAGGATCAAATGAGACTGGCAAAAGTCAGGGAAGAACAAAAACAAAGGAAGGCCGAGAGTTTGAAAAAAAGAAAAGGAAAAGAAGCCATTCGAAAAAATAAAGGCTCAATTGAGAGAGATTGCACTAGCTAGAAAAAAATAGAAGGAAGTGCAATGGAAAAAGGAGAGTTGAGTGAAAAGAAGAGTGAAAGAAACAAGAGTACTTTTTTTTTGCAAAATCAAGAGATTTGAGACAAGTGTTATACACATCTAAGCCTTTAATTTTGTTTAACTATAGAGAAATTCTTTATAATGAGGTTGAACTTGACTCTTCCATTCCTAGTGTAGTTAAATCTGTTTGTAGGAATACTCAGATGTCTTTCCAAATGAGATGCCCACGGGACTTCCACCTCTGAGAGGTATTTAACATCAAATAGATTTTGTGCCAGGAGTTCAAATTTCAAATCATCCCGTTTATAAGAGTAATCCTGAGGAGACAAAGGAGCTTCAAAAGTAAGTGGAGGAACTTTTAGAAAGGGGGCACGTAAGAGAAAGTCTAAGCCCATGCGCAGTTCTAGTAAGAAAGATGGGACTTGGCGCATGTGTATGGATTGCAGGGCAGTGAATTAGATAATGGTAAAGTATCGCCACCCAATTCCTAGTTTAGATGATATGCTTGATGAATTACATGGTGCTTGTTTCTTTACAAATATTGACCTTATGAGTGACTATCATCAAATTAGGATGAAAGTAGGAGATGAATGGAAAACAACCTTTAAAACTAAATATGGTTTATATGAATGGTTGGTCATACCTTTTGGTTTGACAAATGCACCTAGCACTTTCATGAGATTGATGAACCATGTTTTGCGTGAATTTATTGGCAAGTTTATAGTTATATATTTTGATGATATTATGATTTACAGCAAAAGCCTTGATGAGCATGTCTTACATCTTAAATCTGTACTAGAGGCACTTAGGTGTGAAAAGCTTTATGTTAAACTTTTAAAAAAAATTTGTATGGATAAAGCTATCTTTCTTGGCTTTGTTATTTCTACCCATGGTGCTCATGTTGATGAGGAGAAGGTTAAGGCTATCAAAGATTGGCCTACTCCTAAGTTTGTTGGTGATGTGTGTAGTTTTCATGGTTTGATTAGTTTTTATAGACGATTTGTGAAAGATTTTAGCACCATTGCTGCGCCATTAATTGAAATCATTAAAAAAGATGTTGGTTTTAAATGGAGTGAGGCACAAGAACTTGCGTTTAATGCTTTAAAAGATTAGTTGTGTTCTGCACTTGTTTTAAGTTTGCCTAACTTCAGTGAAGCTTTCGAGATCGAATGTGATGCCTCCGGGATAGGTATTAGTGCTGTTTTGATGCAGGGTAGGTGTCCCATTGCATACTTCAGTGAGAAGCTTCATGAGTCACAACTGAATTATCCCCACTTATGATAAGGAACTATATATCTTGGTGAGAGCATTGAAAACTTGGCAACACTATTTATGGCCAAAGAAATTTATGGTTCATTCTGACCATGAATCACTCAAACATTTGAAGGGTAAAGGTAAGTTGAACAAACGACATGCGAAATGGTTAGAGTTCATTGAAACTTTTCCATATGTGATGAAGTACAAGCAGGATAAGTAAAATATAGTGGCTGATGCACTATCAAGAAGGTACACTCTAATCAATATTTTGAGTTCTAAAATGCTTGGATTTGAGTTTATTAGAGATCTGTATGCTTCGAATTATAATTTTGGGAATATTTATGATGCGTGTGAGCATGCTGCATTTCAAAAGTTTTATAGGCATGATGGGTACTTGTTTAGGTAGAATAAGCTTTGTGTGCCTATTTGTTCTATGCGTGAAATACTTGTGCGTAAATCACATTGTGGGGGATTGATGGGTCGCTTTGGGGTGCAAAAGACATATGACATACTTTGTAAACATTTTTACTGGCCTAACATGAGAAAAGATGTTGAAAAAATTTGTTCTAAGTGTGTTGCATGTAGACAAATGAAATCAAAGACCCATCCACATGGTTTGTATACTCCTTTGTCTGTGCCTAAGCATCCTTGGACTGACATATCTACGGACTTTGTATTGAGATTGCCTAGGATAAACAACGGTAGGGATAGCATATTTGTGGTTGCTGATAGGTTTAGTAAAATGGCACACTTTATTACATGTCATAAAACTAATGATGCCACTTATATTGCTGATTTGTTCTTTAGATATGTTGTGCGTTTGCATGGTATTCCAAAAACTATTGTTTCAGACCGTGATGTAAAGTTCTTGAGTCATTTTTGATGTGTTTTTTGGAGAAAGTTAGGAACTAAGTTTTCGTTTTCTACTACTTGTCATCCTGAAACAGATGGCCAAACTGAAGTGGTAAATAGAACTTTAGGATCTCTTTTGCGTGCTGTTATAGGGAAAAATCTTAAAACTTGGGAACAATGTTCGCCATTAATTGAATTTGCATACAATAGGAGCATTCATTCTACTACTGGTTATTCACCATTTGAGATACTTTGTAGATTTAACCCTTTGACACTTTTGGATTTGTTCCCTTTGCCATTACATGAGTTATCTAGTAGGAATGGACAACACAAGGATGAATTGGTGAAGAGCATTCATGAGAAAGCAAGGCAGCAAATAGAGAAGCAGAATGAAGCAAATACGCACAGGGCTAATCAAGGGAGCAAGTTGTTAAGGTTTGAGCCTAGAGATTGTGTTTGGGTGCATTTCCGGAAGGAGAGGTTTTCTAAGCAAAGGAAATCTAAGTTGGATCCTAGAGGCGATGGACCATTCCAAGAGCTTGAGAGAATTAATGATAATGCCTACAGGATTGATTTGCCAGGTAAGTATCAAGTGTCCGTTACTTTTAATGTTGCTGATCTCTCTCCCTCTTAATAATGTAGGGTCTGATTCGAGGATGAATCCTTTTGAGGAGGGAGGGGATGATACAACTAGACTTCATAATGGAGTTCCACACCTTACACATCAACCCGACAAGCTACACATGCCAAGTGGTCCAATTAGAACGCAACAAGCTTCAAGGCTTAAACAAGCAATGCAAGATTTTGTTCAAGCCCAAATCACAAGTCAAGTCCATAAGAAGGCCAAAACATCCATAGAGGGACACCAAGGCATGCCTAAGCTTGTGACTTTATTAGAGGAGGTGTTGGAAGAGGCTAGTATTTAGCCATTTAGGCTCATTTTTTATAATTTGGGCTTGTTATTTATTTTCTCTTATTTTAGGCCCAAATACTTATTTATGGACTTATTTATTTGTTGTAATGTGTTTAGTCCATTCCTAAAAGGACTTGGATTAGATTAGGTTCAATGGGCTAGATACTCCTAGATTTGTTAGGGTTAGCCTAGTTTTCATTTAATGGGCTTGCAAATCCATTCTTATTAGGGTTAGGACTTGATCAAGGGCATTTATACCTTATTATAACCTTGTAATCCTAGATTTGGATGATGATTGTTCAAGTGAGGCGTGATTGTCTTCATGGTTACTTCAAGAAATTGAATTGCATCAATAAGTAAGTACTTGCAACATAATTTGATTTCTGATTTCTTTGAGATTGGGTCTCAAACTTATGATTTGAGGTTTGATCTAGCATGTTCTTGGAATAGAAAAATTAGGGTTTTGATTCAATAGGATTAGGGAGTTTCAAGAACCTTGTTTTCTTGGGGTTTCCGTATCAGAAAAAGACTCCTGACTCCCTCAAACCATCAGGGATATAGAGAAATGATGTTCAGAGACAGGAAAGGAGAACAAGTTCCAAGACTCCGATGAACTGTAATCATATATCAAAATAAGGATCAACATGCTTGAACACTATAGGAACAAACTAGAGGGAAAGACCAAACCAATTTCATTCAACAACTGCCTACTAGACACAACTTCAAAAATCCCTCTTTTGTTATCCATAGGATTGAACATGAAACTAAAGCAGAGCAAGCCTTAGGAAATAAAATTTCAGGAACCAAACATATGTAAGAAACCATACACCAATATGCAGCAATAATTAATTCCAATTTTATGCTTAAATTTACCTTTTAGAATAAATTCCATTTGCAGCTGTTCCTGCGGTTTTACCAAGGTCATTACTTTTTCCCGTTATCATGTTTAAACTGCCTAAGCTTCCTTTTGATCTCTTAATGGGAAGCTTTTCCTTTGCATCTGATGGCTTGCCATCAGCTTCCATGCTTCCAGGTGTATTCCCCTACATTAAACTTAAGATTAGAATAACTACAATTCTCCGGAGACATAAGACAAGGGTACTAACTAAATTAGTATAGCAGAACTCACAGATGCCTCCATGATACCATTTGGAGAAGGCATTGCAAATGGACTAAAAGGATAAGAACCCTACAGAAAAATGCAAAGATGGATTTAATTTTATGGAATCTATGTATGAAAATGGAAGGAAAGTCAGAGAATCATAGTGAAAGTATGGTGACAAACAAAATACCGGAGGTATAGATGGATGCGCATAAATTCCTCCATGCGGATACATGGCAACATATGGATGTGGAGGAGTGCCATAGTGAGGCATAATATGCTGCACTTAAAAGTTTAAGTTAGAACTGCAACACTTAAAATATCATAAAGTTAGGCAGTGAAGCAGACCAAAAGCGCACAACTCATGCAAAAAAGATGGCACAAATGCCAAGGAAATTAAATGAAATGAAGAATTCAACATCCTCCAGCTTGTAAAGCATATGAAACACAATACTGGAACGCTACATAAGCTAGAAGACCATGTCTTCTTCAACTTCGCATTGCCCTAATCAACTGATACCATCACTTTCAACAGAAATAAGTAAAGCATTTGAGATCAGTCCATCCCCGATTACAACAACTCATTCCAAGTTCCCAGCTACTGTCTCCTCAAGTGTAATAGTCATTCTTCTAAGTTCATTATGAAGTTAAATGCATGGTTTACAAACAGATAAGACATCTAAGCAAAATAAAAGTTGAAATCTAGAGTACCTGAACCCCCCACATATATGGAGGAGCTTGAGGACTTGATCCCAAGAATCCATGTGGAGGCATAGGAGAATATGCCTGTAGAAGAAACAAGCAACCCATGTAACTGTTGCAAGACTTGACACTGATATCTTGTTTAAGTAACAGAAATAGTGGTGGTGATCATCAAGAAAACCTGAAATCCTGACCAGTCTGGATTCACAGGACCAGTGCTGGGAGTCGAATCCTGAACAACAAAAAGAAAACTTTCTTAGTTTTAGGAAGGGAACATATAGTAAAGATTAATTTAATCATAGAACCATGATTGATGAAACAACAAGCACAAAAGAATACCTGTGTGGTACTAGCACTAGGAGGTGGCGTCGGTGTTTTTGGGTCCTTTTCTTTGGTTGTTTTATTCATGTCATTTCCACCCATTATAATAATATATTTCCTTCATGACAACC
Source organism: Erythroxylum brevipes (assembly GCA_027479065.1). Taxonomy (NCBI): domain Eukaryota; kingdom Viridiplantae; phylum Streptophyta; class Magnoliopsida; order Malpighiales; family Erythroxylaceae; genus Erythroxylum; species Erythroxylum brevipes. Next base: position 17,184,876 of record JANIHY010000005.1, on the reverse strand, counting down.
AAATTCACATCATAAGTGTCTACTCGGTAAGCTATCCTTCAGGATTTCTCACCACTCAGTAAACCAAAAATTAACTCAAGCATGCTGAAATAAACTACAGAAATAAATTAAAAAGAGAAGATGATAAATCACAACACTCTTGCTTTAGGACTTGGGAAAAACCCACAATCTTTTCAGTTCTGATTTTCCTCAGCCCAGAAAGACCAATCACCACAAACTTATGCAAGGACATAAGGATGCATTACCACTATTTCCCGGAGTCCAAGATTCAATCAATAAAGCCCCTAGATTACGAACTTCAGATCCCAATTATGAAAATAAGAAAGTAAATATATTAATGTATAAGAGAGATTAACAAACTAGTATACAGAGAGGAATATAGCAATTCAATGCAAAAGCTTTTTAGTTCAGAATAGCACGCAGAATTCAAGAACTCGTGCAATTCAAAGAAACAAAAATTTAAATTACCGGGAGCTAAAACCCTCTAAAATCAGCTGAATTCGATGCCAGATCAACCCCGACAAAAGAGAAAGGGCCAAAAACGGTGCGTGGAGGAGAGAATAGAAGTAAAATTTAGGGCTAAAGATTAGGGGCGAAGAACGATATATATGTATATATGTATTGGGGGAAGTGAATTTGGGGAAGAAAAATTAAAATTAGGGTTTAGCAGTTGTTGATTTCACAGGGGAGAGAGAGAGAGAGTGGAAGGTTAAGTTTGGTGATGTGGATTCAGCGAGCCGATCGTGTGGGTCATCGAACGGCATCGATGCTCACAATACTAAGGCCCAACAAAGATCGAGTTTCTCTCCATAGTCTCTAGTTTACACTTACATGTGGCAAATTAAAATACCCTGTAAATCATACAAGAAAGTATAACGATATCAATATCTATCTATATCAGACTAGCTTCCTTTCAATCAATAGCTCATGCGAAGGCATTTGAGTCACTCTTAACTCAAATCCATAAACTTTTATTCGTCAAACTTCGCCAACTTGATTATGATATCAATGAAAAGTTTTGAAGGAGCTTGGAGAAAAATTGGACCAGATATAAATAGGATACAAATAGGCCTATATATAACTAGGACATTATATTTGAACCCAAAATTTTAAGACATTAGGTTATAAGCTCTATCTTTGCATATAACTCACTTTATTTATATGTCTCTTTCTCATGTGGGATGATTTCACTTGTGAATTTTCAACAAATTAATGTTATAAATATCATATCAACATTAATATCGATACTAAATTTAGCTATAATATAATACCGTACTAGCATCAGTCAATATTCGGTACTATTTCAAGTAATTTCTAAAAATTATAAAATAATCATTGATT
>JANIHY010000005.1:17163063-17174306 GCA_027479065.1 Erythroxylum brevipes | reverse complement strand
ACAAGTTTTTCGAAAACCTTTTATAACTTTGATTTACAGTAGTTCTTGTGAAAAGAACAAGTTTCTTTTAATAAAACATTTTTGAAAGGATTTTTCGTATAATAAGTCTTGTATTAACGTGTGATTCACTTCATTATAGACCATAAAAGTGCATCTCACTGATTAAGATGTAAAATTACGGGTGCTTATGAGGAGATAAGTGAACAAAGAAAACATATCCAAATGTACGCAACTAATGGTTATCAGGATGCCTATGGAAAAGATGGTTGTAAGGAGAATCAAAATTTAACTGTTAAGAAGGTAGCCAATTTATGAAATGTATTGCAATGGATAAAGCTTCCACCCATAATGTAGTCAGAACTTAAGATTTCAAAAGTAGTGCTCGAACCATATCCAATAAGTGTCAATGTTTTCGTTTAACTATCCCATTCAATTGAGGAGTGTAAGAACATGATCGTTGATATGTAAAAGCTTTCTATTGTAAAAAGGCTTAAAACTCATATGAAGCATATTCACTACCATTATCGAATTGTAACACCTTAATACAAGTTAAAACTTGTACCTCATTATATGCCAGAAAAGTTTGGAAACCAGGAAATACCTAAACTTTGGTGCGTAGTAAATATATCCATGTGAAAAGACCATAGTCATCAATAAATGTCACAAAAAATTTATATAAATGTCACAAAAAATTTATATTGCACATATGAAATGATCGATGTAATATTCCAAACATCATAGTACATCATCTCAAAACATGTATTAATACCACTACCATAAGTAGGGAAAGGTAAAATTTTACTTTCCCTTAGTTTACAAATTGGAAAATTAAAAGGAAATTGATTAGTAGAACACTGATCCTTTTTACCAAAAAAAACACTCTTCATTAAATTCGACAAAATCATGTTATTTAGATGGCCTAATTGTTTATGCCAAAATGCAACCTTATTTTCAACAACAATAGAAGTCAAGGACAAAGGTTTAAGAGCATTAAATTGTTGTGGAATAATCTTCTCGTTTTAAGCTCCCTTGCGATCACCTTCCTCAACATTTGATCTTGCACAAGGTAATCGCTACGAGAGAAATGCACATAACAATTATTATCCACCATGTAACCAATCAAAATTAAATTAGTAGACAACCCAAGAGAGACAAATACATGACAAAAAGAAGGTCCAATATTACCAATAGTGGTAATTAGAAGATTACTACTGTTAGTAACTTGAATATTTTGTGTACCAATATACTGTCATAGATTATGTAACAAATTAGATTAGCCAATCATATGATTGATTGCCACAAAATCAAAAGGAAGAGGTAATATTACCTTGACCCTACAGTCCAAAAGCAAAGAATGTAGAATCATTTGTTGTACCATTTTTTGAGTAATAGTAAATTGATTGGTGTTAGTACTTGTAAATAAAGAACCAATAATGTGGGAATCTAAAACAACAGCTTAACAAGCTTGAGATTTTTGATTTTCTGGATGTGTATGTTAGTCCTTAATAATGTGTCTATTCTGCTTATTGTAATTGCAAAATTTCTTGCTACAATGGCAGGCAATATTCTCAAACTCCTTACAACTATAGCATTATATAAGTCATTTTCCTTGATTCCTCAATTCCTCTTTTGAGTAGTATAAACAACATTAACAACCTCAAACTTCACCTTAGACCCACTTATGACAACTTGTATAGCCAATCTTTGTTCTTCACGTAATAATTCACCAAGATAGACATCTAAAGAAGGAATTGGATTTCTATTCAACAATCCAACCCTAGCGGTCTCAAATTATGGTCTCAATTTCATCAAAACTAATCCCGCCAACTTTCTTTATGAACCACTTGAAGGTTAGCCAAAGCCTCTTTAGATACCTTAAAGTAGATAAAACCATAATAATATTGCTCCAAAGAGAGATTACCTTGACTGAAATTATTCATCTTGAGTAAAACGTATCACAATATCATCTTGATGGTAAGTTCACTTAAGATAATCCCGCATATTCTTAGATGTACCAAACAAATAAAATTTGTTCACCATATGACCTTCTATAAATGCTCAAATCCAAAAACTAATCCAGGTATCCTTTATCTTCCATTAGTTAAGTTCCTTCTTGTCTACAGGAGTGAGAGTAATCCCATCAATATGATGTAACACGTAGGATAGACCTTATTACGTGTCTCACATTGTTCATAAAAGGGTTAAAAATGAAGGAAATGTGGAATACCTAATTTTGGCTTCATCTGATATTTTGAAGCAATTTTTGAGGTCAAAACAAGCTCCAATCTCACGAAAAGTGATCACCAACATTCAGTTAATACCTTTCTACAGTTTTCTTAAGACGTAAGCGCTCTTAACGAGTTAGAGGATTCGTATGCTTACGAATTACATAAGCAACTAAAGGAGACCTTAATATTTATATATAGATTCTATATCGGGTTTTCCCATCACAAACTCGATATAGATCTGGTCCACACTAATCGGGATTTATTTTCCTCCCTAAATTTGACCCATTAATTCAGATCATTTATTGGGTCACTTTATTACATTTATTTGGATCAAATTACATAACTTAATGGATAAGTTATTAAAAAATCAAAAATACAATTAATAGTTGTTTAATATTATGGAGAAGGACAAAATTATCCAACATTCTCCCCTTTAGAAAAGCATTAATTGTAGTTATAACTCAAGTTTTAAAATAGTTTAAAAATCAGCTAAGTCACACTACTGTACTAGTAACAAATTTTAAAAATTAAAATATTCGATCCAAAGCTAATGAGAGCCCAACATTCCGTCCTGCAAGTTTTTCGATACTAAAAAATATGAAACATATGTGTCATGTGCGACACAGGTTCAATATAATCACGAATATCTAATATCTCATTAACATGAATGGGAAAATTGAGTGTGACAAACTAGGATGATACCTGTATGATCTAAAATGTATCATCTTCGTTTATAGGTCTCGATTTCTCCAACTTTATGCTAAACTATATGTTTTAAGTTGTAGCAGAGAAATCCTATTTTCTCTCATCAAATGCTAAACAGTATTAAAGAAAAACTTTATGTTTTCTAACTGAATGCTAAATTATATTAGAGAACCTTTATGTTCTCCAACTGAATGATAAACTGCATTAGAAAACCTTTTTGGGATTAAAAACCCATATCTCCCTATGTCATGTTAAATTTATGGATATCCATACTAAACTGTATATGTCAAAATGACATAGGCTCAAGGTCAATCTTTATATATGCCCAATGACCTTAAAACGCTTAAGATCTACACAAATCTTAAGGCTTTCATATTTATTATGACTATACACAAGAACATTTATTACTGAGGATAAAAAGATGATTACCTATATTAATAAATAATCATAATGTTATAATACATCAAAATGTACAAACTTTTTAAGAAGCAAATACATCAATCCCTAACTACTGTTGTCTAAGGACTTTAACACGCCCATACAAGATACATGTCTAACAAACACGGGACAGGATCCTCTGTCCAATATTATGGTGTCTTATTTTGTCCAATAAATCTCAGTCATTCATTTATGTGAGTCCAACAATCATTTATGTGGGTCCCACAAGAAGGCCACATAAATGAATGGCTAAGCTTTATGGGACATAATAAGATACCATAAAATTAGACAGAGGATCCGGACTCAACAAAAACTAATGGGTGAAGTCCTTTAGTCAATGGATTAGCTAACATCTCCTCAGTCTTGATGTGCTCCACTTCATTGTCACCCTTCTGAATCAACTTCTTTATGGTCAAGTATTTGACCTCCAAATGCTTAGAACCTATGATATTCTTGTTGTTGTTATTGAACAACACTACAACATGATTATCACAATAACACTGAATGGGTCTACTTATTAATTCTACCACAGACAACTCAGAAATCATGTTTTTGAGCCAAACTACTTGTGTAACAGCTCCATAACATGCAACAAACTTTGAATGCATGGTCGAGGAAGCTACCAGTGCCGTTTGACACTTTTCCACGATACTGCACCAACTGCCAACATAAAAATATACCCTGAAGTGGATTTACGATCATCAAGACATATAGCAAAATAAGAGTCTGTATACACTGTGAGGTTTAAGTCATTGACTTTCTTGTATGTCAACGTATAATCCTTGGTACCCTTTAGGTATCTCAACACTTGCTCAACTGCATTACAATGGTCCACACCTGGGTTAGCATGATATCGATCCAGCAGTCCAACAACAAATGCAATGTTCAGTCTAGTGTATACCTAGGCATACATTAGGCTACTAACTGCACTACAATACGACACATTCCTCATAATCTCTCTCTCAACTTCATTCTTTGGACACTATGCTAAAGATAATCTCTCACCATCAGAGATAGGTGATACAACAAGTTTACAGTTAGCCATATTAAACCTTTATTGCACTCGCTTAATGTATGCTCTTTGTGAGAGGTTCAATAAGTGTTGAGATCTGTCCTGGTGAATTTGTATATCGAGGACAAAAGATGCTTCACCTAAATCCTTCATGTCAAAATGTTTGGCCAAAAGTTGTTTTACCTTATGCAACATGGTCAAGTCATTTGACCATAGCAAGATATCATCCACGTACAGTAATAGAAAGATAACTTTACTCCCCTTGACCTTATAGTATAAGCCTATTTTAACTTTGTTTTTTACAAAGCCGAATGAGGTCAAAACCTCATTAAACTTTAGGTACCATTGTCTAGAAGCTTGTTTCAGACCGTATATTGATGTAGTCAACTTACAAACTTTGTCAGTTACATCTTGATCCTGAAATCCTTCAGGTTGCTCTATATAGGGCTCCTCATAAAGGTCACCATTCAGGAAAGTGGTCTTAAAGTCCATCTAGCATATTTCAACTTTGTTTTTCACAAAGCCGAATGAGGTCAAAACCTTATTAAACTTTAGGTATCATTGTCTGGAAGCTTGTTTCAGACCGTATATTGATGTGGTCAACTTACAAACTTTTTTAGTTACATCTGGATCCTGAAATCCTTCAGGTTTCTCTATATAGGCCTCCTCATAAAGGTCACCATTCAGGAAAGTGGTCTTAAAGTCCATCTGATGTAGCTCCATGTCATAATGGCTACTATTGTCATTATCACTCTAAATACATCCTTCAAGGATACAGGAGAGAATGTAATATTGAATTCAACTCCTTCTCTCTGAGTGAATCCCTTGGCAACCAAACGCGCCTTAAACCGCTCAACTTGACCCTATATGTCCTTCTTGGTCTTAAATAACCACTTGCAACTGACAGGCCTGTAATGTTGAGGTAAATCAGTAAGCTCCCATACATTATTATACCTCATAGACTGCATCTCATCCTTCATTGCTTCCCACCACATATCTGCATGGGGTCTAGAAACGACTTATGTAAAAGTAATTGGATCCACAATATGTCATATATCATAGTCATGCTTACTCAAATAGACTATGTAATATGGTGAGATAGTAGGTCGCCTCTCTCTGGTGGATCTGTGCAACTGCATAGGTTCTTGTACCTCAAAAACCTCTTTCTGAACAGGTATAGGTTCTTGTGCTTGCATAGGGATGGTACTTGGACCTACATCCACCGGACTTGACTGTATGAGAAGCGGATATGAAATAATCGCAGTATCTGTCCTGCTATCTCCTGAAGGATGTGAAGATCCTCCCTCAGCATGGACATCATGTTTCAAAAACTTAGCCGTCTGTGATTTCACTATTTTGACCTCTCCTTCTCAACAATAAAATTTGTAGTCCTTATAATGGTCAATATGACCTACCAAATAGCAACAAGTGGAACGAGATTACAATCTGCTATCATAAGGATTATATAACCTTACCTCAAAAGGGCAGACCCATACACGAATGTGCACAAGGCTTAGCTTCCATCCTTTCCAGAGTTCAAAAGGCATCTGTGGAACTGACTTACTTGGGACTCTATTCAAGATATACAACGTTGTTTTGATAGCTTTGCCCCAAAGGTATTCGAGTAGGTTAGTCATGTTCTGCATTGACTTCATCATCTAGGGTGCGATTGCACCTTTCAACTACACCATTTTACTCAGGACTACCTGGCATAATGAACTGAGCCATTATTCTAACTGATTCCAAATACCTAGCAAATGGACATTTTTCTTATCTTGTAACCCTATGCCTATCATAGTATTCCCCTTCCCTGTCAGATCTAACTATGTTTATTGATTTTTCCAATTGGTTCTCAACCGCAATCTTAAAGATCTTGAACTTATCAAGAACTTCAAACTTTTCCTTAAGCAAGAGCATATAGTCATAGTGGAAATAATCATCTATAAATGTTAGAAAATATCTAGCATTGCATAATGTGACTGTATAGGGATCACTAATGTCTGTATGTATGAGGTCCAATAAACTAAAAGTACGAGTTGATCCCTTTTTCTTTATCTTGGTCAACTTACGCCTACAACAATCGATACATGTTTCCAAATCACTGAAGTCCAAAGTTAGGAGAATGTTATCCTTTATCAATCTCTCGTCCCTCTCTAGAAATGTGGCCAAGACGTTTATGCCACAACATGTACGATGTTTCCTTTATGAAAGTTCTCTTTCGAGTAATAGGTTTAGCAACATAAGAAAAGACATGCATTTCGGTTGGAGTAAGACACATTCTATATAATTCGTAGGATAAAAAGGCAGTTCCGGTATGTCTTATATTGATAGAAATATTTACAACTAAAGTATCAAATACAAACGATAACCTTCTTTATCCAAAACTGATACAGAGATCAAGTTTCATCTAAAAGATGGTATATAAAATGTGTATCGTAAAACTAATACAAACTTCATATCGAGGTTCAATCCTACATCTTTTACGTACAAAACAATTACCTCTTCATTGTTGCCAACCATCAGCTTCTCCTCTCGTTTAGTTAGCTTCTCCTATATCTGAACCCCTACATTGTGGAAGCAACATGGTTAAAAGCTCCACAATCTAACCACCAAGAACTTGATGTGGTTATAGCTATATTGGATTCGTGAATCATATAGGCTGAAGAGTAACCTAACAGTTCCTGCTTAACCTTCCACAACTTGTATTTCTCGCAATCAACCTTCCTATGCCCCTTCTTCTTACAGAAGAAGCACCCCATACCCTTTAGGTCATATGGCCCCTTAGCAATGCTGGACTGTCCAATTTGAATCTTTAGAGAGGGCTTGGGTTTCTTACCCTTACCCTTAGGCTATTGGGGCTTAGCCTTCCCCTTATCTTTGGCAGCTGTAAACATAGTTGTATGAGGAGAACTCTTAATCTTCTCCTCCACTGCAGCACATTGGGAAATCAAGGTATTGATGTCCCAAGCCTCATCCTAAGAGATGTAGGAGGTAGCCAACATCTCAAACTCTCGAGGGAGAGTATTTAGTGCCTAATGTACTATAAGATTATCAGACATTGGTACATAAAGTGCCTTTAGCCTAATCTAAAGGTGTACCATCCTAATAATGTACTCTTGAACACCTCCTTCTCCTGTATACTTCGTGGAGAATAGTTCCTTAATCAAAGTGCTCTGCTCCGTATGAGAACACACCTTGTATCTCTGTGAAATGCTATCCGTAAACTCCTTCGCTATTGTCATATTCGGTAATCCACTCAACAGATGATCTGAGATCGACTTCTTGATGATCAAATAATACATCCTATTTGACCACTCGTAAATCGCTACAGCTGCTTTATCACCTTCTAAGTTGATATCTGTAAGTGGAGAAGGTCTCTCAATGTGCATCCCCACACTGATGTCAGCTATCTCCAGTGCAAACTCCACATCCTTCTTTCACTTCTTGAAATTGAAAAGATTTAAGGTCTCAATCGTGATAGCATTGTTGATTACAGAAAAGGTGACTGCAAGATAGAAAAGACAATTTAAAAATCAGTTTAAATGTAGGAAAACAATGATAACATTATTTATACAAAGAATTTGATCGCACGTATTATGAAACACCTGTGGGCTGAATACATAATATATGCAATTAGACCTCCACATAAAAGCCATCAGAATACAAACCATCAACTCTCATGACACTACCACCTATGGGTGAATAGATCATTTAAGCAATGACTTTTCTCTATCTAATGTCTTTATGTATATCTCAAAATCTTGTATAAGGTCAACACCTATGGACAAAATAACTAAACATGAGACCAGATACATCCTCCAACATGTACGTGGTACAATCTAAATACTGACTTGAAAGGCTATTGTGGTGACTACAATCTTACCAGTACTCAAAAAGACCACAATCACAAGGAATACATCTTTATATCATCCTCACAGTCTATATGGACATAACGTATGTGAAAATCGATTATAACTGTAAAAACTAGATTCACAATTAAATAATCACATACTAATACTAAAAACATCATCTTTAAAATTTATTTAAGACATTTATTAAAAAAAATCTCAATGAGAGTGACTATCATATTTTTCCGAATACCGAACCTACCATACAAGTATGTAGTTTGGAGCACGAAAATGCACTCAAATTAGCATAAAAAAGCTTTAAAACCTTTTCTGGAATCTAATTACCAATTTAATAATCCAGAAAATTGAAAAAATTACTTAAAAAATTTCCCAACCTGAAAATTGATCCAAAAGGACTCGGGGCACCTTTACAAGAATTCTGAATTTTTTTTCTTTTTTTAAATGGTGTTGATGTTAGCATTACTGTAGAGCTAATATCAGTGCAGCATTGTGCACTAACGTCAGTAGGTGTTAGCCTGTGTGTGGGTAAAGAGTGTATGTGCAACGCAGATAAGCGCCAGATGCATCTAGTGCGTGTGGAGCACGCACCCCCATAAGCACATGCACGTTTACTGTATGATACATGCATTGCACGAGCCGCCATGTGTTTGGATCCCTATCGTCCATGTGTCGGGGAACCACTTGGCGACGCTCGATTCCGTACTACCACTCCCGTCGCTGTTGTAGCACTCACCTAACGATGCATCGCCATCTGACAGGGAGGGTAATTTTCAGCAACCCAAGACAACCTTTCCCCTCTTTTTGACCCATTTTTGACCTGTTGTTCATAGCTAGCTTTATGTATATCACTTTTATGTAATCATATAAGTATGAAAAAATTAAAAAACGAATCAAAAACTAATGAAAACTATAATGAATGAAAACCGAAAAACCTTTGTTTCCGACAACCCAATCATGTAACCGCTTTGATACCACATGTAACAAGTAGGATAGACCGTATTACGTGTCCCAAATCGTTCATGAAAGGGTTAAAAATAAAGAAAATGTGGAATACTTGATTTCGGTTTCATTTGATGTTTCGAAATAGTTTTTGAGGTCAAAACGAGCTTCAATCTCCCAGGATCTTCACGAAAAGTGATCTCTGACACTCGGTTAACGCCTTTCTTCAATTTCCTTAAGACGTAAGCACTCCTAATAAGTCAGAGGATTCGTATGCTTACGACGAATTACATTAGTAACTGAAGGAGACCTTAACTTTTATATATAGCTTCCATATCGGGTTTCCCATCATAAGTTCGATATGGGTCCAGTCTACACTAATTGAGATCCATTTTTCTCCCGAACTCTGACACTCGATTAACGCCTTTCTTCAATTTCCTTAAGGCGTAAGCACTTCTAATAAGTCAGAGGAATCGTATGCTTACGACGAATTACATCAATAATTGAAGGAGACCTTAACTTTTATATATAACTTCCATATCGAGTTTCCTATCATAAGTTCGATATCGGTCCAGTCTACACTAATTGAGATCCATTTTTCTCTCGAACTTTAACCCATTAATCCCGATAATTTATTGGGTCACTTTATTACCTTTGTTAGGATCGAATTATATAACTTAACCGATAAATTATTTAAAGCCAACACTTCCTTTTTAATTTTTACTAAAGATTATTTTCATGACTTGTACGTATATCCTTATGACACAAACCATAATATTTACATATTACCGTAATAATTCTTGATCGCACTGTAATTCAAAATCCAGGAAGAATTACACAATTATAACTTTGGTGACGAGACAATGAGGTCAAAAGTAAAGAAGTTGGTGAAGGACGAGATTATTGATGTAGTCACAGAAGATTTGATGACACAAGTGGGCAAGTCAGTCCAAAATTTTGTAACTTTGACCAAAGACTATGTAACGCTTCAAAAACAACAGGCCACGAGCCTTGGCCAGCTGAAAAAAGACGAGTCATTGGATGCACATTTAATAATAGGTCAGTCAAATCATACCTTTCCATTTTCTCTTGCTTCTAGACAATTTATAACGGAAGAATCCGACCTATTTATTAACTATATGGACCTCGACCTCCTCCTCCTTCTTCTTCTTCTTCATGACTTTTAAGACCCCTTCCCAACCAATCTTCAAGTTTCTACAACTCACTTGCATAGCATGTATGAACTCTTCAAGGCCACACGCTAACTTATATCTGATGTACAGTGACGCGTATTTGTTAATCTCATTTGCAATAACGTATTCTAATATTTGGATATACGTAAAAGAGTCTGATTTGAAAGAGTTCAGATTTTTTGTTTAATATTATGGTATTTTATTGTGTCTAATAAATCTTAGCTGTTTATTTATGTGAGTTTTGTGTAGGTCATGCGTAGACTCCGCGTAAATCCCATAAAATAAATAATTAAAATTTTATAAGACAGGAGAATATTGGACAGAAAATTTTGATTTGACTTGAAAAAGTTTGAGTTAAAACGACCGTCACAGTCATAAAAAAGACGTCAAGGAATATTCTGCTATCACGCGCCTGACCTTGGTTTAGATAAGTAAAAATGATATTTAATCAGATAATGAGTATTCCTTTCCTCCACCAAATTATAGTCGAGAATTGAAAAGTGAAAACAGTTATCATTTTGATGTCGGCTAATAGGTAATTAGTGGATGCGTCCGATTTCTATGCAATCAACTTTCTAATCACACCGTCCAGTTGTTTAAACGGTTAATTATCTAAAAAGTTTGAACTCAATGAGTAACTTCGCTGTTCAAGATATCAAAGTCTTTTTCAATACAAGTTATCAATTGAGTGAAGCAAAGAGCCATCTAATCCTAGTTTATCACGATTGTAAGTCAACTGCTTAGTTTATCTCAATCAAAAGAAAGAGAACGAGAGGATTAAATATAATTTAAAATTTATAGATTTTATGATAAAATAGTTAAAATTTTATTCTTATTGAAAGAATTCCTGAAATAGATC
>JANIHY010000005.1:17124825-17137149 GCA_027479065.1 Erythroxylum brevipes | reverse complement strand
TAAAATTTAAATAAAAATAGAAAATTACATCTTAAAAAAAAGTTACATATCTTTATTAGGAGATGTAAGTCTAGAAGACAAAAGTTTTAACAAATATACATGATATACTGCAAAGTACAGCTTATACCTTATATGGTGCAAAGTTCTGCTCATCATTTATCGAACTATATGTGTCATCCTTGTGCAGGGCCATCGTTGGTCTTGAAAATTTGGATAGCTGGCGGCTAAGGTGGTGGTAGAAACAGAAAAAGGGTGGGTGAATCCAAAAGGTAAAAGTAGAAGAACATAAGATTTGAGAAGAGAGCAGAGATTTGAAAAAAAAGAAAAAGAGACCATCTCTGTTCTTGTTGAAGTTTTAAAGCCCTAATTAAATAAGTTGAAGCAACTCCACGCTTACATAGCTACAAAAGTCAACTAACTACACATCACCCTTTGTTTTCTGCGACTCCTCCAAACTAGTTCGCCGATAATGATGGAGTTGCCCGATCATAAAATCTTCCATTACCTTCACCTACATCCCCCTTAGGTACCTCCAAGCTCCATATGGAAAGCACAACCTTTCAAATTGGGGACCCACAATCCCACCATCGGTGGCGAGGGTTCTGATAGAGAACCCGCCTCTATTTCTACCCCTTCTCCTCCTACCTTTCGGTTGACATTTCAAAAACTCAAAAGCTCTAATTATCTTAACCCCATAAATAACTCACTAATTCCACTGAACCTGCATCTACCACTTAAACTTCATAATAATAAGAGGAAGGACAAGTCTTTGATCTATTGATAAAGGACATAAATTGGACGACGAAAAACACAATACTAAAGAACAAAAGAAACAATATTCATGTGGATCACAAACTTAACAAGAAAATCTAACCAGAAAAAAAAACCACCACAAAATTAAGAAAAGAAAAATTGAGTTATCTTGAAAGGCTAAGAACATCCGACTCACAATCAGAGAATATAACCAATATGGGAAAAAAAACTCAAATATATCAAAGAAGCATACAATAAATGACAGATTTAAAAGTCAATCAGATCAACATAACAGAACAACATCATCAAAGAATCATAGATCTAAGAATCGAAAAAAAAAATTGATCTGTTAAACCAAACAAAGAAGTAATTGTACCGGGAGAGGGGAGGTGAGAGCAGAGCTGAGATCCTGAAACTAACAACCAGATCTGGCAGATTTGGCAATTGTAAATGACCGAGAGTGGTCAGATCTCAAGAACAATAACTATTTAAAGAAGCACCGCATAGCCATTCATAATGAAAACAAAAAGATTATTTTCCCATGGGTTTGTTGCGGTCAGATGTTGATTTTTAACTCAACTAGTATTTCGTTGGCTTTAGCTATGTGCATTAGAAGAAATAGAAAGCATAACAAAGAAACAGGTACAGAAATTGGACCTCTGTAGTCAGTATCCACATACCCAACTCTCAAAACAACCTTTTTCTTTTGAAATGGAACCTATTTCTCAAAACATGAGCTCATTTAAACCTTGAAAGCTCGACATCTCCAATTTTAGGGAATGTGGATGAGGATTCTGTCTTTGTCATCAAGCTACCTTCAAGTTAAGAAGCTCTATAGGGTGTCAAAGAATTAAGCTTATCTTGAGATGGAATAATGTCGCATCTCTTTAAGTGGAAGAGTGATTTGTTAGTCCAAGGAACTTAATAAGAATGAATTTAATGCAAAAATCAAAGGAACTTAATAACAGTTATAACTTGACTTAGGTAAAGGTATGGCAAAAAAAGGTTTTTAGGTTAAATAAATTGAAGGAAATGATAAAACTTATCTGCATAATTTTTAACTCAAATTAGTTCAAAAATTAACTTAATTCAACTAATATCCTTTCAATCACCTCATCATTTTTTTATTTTTTTCCTTCTAATTTATAATAAGAATATCAAAGAGGAGATTGCTTTTTTATTTTTTAATATAATCCTCCTCCATTATATAAAAACTAAAGAATCAAAATAGGCAACTTAAATCAATTGATTTACTTTTCACGAAAACAATCAAAATCATATGCAAATAAGTTTTATACAATTATTTCAATTTGGGGGCTTAAAATTATTAAGGAAATTGACAAAAAAGGGTGGCATGTAATAAAGTTAGTGTGCAAGAAAAGAAAGGTCAAGACTCAAATTAACTCTCTAGGGGTAAAAATTAAGTTAGGTTTTTTAAGGTCAAAAATGGTTGTATCTATGTGCCCTTATCATCTCCATGCATAAATTCACCAAAATATGATATCAAAATATATTTAAAAGCTACTTGTAACACAAACAAGCTATGTTTGATAATACACCATAAAGAAAAGTATACTAGAATAAATGTGATGAGTTGCTCTTATGCTCAAAAGCTCACATGACTTTCAAAATGCATAAAGTCTTGCATATTTTCATTATAAAAAAAAACTAATGAGATACTATAAGTAATTTAATGGAAAAACTAATTATGTTCGTCTCTCTCATGCATTAAAATTAAAAGAAATGTATCCTAACTTAGGGACTATTTTTTAAACAACATTCAGGAACTTTTAAACTGCCACAAGGAATAATCTACATACGAATGATAATATTTATAAATCCAAATAAAAATCACAAATTTCATCATGGTATATGCTTTCACTCTCCACTTACTCTCCCCTACACCTAAATCATACATTGTCGTTAATGTATGCAGTAGATGCTTACATTCCACAAAATTAATTAATATAAAATAAATCACATAGTAGAAAACTTCCTTGATTTGTAAGCATCTAAAACAAAATATAACATAGTGTCGATAGATATGTAGTGAAAATGTGTTGATAAGTTTTATAATATAAAACTCTCAATATCCCCAATATACATATCGTATTTTGTAGTATCAAAGATATCATTCCCACAAGGACTAATATGCACCTGACAACTTGAATAGAACTTTGTCTAAGGTACTAAAGATTGATGTGAATGAAAATAAATGATTGAAATTAAAAAAAACTAACAAAATGAAACAAGTAAGGAATTGAACAATTAAGCTGCCAATAAAATTAAGGATGGTTAAAGTTTGAAGACTTAGGAACTATTTTATCCTCATTATGTTTTCCCTTTATCTTGTTGATATAATTATGTTTGATCCTAAATATCCTAAAGTTTTGATTACCCTCTCTCGATGTATAATCAGTTAAGCCTAATTGAAATTCTATAATAATAGAATTATAATATCTTGATTTGTAAAACTACTCCTAACTATTCAATTAGATTTGGAACAATCCTAATGATAATTAATTTTATGATTAAGATCTCTCTTAAATTGTTAATTAATATAATAATCATAGGTCTATTAAGCTACCAACTCTTGTTATGCACCTTAACATAGACAACTTGATTCGCTCTCTTAATTTATTACTAAGTATAAGCATAAAAATTATCACAATGCATTGATAAATGTATTGAATTCAACAAGAATAAAGTTCAACAAAACAATTCAAGAACAACCCCTAATATGAATTTAAAAACCTATAATTATGTTAAACATCTATAAACTCCAAATAAACATTCATGACAATGAAATAAATTAAGGAAAAAGAAGGCAAAACTAATTGGAGTCTTGATCTAGAAATCTAGAATTCTATGAAGCTCTTTTGATGTCTCCTCTTGATCTTCTTTTGATATGGTGATTGTTGCTTCTTTTGGTGTTTTTCTTGTTCTTTTATAGTTCTTGAGGCTTCTAGGATTTTTACACTTAATTTAGTTCCAAAGATGACCCAAACCCTTAAAAATTAAAAATTCTTAGGAGTTGGAAACACCTCTGTCACGATCTTGACCATGATCTTGACAATAGCTCCATACACATAGCTTGTTCCTTATGATTGTTACCTTGTTGCATGCATCCACGATCCTCTCTTTTCTTCATATTCTTGTTTCTATACACTTACAAACACATTAAACACCTTTTGAAATATAAAATTAAGATCAAATTATTTCTCTAAACCAATCAAATACTTAGAATACATACAAACATTAACAAGAACACAATTCTAAGCCTATACACATGATAATCAATTAAGAAAATACTTAAAAATACACTTAAACACCTATAAAAAGATACTATGATCTACGCTTATGAACATCCCCATACTTAAACCTTTGCTTTTCCTCAAGCAAAACTAAAATCCCAACTAACAAAATACATAAACACACAATCATGCAACATGCAATAATGATATAATGGCATCAAATCTTATAGAATTAACTTAACCTCAAGAATCAATTACTTAAAATATGCCAGCATACTAACTTATTCCTTTCATGTTTAAGTGCTTTGATTTGAACATACATATAAATCAAAATATTAACACCTTATTCCTATACCTATGGCACTTGTAAGCATATCTTTATTATTATTAATCAATCAAAAGGAAAACTATCATTGATTATCTTTTCATGAAAATTCTTTCTATTTATGAAAGATTAGTAGGTTTTATTTAATGTAATACCATTTTTTTAATTTCCTATAATGATAACCTAGTCTTTTGATGTGAAGGCAAGTGCCTTGCCATAAATGCCCCCGATTACTTAACTTGGTCATGTTTTATATTTAGCTTGGTTAGAGTGTCATTCTAGTCTTTTAATGTGAAAACAAACATCTTGTCGTGAAGCTCACGTTTACTCAACTATATCATAACTCTCAACTACCTATCAGCTCTATTATTAACACATTTTTCTTAAAAAAGGCCAACGGAATAGAAATTTAACACATTTTTTTATTTTTATTATTTAATTTTGTAACCTAGATCGTGTCTTCTTAATTAATCATTCTCATGAAAGGGTACTAATAATGATAACTAATTTAATTGACTATAATTATAATTGTATACAAACAAAAGTGCTAAAGTGAAAGAAGAGGTGTCATATCCTAGTTAACATACATATTCATCCCAAAGAAACTCAAAACACAAAATTCACAAGTCACTATAACTTTACAATTTAAAAATCCATGTTCAAAGCTAAACTAATTCCATTCAAATCATGTCGTTGACACATTCATATAATGCACACATTAAGCAATAAAATATTCACACAATGCTAACCTATTCAAAAACTAACATAATACAAATGCAAAATTCACACACAATTAATATGCAATTGCATATACATCCCTACACTTGAACAACAAATTATACTCATATGAGAAACAAAACAATACAAATAAAGATAAAGAACAACAACAAAAAATTTAGAGTGAGAATACTTATGGTGATTCGGGCGGTGATGGCATGGGTGATAGAATTTGAGGACACTCTACGTCATAAAGGTCCTTTAATTCACTCCCTACAAAATAAAATGAAAAGTAAAAATTACAAAGCACCAAAAAAATAAAATGAAAATAAAAAATAAAACATATCTTAAATCTTGGTTTGCCTCCCAAGTAGTGCTTGTTTAACTTTATTAGCTTAACGTACTCTGCCTTCTACCTTCTACTCTCAACTTGGGTATACAATAAGTGGTTTGTTTCCACCCATTTCTCTACTTGGCAGTTTAGTAGCCTGTAAATAAGCTACATGTTGCAAGATAATAAAAAGGATATAATTAAGAAATCCAAGTAAGTCCAGTAATTCCCTTTTTGGTAACAAATTGTCATTGAAATAGGGAATGATGAAACTCTCGGAATCTTCAATTAAATCCAACAGTTTATATTATGGGAGGTGGAAACTATCTAGATTTAACGCAACTACCAATATTTCATTGATAGTTCCCAAAATTTGCTCCTCCTCTTACTCCTTTAAAGATTCAACTACATCAATTCTCATGGATGCTCCTTCACATTCTTTAGTATCTTATTCATATTGAATTCCACTTATTCATCGCCAATTCAAAGGATAGGGTTACCTTTATGGATATTTACTAAAGGTCATCCAGTGTTTAAAAGGGTCAACCAAAAATTAGTGGATAGTTTCAGTCCTCTTCAAAGTCTAGCATGATAAAGTTCTCAGGAATAATATTTTATAGGCACATCCTCCACCACGTCAAATAGTTTCTTTATCGATTGATCTACCAACTGAATAAGCATAAAAGTTAGCTTAAAATCTCCTAGAATCAATTTCCTGAAAATTGACAATGGCATAAGATTAATACTTACACTTAAGTCACAAAAACATTTTGAAAATTCTAAATTACCAACAACATAGGTAAAAATCCCTGGATGTTTCATCTTTGAGGGCATATGGTTGGTAATTTGTGGAGCTTCAACTTTTCCTTATGGAGATTGTTTGATTATCATTGCAAGTCCACTTGTTTAATAAGATGTCTTTGAGAAACTTTTCATACTTAGGCATGTGTTCTAAAGTCTTTATTAAAGACAAGTTAATTTGCAACGCCTTTAACTTTTCCAAGAACTTTGCAAATTGTGCATGTAGTTTATTCTTCTAAAGTATTTGTGGAATGGAATTTTTGGTAGGTATGGTGTAAGAGGAATATAGGGAGGCTCCTCATTCTTCTCTTCATCCATTTTTTTCTTCTCGTGGTCCTCTACAAGGTGGGGTTAAACTTGCTTTTTCTGCTAGTTCTGCTAGCTCTTTCCCACTCTTAAGTGTGATAATCTTAACCTACTCCCTTGGATTTGCTTTTATATTGCTTGGAAGGCTCCCCATACTTTATGTAGATTGTGCATTGGCTAGCTAACCCACTTGAATCTCCATATTGTGAATAAAATAGGCATGATTCTTTATTACTTGCTTGAATTTTCCTTATAGACTCGTGAGCTTGAAATTTATCATGTCCATAAACTTATCCATCTTTGAATCCTATGAATCAGGTCTTGTTGGAATATTGGTGGGCCTTGAGCTCTCATTTGGGTCCTTATATTGTTAGACCAAAAGGAATTTGGGTGGTTCTTCCACCTATGATCATATGTGTTTAAATAAAGGTTGTTAACTCCTTGTCCATATTGTGCCTCCATTAAGTAGAGCTACTTCATGTTGTCATTTTCCACTAGGAAGCAATCGACTATGATATGGCTATCTTATTCATATAACTCAAATTAGTGTTGAATTGCTTTAAGTGGAGAGGAAGAGGTGGCTTTCAAGTTGTCAATTGCTTGATTAGGTTGGTGACCTTAGCCTACAATGCTATCACTGAATCTACAATAATTATTTCTTTTAGATCCTGAAAGGTTGACTGCTGTCTATCTAATTTCGATATCCAAAGACAGATATTGTTCGCCATCTTTACTAATAGAACATATGTCACTTCAACTATTTTCCTTATTAATGAGCCACCAGTTCCTGTGTCATTGGTGTCACACATAGGGAGATTAACTCCATTATAAAACATTTGCAAGAGGAACTCCCTTAGTAAGTTGTGATGCAGACGACTCCTTAAATCTCTTCCACGCTTCATATAAAGCTCCTCTTTGTTTTACTGGAAATTTGAAATTTTCCTTATGAGCCACGTTGTCTTTGTTAAAGGAAAGTACTTAGCCAAAAAGGATTGCACTAGTTGCTCCCATATTGTGATGTTCGCTAAGTTGAGTGAATTAAACCACACATTGGCTCTATCCTTAAACGTAAAGAGGAAGAGCCTCATCTTGGCTACAGCTTCTAACAACCTATTATATAGAAACATATCATAAATATCTAAAAAATTGGTCATATGAGTATTGGGATCCTTATTGACGAAACCATGAAATTGTACATTAGTTTGTAACATATTAAGCAATGCTAGTTTGAATTTAAAGGTGTTCACTTACACTGATGGTCATGCAATTCCTTGATAATTACCATTAAACCCTAGTCTCATGAAGTCCTTAAGGGTGCTGCTCTCCTTGGCTTCTTTCCTCCACCATTGTTCTTTCTATTACATCTTGATCTTTAATTTTTCACTTCTCTCTTTCTTGCTTTGTGATCTCTAAACTTGATGTGTCTTCTACTTTGTTTGCAAACTTTTTTTTAATGCTTAGGCACATGCACTCACACAAGAAAATTATTACATTCTTAAATCAAAGGAATTAAAATTGTATAAAATGCTAAATCAATCCTCAAAATAGGTGTCAAAAACTTATTAATAAGTTTTAGAATGAAAAGTTTCAATACCGCAAGTTTACAGATTGTATCTTGTAGTATCAAAGGTATTGTTTCCAAAAAGACTAATTTAGACCTAAAACTTGAATAGAACTTTGTTTAAGGTACTAAATATTGAAGTGAATGAAAATAAATAATTGAAATTAAAATAACTAAACAAACGAAACAAGTAAGGAATGGAGCAATTAAGCTTCCAACAAAATTAAGGTTAACCAAAGTTTGAAGACTTAGGAGCTATTTTATCTTTATTTTATTTTCCTTTATCTTGTTAATCCAATTATGCTTAATCCTAGATATCCTAAAGTTTTGATTATCTTCTCTTAATATCTAATTAAGTAACCCTAATTGAATTTGACAATAATATAATTGTAATCTATTGATTCACAAATCTACTCCTAACTATTTAATTAGATGTGAAGCAATCCTAAGGATAAATAATTTCATGATTGAGGTCTTTAACTATTAATTAATATGATAATTGTAGTTCTATTAAGCTACCAACTCTCGTTGTGTATCTTAAAATAAATAACTTGATTCACTCTCTTAATTTATTTCCAAGTACAAGCATAACAGTTATCACAAAGCATTGATAGATGTATTGAATTTAACAAGAATAAAATTTAACAAAACAATTCAAGAATAATCCCTAATATGGACTTAAAAACCCATAATCATGTTAAACATCTTAGAAATCTAACTAGAAATTTAAGACAATGAGATAAATAAAGGAAAAAGAAAGAAAAACTAGTTGGAGTTTTGATTTATAAATTTAAAATTCTCTTACAATCTCTTAATGTCTCTCTTAATCTTCTTTTGATTTGGTGATTGTTGCTTCTTTTAGTGTTTTTATTGTTTTTTATAGTGCTTAAGGTTTTTAAGGTTGTTTATAGGGTTTCCCTGCTTAATTCAATTCCAAAAATATCCTTGAATCCTTAAAATTTAAAAATTGTTGCGAGTTGGAAGCACCAATGTCATAATCGTAAGGGTGTCATGATCATGTCCTGCATAGTTTGTCCCTATTTGTAACAATCGTGCATGGTGTCACAATCGTGACAGAAGCTCTATACACGTAGCTTGCTATTCGTATGTCATGATTGTGACCTTGCTGCATGCATCGATGATCTTCTCTTTTCTTCACGTTCCTGTTTCCATATACTCACAAACCCATCATACACCTCTTGAAGCATAAAAATTAAGATCAAATACTTGTTAGAAACCAATTAGACATTTAAAACAATAAAATATTACAAGAACATAATTTTAACCCTATACATATGATGATCATTTAAGAAATACTTAAAAACTCACTTAAACACCTATAAAAACATATTATCATCTACACCTATCAGGTATCATCCCTATAAATTAGAGCAAAGCATCCAAATTCCTCTCCAGTTTAGAAATTTTACTTTCCAACCTCTCCAGTCAAAGCTGATGCTTATGTTGGATTAGTAGATCCGAAAGATACAGAGGTCGTGGAACATCAAAATCTTCTTGTTGATGTGATGATCCATACAACACAAAATTAAATTTCCTCTTTTATTGCTCAACCAACCTCATCCTACTCAAACAAGCATACTCCAAAGGTTCCATCTCATAGTTTACGTGCATATCAGTATTATCAATATCAAGCAAATTAAATTAATAGCCAAGTGAGTAATCAAAGAACTAAGACATAAGTTTTTGTTAAATGTGATAACATTGTTAAATTGCATATCCAACTAAGCACCCAAATTTAAATCAATTTTATGTACCATGCACCGAAAAAAGAATAACTCTGTCTTAGTGTATATACAAGTTGTGGCCTTCCTCCTTGACTAATTAGCCAAAAAATGCTACAGATAAATCCATTTATGCTCATTAAGATAATTGCCTTTATATTGACTTAGATGATAGACATGTGGGTTAGAAGACGTTGATTTCCACACTCCAAAAGAATTAAAATCACCATAGTGCATAATAGATTCCTTATATTGGATCAAATTTGCATAGTCCTTAGTTATCAACCTTAAAGCCAAATTGAATTAATGATATTCTGTTTGATTTCTTTACCCATTAATATGTATGATACCACAATAGAACTACGTATAGTAAAATTATCTAATTTATCAAATTTAAAGGTAGCATAAAACTCCCTAATTAATTCAATAAATAATAAATGAATTAGAACAAAATGTTGGTAATTAAGTCATCAAAATTTTCTTTGATATGCATTTCTTCTAATGAAGGATAATTCACATACTTAACTGAATTAATTTGTCGAGTTTTGAGTGCAGTTTACCTTTGTTTTCTTTTTTTAGAATTAAATGTGAGATATCCGTGAAGGTCTAACCCAGTTGGTGACAAGATAAACATATCTTTGCTACCTGAGCATGCTTCTTATGCATACTTATGGTAGGTACAATTTTGGATTGATTTGTTCAATTGGATTTGCCTTAGACTTTGCTTTTACTACTGTCATATTGGTATCTTTTATGCTTTCTATAATTATCACAATTGTGTATAATAAAAACTTATTCTAGACACAACTAACGTAACCAATTAACGAATTAAAGTGAAATCTAAAATGAAAGTAATTAATATTATCTAAAAATAATTAATAAAATTGAAAATAATTGAATTGATATAAGGAAATATACTAACTATTGTTAAAGGAAACCAATGGTTAAAATAATGGATCGCAAAGAGATAATCATGTACTTGGTGAAGGTATGGTTCAATGTTCAAATGTGACTATTGGAGTTAGTTCAACCTTTTGAACATGTTGGTTTCTTGCTAGTGTATCTTGATTGTGGTGAGTATAGGTTCCGTGTTAGTACTACTTGTCGTATGGTAAACGATTAATTAATTATATTTATATACGTATATTTAGTGTGTTTTGCTTGTTAGTTAATAACATTATAGTACTTTTGGCACTTTTTTCGTTTCAAGTGTGTTTGTCACTATGATTGTATAAAATCACAAATTTAGGTATTTTTTGAGATACATGGTCACCTATATGACCATATAAGTGACCGTATATATCCCAAAAATCCGAACTTTTACTAGGAAAGGATATTAAGAGAGGCACATTAGAGAAGGGAGATTAGAAGCATTTTTTAGTCATAGGAAACACAAAGAAGAGGTAGTTCTAAATAGAGAACGAGGAAAAAATGAAGATTACATTACAAGATCCAATACAGAGAATCCTTCAATCCAAATTGTAAGAAGATTCATTAAAGACAAAAGACAAATTTGGAATACGAATTCATTTATTTCTATTTGTTCTTCTAAATCTTTGTCATTGGATTTGTTTTCTATGCCTAGCGACTAAATTGTTTAATGTCCAGGTGTGATGGACCCTAAATGATGTTGATAATATGATATAATCTTTTATTTAATGCAATTCTCTTGATTGATCGATTCAATTATGTGTTATATTCTTGAACTAATATATCCAAAATGTTAGTTCAATACTTGATTTCATATAATTGAGATAGAGAGATCCTTTTATGTGAACAAATTTACCATAATTGGAAGGAGTTGCATACAAACCTAGAGATAATTCGACATAAGTCATCTGTATTAGGGTCAAAATTAATAGTGAAATTCATTAATCAATAATGCAATTTTAGAGGTTTTAATTAGAAAGAGATTTTAATTAATCAATCGAAGATTAGTTGTTAATAGTCTTGAGAAAGATACTATTGTAAGATAAGAATTTTCAGGTTCCAATAATTAATGATTTAATTTTTAGGGGATTCATCATCTAAGTATTACTTATTTGATATTGACTTTTCATAGTAGCTTTTTTATCTGAGTTCATTATTGTGTTAACTTTATTTTAGTTTTTTTTATTTAATTTTTAAGTAAATACACAATTTGATTTGATAGTTAGATAATAGAAAAAAAAGGTACTAGTACTTACAATCCCTATAGAATCGACCCTATTTACTAGTGTTAACTACAGTTACATTGTGCATTTGCAGTTAAAACTTATAAATATATATAAATAAAATACATTCAATCATCATACATGGTGCATTAGTCTACTAATCCTCAACATTGGTTGATTATAGTGCGTGTGGATGCTACGTTACTTGGGGTTTAGGAATGTCAATGGGTCAGGCGAAATTTTAATGCATTTTTAAAAACATTATATATTTATTTTAAGAGAATTTGAAATTTTGTAGTTATATTTTTAAAATTCATAAATTAAATTATAGCAAACCATTTATAATAAAGTGTAGGATGAAATTACCTCTAAATTATACAA